>OW799236.1:88328215-88650715 GCA_941918925.1 Phyto melanocephala
TGTATTTAAATATAAAAAACATCTTAAAAGAATCTAGAACAAAAACGCATCTTAATGACTTTTTGTGTATACCAACGTACCTACACATGCAAATATTTATTTGTAAATATGCATTTGTAATTCATTTTATCTTCGACCGATAAAAATAGTGTGAGTGAGCTTTTGAGATTTTTCTCTTTTTTTTTATTAAAATAAAATTTGTTTTATTGTGCTGAAAATGCACTTTCTTGTTTACTGAATGTATAAAAAAGATAAATATTTGTTTTAAAGGCATGTTAAATGTGTTCTTGAAAGTTTTATTGTTATTGTTGTTTTGACACAATAAAATTTCAAAAAATGGGTATTTTGTATGTGTTTTTAATGCATTTAAGAGGTTAAGCTGAAAAGTCATTCAAAAGTGATATATTTGTCATGACTTTACACATATAAGAGCAAAGCATGTTTTACTGTCGCCGTTATATAGCCCAAGATTGTAGCTTCTGCAAAGCTAACCAAAAGTGGAGCCCTTTATATCTTTTTGACAGATAACGGTTATTAAAACATAAATTATTAGTATATACTTGTCATCTCTTTCTAAAATGTTAATACAGTTATCCATATTGTTGTTGTCTTTGAAATAAAAAAACTATGTTTAAGTATTAAGACAAGCGCTATTCCTAATATGTAAGAACCAGGTAAGCCAAGGATCAAATAATGATGAAGATGACCTAAAAAATGCCACCGTCGTCGACAAAAGTATTCATCATAGGTTTCTGCCAATCAGCAGCTTTTGCTTATTTTTTTGCTTTGCACAAGGTATGAAAAAATATATCAGCCTATTGGAAGATGTTAAAACTTTTTTAAATGATGGACATTTTTATTTAAGTTTTGGTATTTGTATAAAGTTATAGAATGTAACATCGATAGATTATGGAAAGCTAAACGCCTCTATACAATTTAAGCTCAACTTATTATGTGCGATCAGACTAATTTTCATACGAACGGATACATAAACAAACAAAATTTGCATTTCTGGGGCACTAGGAGCCCAAGTGAGCTGAGTACATCTAAGGTGGCACGGCTTAAATGGAAATCTTTTGATATAAGGCGTATATGCGTCTTACTAGTCGATGTCGGAGGGACATATCGAGGTTGCTGGCGGTATTAACGGGTCACTGGATGTTAGACAAACATGCAAGTCGACTCGGACTTCCATTGAATGACCATTGTCACAGCTGTCTGGATAGGGAGAAGGAGGAATCGGTTTTCCACCTTCTCTGCGAATGTCCTGCACTGGCGGCTAAGAGACATAGACTTCTGGGCAAATATGTACTGGATAGCCTTTCTGTGATATCTGAAGTTGGACTGAGTGATATACTGAGATACTTCACGACCACGCGGTGCGTCCTTACTCGTGGATGTATTCTAAGATACATTGGAACTGACGAGTGATGTGGTATTATCAGAACGGTATTTTACAGACTCTACTTGATTGTTTGCGTTCAGTGAACAACCACGTAACCAACCAACCAACCAACAGTACAAAAAAAAAGCATGCCATGGTACGCCACTTACAGCAGTGATGTCATTGGACCAGTAGTACTGTTACTTTGACTGGAGAGCATATAAACTCATGACCACTAAGCTTTTTTGCCTCAAAGTGATAAATTGGGACTGGTGGGCATATGAATTTAGCTAAATGAATCGCTTGCACGGCAAAAAATATTTAAAAGAATGTAGTACGTCCAACTATTATTTATGGTATAATGGACTGCAACAGGATCAAAATATGTTGTAGAACAATTTTACAGGGTACAGCGATTAGCATTGGAATTACGGGTGCATTACTAACTAGTCCTTCAGAGGCACTCGATACTACGTTGCAGCTCGTTTCTATTGACCTTCATATAATGGCTATATCTGCAAGTAGGTAATACATTTAAATATTGGAATTCGAGAACATATCGTGTTACGGGAATTCTGTAAGGCCTTCCTTCGATCTTTAATCAACCTTCTGATTATGTAATCTCCCATAAGAATTTTTACAAAGTGTTTAAAATTTGAATTCCCTCCAAAGTAAGTTGGCTAGGGGTGTCTCTATAGATTGTTTCAATTACAGGATCTAAACGGACGTTTCTAAGATGGGCTGTGAGGTTGAATCTGGTGTCTTGTCTGGTAAACTAAAGATAGAGCTAATTTTCCGCCTTTCAGATTAATATAGCGTAGTTCAGGCTGAAATATACGCTATCTGGGAAGCATGTAGGATAAGAATATTCACTGAAATGTTGGCATTGGCAATCTTGTTGGGGAATATAAAAAGCAAGATCTTTAGACACTTGAGAATACCGATAATAGGTGGCGTGGACTGGACACATGTAGACGACCAGGCTTACGCGATCCTAATTTGATATCAGGCTTCATTAGGGACATATTAAGGTTACTGGCGGTTTTCACGGGATACTGGATATTAAAAGAGTACTCAAAATGACTCGGACTTTCTTCGGAAGAACATTGTTGCATTGGTGGATTTAGGATAGAAGGAATTGATTTTCCAGCTTTTCTTCGAATATCGTGCGCTCGCTGGCAAAAGACAGAGGCAGAAGCCAGAGCAAATACATATACTTGAAAACCTCTTTGAGATATCTGACGTTATATGGAACGAAATTTAAGTTAGCATTGCTGAGAAGCCTCAAGACTACGAGCTGGAAAATAGTACCCACCACGTAGGCTTATTCTAAAATATAACAAAATCTGACGAGTAAACATACATATACTAGAAAACATCTTTAAGATATCTGAGGTAATATTGAGCGATCTGCTGAGATGCCTTAAGGCTACGAGGTGGAAAATAGTAGCCCCCTCTTGGACTTATTATAAAAAATAAGAAAAATACATACACTGGAAAACCTCTTTGAGATATCTGAGGTAATACTGATCGATGTAATGAAATTCCTCTTGGACTTATTCTAAGATAAAACAAAATCTGGCAAGTTACTTGTCAAAATGGTGCCATAAAGACTCCTCGCTCTCATGTAGTGAACTACAACGATAATTAACCAACCAGTCGACCGTTTCTATAGGATTTTCTTGGTTATGGGTCTATGTCAATAATTTATGAAATCTCGGTCGTAAAGTTAAAATTGAGGATTTTAGCGCTTAAAGTTCTGATCAGATTAAAACATTTTTAAAAGAGCCAAACTGGTTATCAGCAGTTGCAGCATCTATTTAAAATCTGATATTAAAATGTCTAAGGAAACAGTTCATAGAAGAATTAAAGAACAGTTTCTAATGGGAAAAGAATTCATATTTCCTAGATTGGGAATTCTGAGTATTACAACGGATTGTCCCTTGATATTTACTCTCAGTACTTGTTTCAATTAAATTATTTAAAAAAAATTGTAAGATTTTTTTTAATTAACACAAAATCTTAAATATTAATCCTTTTTTTCGAGCTGACAATTTCTTTCCAACAACAACTTATTTTTTTAATTGTGGAACGATTTAATATTGTGGGTTTTGCGTAAATTTAAAAGGTCATTATTTCACTAAAATACACTATAGGATTTTCAACCATTTTTAAAGCTGAGTGTAAAAAACTTCTCCCATTATAGAATAAATTAAAAATTTTAAGAAATTTAAGAAAACCGTTTTTTGTGCACGAAAAATGCATAAAATTTGTTTAACCTTTTTTTTTTTAAATGATTTTCCGGTGAAAATCTCTATCAACATTGCTCCTTTATAATATTCATTTCTTGTAAATGTAAGTATGTGTTCAGATATGTCAAAATGTGTGCACGTAAATGCATTTCAACACATTCATATGCATAGTGTTGTTTTTATTTTATTTTTTATATGCTATAATAAGGCTAAGGGAAGCGTTGGTCATTGCAATTTTAAGTTTTTTATTTTTCATAAAAAAAGTTGGTAGGCAGCCTGCCAAAGAAGATGGAAAAATGAGACAAGAACTAGAATATAAAAAATAAACTATTTAATACGCAGCAACCTTGAAATGCTTTAAAAACTTATATTTTGTCTTTTTTTACGTACAAATAGTATGCATTTATATATAAGCACAGAGTAAACACTCACACTTATACACATTCGTAAATACGTACAAAACTAAGCCCGGCTGTTGTGATAATTATTTCTGAACTAGTGAATTTGTAAGTCATTAAAGATCACCACTGATCCAAAAGATAACACGTGATTCTAATTTTGAAAATAGGTATGTCCTATGAACACATACATTAACACATTGATCAGATAAAAAAAAGGTTTAAATGTCAAATTTAATATTTTTACTTCAAGGACTTAAGGAAATTCCAATATAATACAGAGCTTTTTTTTGTTACAATCACAAAGACTACAGGGATAAATTTTTTTAAGTTTTTAATGTAATTTAAACAGTATTTTCTGTATGTGTAAATATAATTCATGTATTTTGTTCTGATAAAAATAAATGCGTTTAAGGAAATTAAAGGCTGGACTTTATACACTTGACAGGAGAAAAATTTATTTCATGTTTATTTAACAAAAAAACGTTTTTATTGGCAAAGTTTTCATTTCTCTTTCATTACTGTTGGTTTATAATTAAAAGATTATTTAAGTTTCTTATACATTTATTTATATATTTTGAATATTGAAAACAAAAAAAAATAATTTAAAAGAATGTATTGAAAACCTTTAAAATATTTCCAATTTTTAACATTTAATATAGGATGGGCCAGACGTCAATATGGGGCTTAAAAATTTTATAATATTTTCGTTTATTTATATTTTTGGAGTTAAATAAAGAATACCTGTATAATAAACAAGTAAAAGCACCATATTCGGCTATGCCGAATGTTTTATACCCACCACCAATTTTGTGTACTTTTATAGCACAGAATTAATTATTTTGTTATTAACAGTAACCGCTATGGAATAATATCTTTACACTGAAGTATGTTATTCCTTTTTTGTATAACTTCGATATGCTAACAAAATATTTTCGTAGATTTAGTTTTTCAATAAAAGTGGGCGTTTAAGTAGGCGTGTCAATAAAGTTTTTGCTAATAAATACAACTTAGATATTTCAATATAGTCCTTTATTCTACCAAAAACTTTGTCCATAGAGAAATTATATGAATTTAAAATAAAGCGTTAAAGGGGAGGTGGGCGTGTTATTTATTTATTTTCCGTTAGTACAAATTTTTTGACCAGAAATCAATGTTTGCAAAATTTGAGCATCATACATCTAATTTTGTCAGTTTAATTACGTTTTAAATTTTTAATATACAAAAAAATACGATCATTACGAGCTATAACTATCTTTCTAATATTCCGATTTAGACCATTTTCAATACAACAAACCTTGTGTATAAGAAATATTCAATAGATTCAAAACTGAACAAGGAATCAAAAGTATAGAATTTTATTTAAACCCAAAGAGCATATCGTCAAGATTTTAACGCCAGTGTTTCTATTTATTTTACATTTGATTTATTTAATTTTATAGTACAAAGCTTTGACCAAAAATCAATATTTGCAAAATTTCAGCATCATACATCCAAAAAATACGAGCGTTACGAGCTATAACTATCTTTCTAATATTCCGATTTACACCATTTTCAATACAACAAACCTTGTGTATAAGAAATATTCTGGCCAAATTTGAGTCCCCTAACTTTTTCGGTCTTACCTCTATCTTGCTTTCAACAGACGGACAGACGGACGGACATAGCTTGATCGTCATAAAATTAAGCCCCGATTCAGAAAATATATACTTTAGGGGGTCTAAAATGGATATTTCGATGTGTTACAAACGGAATGACAAAATGAATACACCCACACCATTTTTTGGTGGCAGGTAAAAATATGAATAGATTTAAATTTGAACAAGGAATAAAAAGTATAGAATTTTTTTTAAACCCAAAGAGCCTATCGTCAAGATTATAACGCCAGAGTTTCGGCCTTGAAGTAATAAATCGATGCTCATTTTATTGTCACCATTAATATGAAAACGTAAGATATTTGCCTTAAACCGCTAGACCACGTTTAATTCGCAATGCGGAGAATATTGAAGGTATAGAGCAAGAGGTTTAACGCTACAAACATCTACCAAAAGGCATTCTGATTAGCAAGGAATGGCACGAACGTCACTACTGCGCACTTTGCAAAAATATTTACCCTTTTTCTAATATAAGGTGCAATTATTGCAATAAATAAAACCTGCAGATTTTTGACAACGTCTAAATTTTGCAGATAAATTTTAAAAGTTGGACCGAAATAAAATCATATTTATTGAAAATCTGATTATGAATGATAGAGCTCATTTTCATTTACATGATCTTGTTAATAAGCAGGAATGTAGGTTCTGGGATGCTAAAAAATCTAAGAGACATTATTTAAAGCCATTTGCTCCCCATTAGGTATGGTGGTATAATATGGTGTAGCATTACATCTGGGGTTATAAAAAACCAACTCCATTACATATACTGGCATAGTATGGTGTGGCATTATATCTGAAAATATCATTGGGTCCTACTTATTCGAAAATCAAGATGGAGAGGTTGTAACCGCAAATGGAAAACGGTATCAATTTATGAAAGATCTGTACTAAGATGTGCTTTAAGTAGGATGAACTGCGAACACTGCCTGAAATACAATGGCACTTTAAAGCTAAATTTTTAGAAAGCGAATAATTTCCGAATTCACGGATCTTAATTGGCCAGCATGTTTGCCTTCAAATAACCCAAAAATTTTCTTTAGGGTTATTTGAAGGACAAAGTATATGTTGTTTTGAGACACCCAAAGTTAAAAGACTTCTTAGTTGAATAAAACGTTCTAGAAATTTCAGAACTCACTAACTTGCATGTGAAAAGCAGAAAGCAGTAAAATGGAAACACTACTTTTGTCAGTATCCGGCGGTTGCTCGCAGAGATTCCTAAATAATTACTTCAAGAAAACTAATGTTATTAGGATTTGTTATTAATTTAATCAAATTCCCCTACTGTAGAGATAACATGTTAAAAGGGGAATAATAAGAATTTGCAGCTAGATTATGAATTAAAAGATTTCTTCTTTTATTTATGACAAAAACCTTTTGAAGGTCTCCTATTGGTATATCGACTCCTGAACGCGAAATTTCTCCTGAAAACAAAATTTTACAGGGGATAATTTTCATTTATTTCTTTTAAATAAATAAAAACGTAAATTACACTGCTTCGTACGATAAAATGTACACAGTGTTACCTCCATAACTAAAACAGTTATCGCTATAATATTTTATCAGCAGATGGATTAATGGATTTGGAACCAATTTGCATAAAAAAGTCGATTTCTGAGTAAACCTAACATACTAACATTTCGCGCACAGGGGTCGATATTACGATGCGAATAATTAAAATTTGAATGTGTTTAAACTAATACAACGATATAATAATTGGAAAACAAATTTGGCGTTTAGTGATGAATTAAAAGTGGGTACACAAACGAGAACCGGAGTATTATATGATCATTTTGATGTGGCGAAACCCTATATTATGTTTCAGTTTGAGATTTTGGGTAAACGCAAATTGCAATTAGTATAAGGAACTGATTAATACGCTTTTATATACACTGACAGTCTTGATAAAGGCAGTTAATGTTTTACTTAGAAGTTAAGGTCCTTGCACGTTGGACTATTATGAGTATAAAGAAATTCTCTTATTCATGGCCTAATGCAGGATGTTTCCGAAGTATGTGGATATTTTGCTGTTAAGATTTTCAAATTCAACTGATAATTGAGAGTTCAAGAAAATATATTATTTAGCAAATAATGCCACTGGTGGGAAATTTAAAACTTTTTGGCACTTAAACGTGATAATCAAAAAAAAAAAAAAATACTCCTTCAAGTTTAATGGAAGAACATAAAACTTCTAATAAAAAGTTGTATCTGATGACTGTCGGCTTATTTACAATGACTATTGCTGAAGCTGCGTCAAAGATAATGAAGAACAGGTACTCAGCAAGAGGGTATTTTGCACCTGGGGCATAACCATATTTAGAATATCTAAATGACAATGAAGAAATCGGAATATTAAACCATACTTTTCATACAGATGGCTGCAAGAAGAATGATATCAGTATTTTCAAAGAAGAGAAGAAGCATTTGACTTGTTTTTACGTCTTTACGTCTGAAAGGTTACTTGTTGCTCTATTAAAATGTGCATGTGGTATACGTATTTGGATTTTAGACTTGTTTCTAATGTGCGTAGAAGTATAAGGCGTGCCTCTGTGAATCAGGTAATACTGATGTGGGTTAAGTAGATGAAGATAAAAATAGGCGATTTGGGTTAATGCTGGCAAAGACTATTTAATAGATGGACTATATAAATATATGAAAATTTGGATAACTTGTTTATTAAATAAATTTGTTGAAAGTTGATTGTTTTTTCATTTATCTGGCAACGTTAGTTATACTTCATACTGCATAATGCCTGCTTAAGGCCATGACTGACTAGTCGTTCGATGTGTTAAAAATTTTATATGTTTTCAGAAAAAGTGACAAGTGCATCCGATTTGATATTTTTTTTTTAAATTTTTATAAAACAATAGTTTCTGTGCGATCAGAGTTGCTCTTTGTACGCAAGTATGACAATGTGGCATCCAATCACACATTTTATCGCGATTATTTCATGTAGGACAGAAACCTAACAAAGATGTTTATTTGGCATAATCGCACGACTTTGTAGGTTAGTCAGTCATGACCTTTACATTGCAACTTTGTGTTTACGTTATACACGGCTGTCCGTTTATATTGTTATAGTATATACCTTAAGATATTATTTTTATTTTTTTTCACACGCAAAGCTTACGGAGAAAATATTTATTCGAATCCCCTGAAAGTATGCTTCATAAAGATGTTAAATAGAGATTCAATTCCATTTCCGAAGTGTTGTATTATTTAATAAATAATATTTTACGAGCTTTAGAATTGATAATACAAATGAATTATAACTATAACATGATAGCCTTTATTGCCTCGGAATAAGTTAAGTTTTGCGAGCAACCTCCTAAAAGGTTTGCCTAACCTTACCTCATGTACAATTTTGTAAATTGTTTAATCAATAATTTAAAAACAAAAGTGTTTAAGGGTAGTAAAGAATCTGCATCTTTTTGATTACTTTATAAAAATATAAAAGAACAAGTTTAATTTCTGTGAATAACCAAGCATGAAAACCAAAAAAAGAAAACACACAAATAACATAAAAGTCTTTTGAAATAAAAGTTAATATTTCATTTTATGCTGTTGGTATTTTCACATAAAGAAATCCTCTTTTGACGTTGTCAGCAGCCCTGAACTTTGTGGCTTAAAGCACCTGGCTGCCTTTGCATACATATTTTTAAATAAAATATTTTTTATATAGAATAAAAAAATGAAACTAAATCCTTAACTTCAGTTGCATACACAAGCAGCTTGTTTTCTCCTATATTTACATTCACTCACTAGACACCTGTTGCATGAAAGGAAGAAGAAGAAAAAAACTATAATGAAAAAATTTCTTTCTTTACACCCATAATAATCATTATCAGCAACAGCACATCTTCACTAGTTTTGAGAAAACTTTAACTTAGTTTGTTTGTGGGTATGAGTGCGGCGTAAGAACTAAGTATGCTGGTGAATAGGGGTGCATCAGCAAAAAGTATTTGAAGTATTTTTTTTAGCTTCTTAAGACCAGAAAACCAGCAACAATGGTAGTAATAATAAAAACTTTGTTGCTAACTTTAAAAAAAAATATATATAATTTTTTGTAATTCTTTAAGCTTATAGAAAGGCAGTGGAAATATTTGAACATATTTATCAAAGAGTATATGGCTTTTCTTATTCATGTGTTAAGAAAATTATTCACTTGAATATTACCTAATAAGAAAAAAAGAATTGAACATTCTAATTTGTTTTAGTAAGACATTTGCTGGCATAAAAACTGTTAAATATTTGAGTAATTCTTGACTTCTTTGGAAGTTAGTGACTTAAGTTGTCGATGCTAAGAGAGATTAGAGATGAAACGATTTGTAGATGCGAATGTCAAGAAATATGAAAATATTCATTACATTACTAATAGAGATTAAAGAAACAGAAATCAAAAGTAATTAAAAATATTATAGTTGTAAAATTCTTATCATCAAAAGACTTGGTTAAAGGCGTATTTGTGAACAAGTGTGTTTTTTTTTATACAGTGATTTGTGTTATTGAAATGCGTACCTTAAAACCACCTTAAAGGTGGTTGATACATTATTAACTACTAGATATGATAAGTTAATTGCACACCATTTTATAGTGGTTGCCATCTTAGAATTAAAATTTTTTTAATGTCCTATGTTCAAGCCCCTTTTTTGTACCTTTTCATTTCCCACCCCATAAAGTATATATTTTATGAAAGCTAATAAATAGAGTAGTCGATTAAGCCCTGACCGTCAGACCCTCTGTCCGTGTGTTGGTTGAAATCAACTTTAAGAAGCAACCATATATTCCTCAATGGTATGTATGGTATCAATCTTTTGGAAATATCCGGGGATGAATAGCTATTGAAATTCAGTATAATCGCCCCATAACTTTCTGAGATATGAGCAAAAAACCACGACCACCTCGTTTTTTTCACAATTACAACAACAACCTCATACATACATACTGGTTAAAGTAAACGTGGCATCGAATTCCAGCTGAGCCAAAATAATTTTATTTTATTTAATATATTATTTATATTTTATTATTTTTTTTTAAATTTCTTTTAAAATTTTTTTTTATTTATATATATTTTAATTATTTTTTTTTAAATTTTTTTTTTATTTTTAAAAAAAATTTTTTTTTTATTTTTTTTTTTATTTTCTATTTTATACTATATTGTTATTTTTAATTTTTTTATTAATTTTTCTATTTAAATTTTCTTTTTTTTTTGTTTCGTATTTATTATTTATATTTTAATTATTTTTTTACATTTGTTTTTAATTTTTTCTTAATTTTTTTTATTTTTTTTAACATACATACGTAAAGTTATAATTTTACAATGGGATGTTTTTATATATGTGTGTATGTTTTTTATATGTATGTACGTATTTCGTATGGGATGGATGGTGATACAAACTACTGTTATTGCATGACTACACGTTGTGAAGGGTATATAAGATTCGGCACGGCCGAATATAGCACTTTTACTTGTTACAATAATAATTTTATATTGAGAAGTACTTTTTTAAGATAATTTAAAAACTGCTTTAATCAGCAGATATTTCGTACACAATTTTTTCTTTTTTCCAAGTAGAATATCATTCTTATAGTTTAATTATTAATATCACTGTGCTAGTTGAAAAAACAGACAAGCCGGGCACCTAGCGTTTTAACATAATTCGGGTACGCTGAATCCAGTGGTGCCCACGGTTTTTCAAGATTGGCTCTGGTTTTCGAGATATACCGTTATTTCGAAAATGGAGGAGGTTGCAGAACATATGTTCGCGTAACTCAAAAACGCTTTAGCTTATTGAAAAAACTTAAAAAACCGAAATTCCGCAATAAAATTTCCTTTAAGAAAAGTAAAACTTCTTTCTAATATTCGCAGTCGTTTTAGAAAATTAATTTTTTTTTTGAAAAAAAAATAAATTTTTTTATCAAAATTTCGAAATTTTTATTTTTTTAAAATTCATAAAAAATTGAAAAATTCAGCTAGGCTTCTAATTTTTTGCAGACATATAAAAAACAAAGCTGCAAACAAAACAAGCCATAAATAACACTGCTCGACAAAAAATAATTTTTTTTCTTCCCGTTAATTAAAACTATGTGGTCTATGTGGATTTTGATGCGCTGAACTCAAATCCGTAATCGGTTTTTTTCCATCAGATCGGTATTTTTTTTATGGGCGTGCCAAATTTTTTCCCCTAAATTAGGTTTCGGTTTTCAAAAGTAAAACACCAGAAGATGTGTTTTCTCTATCTCTTATCGTTTTGGAATTATTTAAAAATTAATGGAGATAAAAAAAATTTTTTGTGCCAAATTCGTAATATTTTTCAATTTAAAAATATAATTAAAAAAAATATAAAGCAAATATTCAACATTTTGCACTTTTTTCTGAGAACTACTTATCTTAAAAATAAAAAAAACCGCAAGCCATAAAAATCGGTTAAAAAATGTAGATTTTATTGTCAATTTACCGCAGGTGCCCAATATTGTAATGCAACCAGCCTTACATATGATACAGCATTTCGTTAGGTGAGCAGGTAATGGAACTGAAGTACAACGGTATTTTGTATGGTTCTTAGAATTAAAAATTATAACATAGTATTTTTCAAATACCTGTGATTTCAAATTATTGGGTACCTGCGGTAAATTGACAATAAAATCTACACCTGGAAAAGTTAGAAATATTATTCGTCCTGGGTTTTTTTTTACAAAACATGGTCATGAAGGTCTGGTACTTTGATTAAAACAATTACAGTATAAATAAGAGTTCCTCTACCCCTTCACTGTCATATGGAAAGTGCTTGCGAAAGTGATTAGTGAATTTTAAAGCCTCTGACAGTCTTGTATCTAAACAGTTATATTGAAATATCTAAGATGGAGGCGTGTAAAAAGTTTAATTACTTTTGTTATGTGTGTGGGAAATATAAAAATATGCCAAGTCGCCGTAAAATCACTACTGAAACAAGTACCTTGTATGAATCATATTTTTCTTTAAGTGCTATATATGGTAAGAGTTGGACACCATCAATAGTGTGTACACACTGCATTTACCATTTAAATAAGTGGGAAAAAAATGGAGACGCCATGCCATTTGGTGTTCCAATGATTTGGAGAGATCCCATAGTTCATGTTGAAGATGAGTGTTATGCGTGCATAAATTATACAGCGGGTATAAACAGAAGAAAAATGACTTATATGTCTTATACTGAAACAGCATATGCTCGATTTCCGCTGCCACATTCTGATGAAATTACTGTTCCGGGTAGCCATATACCAGCAGAACATATTCCCTCAATAATTCATTCTGTTGAAGCGGATAGCCCAGCTACTTCAATGTATCAACCGTCATGCATCACGGTTCCATGCAGTCACAATGAAATCACGCAAGATCATCTGGATATAATGGTACGGCGTCTAAAATTATCTCAAAGACAGAGCATTCTCTTGGCAAAAGAGTTAAAACGAGCTAATATTTTAGCACCAGGTGTACAAACATACGGGGCTATCAATCGCCATAGACGATTTACGACTTTTTTTAAATCTATTGAGAATAATTCTATTGCGTATTGTACTGACATCCGCGGATTGGTTTTAACAATGCAAAATGAATATAATCCTGGAGATTGGCGCTTATTCATTGATTCTTCCAAAAGTAGCTTAAAAGCAGTTTTGCTACATGTCACTAATTTAAAAAGTCCTATTCCGATAGCACTAAGCACAAATGCTAAAGAGACATACGCATCAATGAAAAAATAATACAGTTAATTAAATATGAAGACCACATGAGGCATGCAATTGGGCTATACCAAAAATATGTGCTTCATGTGCTTATGGAATACGCGTTTCGATGGCGACCAGTACAATACACGGGATTGGGCTTTACGTGAGGAAAGCAGATTGCATAGAAACAATGTTATTGAATTACCACTTGTGTCGATGGAAAAGATTTTGCTTCCTCCACTCCACATCAAACTGGGTATTGTAAAAAATTTTATAAAAGCATTGAGCCCAGATGGTGTTGCTTTTACCGAATTGCACCGAATTTTTCCACGATTAAGCGGCATGAAAGTAAAAGAAGGTATGAACTCTAACTACTTTATTAAATTAGATTTATATTTCATTTCATAATGTTTCTATTTTACAGGAATTCTTAATGGACCGGACATTCGCCGTCTTATGAAGGACCATCAATTTGAGGTTGCATTGAATGATATCGAGCTATTGGCCTGGAATTGTGTGAAATCAGTAATAGAAAATGTATTAGGAAATCATCGGTCTGAAAACTGGCGAATTTTAATCAAAAATATGCTAACCGCATTTAAAAACTTAAACGTTAGAATGTCATTGAAAATACATTTTTTGCATTGCCATGCCGAAAAATTTAATGAACAATCACCAGCTGAGTCTGATGAACATGGCGAGAGATTTCACCAAGTAACAGCCAGGCTCGAACACTGGTATAGCGGCAAACAACTTGATTCGCTATTAGGGGATATTTGTTGGAATCTGCAGGAGGAAGAAGAATAAATTTCTAAATAAAAACTACTTAACAACAAAAAAATTTTAGTTTGGTTATATAAAAAATTCAAAAATTTCATCTTTTCTGAAAAAATCAAAAGTTGTAGACAGACTTTAATCACAAATAGCTTATTTTGCACCTGCGCAACTTTATTTTTCATTCCCATCATTTGTTTCTAAGGCCTAGGATTCACTCCTAGGGGGATAAAATGTATGACCGACCTCCAATGTTTTTTGTTCTTAACATTTTCTTAAATTATACTTTCCCTTTATCACAATCCCTTAGGGGGGCCCCAATACAAATGTTGCGTTTTATGAAATTCTTAGATTAATTAAAATTTGTCGACTTTTGTGAATAAAATCAAAAGTTGCAAACATATTTTAATTGTTTATAGCTTGTTTTGTTTGCGGCTTTGTTTTTTATATGTGTGCAAAAAATTAGAAGCCTAGCTGAATTTTTCAATTTTTTATGAATTTTTAAAAAATAAAAATTTCGAAATTTTTATAAAAAAATTATTTTTTTTTTCAAAAAAAAAATTATGTTTCTAAAACGACTGCGAATGTTAGAAAGAGGTTTTACTTTTCTTAAAGGAAATTTTATTGCGGAATTTCGGTTTTTTAAGCGCTAAAGCGTTTTTGAGTTACGCGAACATATATTGTGCAACCTCCTCCATTTTCGAAATAACGGTATATCTCGAAAACCAGAGCCAATCTTAAAAAACCGTGGGCACCACTGGATTCAGCGTACCCGAATTATGTTAAAACGCTAGGTGCCCAGCTTGTTACGAAAAAAAAGTGTCAATTTCATGCACAGTGTATTTATTGTCACGTGGTTACCAGCTTGTAAAATTTTTATAAAAATACAATTTTATTTTAACAGTTTCCCTTGAAAAATAAGATTTATATGAACTTATGTAATTTTAGGTAATAAAATTTACATATTTTTTCTCTTTCGGGCTTCTCTTAAGTACATTTCATTGTTTCTTTTCATATTTAATGCCTTTCATTTATGAGGCAAGTAAATGTTCCAGAGGAACTTGGCGTTTATTGCGTTAGTTGCAGAAGAAATGGAAGAAGAAAGAAATAAGATCAAAGCTATTTTAAGTGATTTATAACTTTATTGGTTTAAGTTGTTTGCATTTTTAACATCTTTATTTCGCTGATGATTCAAGTTTTCATATTGAGTTAAATAAGATGCCGTAATTTGTTTGTGGCACTAAATTTGTGTGTCTTTATAGGTCATAAAAAATGGTTTGTTAGGTCGTAAATATTAGTAAGATGTACTGTAGTTTATTTTTAGCTAAATTGTAAAAAAACAACACATTCGTTATTAAAAGTTGTGTTTATACGGTTATTTAACTTAGAAGTAAAATATGGCAGTTTTTATTTTGAGGGATAAAAATGCAATAAAATGGAATTGAAAACAGCAGGAAGTTAAGGTTAATTAAAGTTAAAGGATAGTTGTAATGACTGTCAGTAAAATAGGGAAAGTCTGCGATAGTATGCGTCACATAGAAATTGCAAAAGGTTCTTCCGATAAGTAATTGATTTAATTGTTTTATTTTTAAAAGGACGGAAACCGGAATTATGTATCTCTCCAATGAAGGAATTGTCTGTTTAAAAATAATAAAAGTAACCTTTAAAAACTATTTTATTATATTGCAACTTTTTTAAAATAATCTCTTCCGGTTGTACTCATCAGTTTTTTTTTTTAATTTTTATATAAAAATTTTGTTTAATAAACTTTTAACAGACTCAAAAATGTATTAAAAATACTAGTGTTTATCTCTTGAAAATTTATTTTTGTTTAAATTTAATTTCTCTATTTGAGTGCCCCTGTGGACTAGTCAGTTGTTTGGGGGTTGCGGGTTCGATTCCCGCCAGAGACTCTGGAATTGTCTGCTGCTCTTTCTCTTCTATTCTAAATATTTCTATTCTTATTCTATTCTTCTCTCTATTAAGGCGTCACAATGGACCGTAATGGTCTCCGAGTGAAGGTGTGAGGGTAACTTTGCACCTGCCTTACCTTCCTACCTGCCTACCTACCTTCCTAATTTCTCTATTTGAAAGCCAGAGCTATATCCACTGGGGCAGAGTACTTTTTTTTTAATTTTCACATATACAAAAAAACTGGTAAAGAAACTAGATACAAGAAAATAAAATCAAGTAAGAGCGCTATATTTGGCCGTGCCGAATCCGATAATACCCTTCACTGTCATATACATAGGTATAATGACCACATCGTACCTTAGCCTAGATTTCAGATTTCATGCAATATGCTATTTTCTTAATTATTTCCAACGCCATATTTTATTTTAAATTTTTGCATAGTAAACTGTATTCTCCTAATCAAGCTCTTTCATTTGATACCCATATTGTTGGGGTTAAAAAAATTTGCTCCGCCATTTTGTTTCAGACGCCATCTTGGATTTTAATTTTTTTTATATTTTATTACATTGTAATGGTCAAGCGCTTATCTTTGTTACCAATATTGTGGGGGTTAAAGGGGACAAAGCCATAACTTTTATATCAGACATATATATTCTCCATTAAATCTAGGACGCCATTTTAAATTTTTTTCTTTTCATAGATAACTATATTTTAATAATTTTCTCAGTTATATAGTAACTGAAAAATATTGATTTGCGTTTTTAAATTTTAGGAAAAACACCGAAGCATTCTTATGCTTATATCTTAGATGGTTTTGAACAAATTTGTTAGTTTTTCTTACAAATAATTTTTGAAATTACGGTTTATAATCTGGTATCTTAAGCGTATTTAAAAGTTGAGTTTGAATAGATTTAATATATTGAAAATAATATATTTTTTTAAATATAACTATAACCTATAACTTTGCCGATTAGTGACCAATCTATACAAAATTTTTAATAAATATCTCTAAAGGCATCTTAAAATCTATAAATAGTTACATTATTTATTATCCTAGGACTAGAAAAGTTTTTGTGTTCAAAATAGACGAAAAAGCAGAGGCAGTCATGTTAATTTGCTCATATCTCAGATAGTTATAGAGCGATTATGTTGATTTCCAATACCGATTAGCTCCCGAATATTTTTGATATTTTGGTACCTTACATGGGGCTTGGCAGTGTCAAAGGCCTTCAAAATCTTGATTTCAACATACTCACGGACAAGGTTTAATCGACACACCTATTTACAAAATATATACTTTATGAGGTCGGAAATTAATAATATAGAAATTTCACAAACCTTTTATACCCTTATTTTCAGCTTTTTAATGGTGTTAGGTATAAAATCAAATACAAGGTGGGCCAAAAGAAGTCACCCTATTGGAACATGCTCTTAGTTTTGCGAATGGCGGCCAATGTCAAATCTGTTTTAAAATTTGTGAACTTGACAGATGTAGAATACAAGTGAACAAGCCATGGAGCGATACACTCCCCAAGAACGCGGAACGAGGCCGCAGTGGACGATTTCCAACTCAGCGGGTACGTAAACAAGCAAAACTATCGCTTCTGGAGCACTGAAAATCCACGAGTAATGCACGAGGAGCCATTACACCAGCTCAAAGTGAGTGCATGGTGCACTGTTCACGCTGAAGGAGTCATCGGTCCATTTTTTTTCGAGAATGCCGCTGGTCAAACTAGATCAGTTGACGTTGCGCGCTATAGGGCCATGTAAGCCGAGTTTTTTTTTCCGCAATTGAACGAATAAGGACTGGAGGACATGTGGTTCCAACAGGACGGAGTAACGTCACACACTGTGCGCGGCACAAACGATATTCTGAAGGCGGCATTCCCGGGTCGCCTAATCTCTCGTTTTGGTGATTTAGATTGGCCCGCAAGATCGCCCGATTTAAAATGCCATTAAAGGAGCACTAATAGCAATCAATTGTGAGGCGTCCATTTGGCTAATATTATCTTCTAGACTTGACCAATAAAATACTAAAGGTTCAATCGAAGTTTTTCATTTAGAAAAAAAATGATATCCAAGCAAAATCGGATGACTTCTTTTGGCCCACTTTGGGCTTCATTTTTGCGAAAGCTTAAAAACCTTCGTATAGTCGATATAAGCTAACGGTTGTGCAGTCTGTCGACTACTTTATAAAATAAAAGTTTTAAGCGATTAGAAATACTAATTTTAAAGGTATCTGAACATAGTTCAGTAGTGCGATACTACAAATGCTCTTTATTAATTTCATTAATTTATGGCACATAAATTCATTTTTTGCAAAAGGCTTAAACGATTGTCATATTGTACTTCATAATTGATTATTTAAATATATGTGTAAATAAATTATTTATTTATATTTTAAATTTATGTGGTAAAATTAAAAATGTACGTGCATATTTGCAGTGAATACCAAATAAATCATTAAACATTTTGTGCATGTGTAAAATTTTATTCGTTTATCAACTAAGTTGAATTATTAATAAATGAAATGTTAAATCATTAATGTGATTTAGTTTTTTCATGTTTAACTTTACGGATATATTAAATATTATTGCACTGAAATAGCAAAAAAAATATATTGTACATAAAACACTAAAAAAGATTTAAAACATTATAATTATGCAATTAAATATTTAATTGAAATGAACTGTAAACATCAAACAACCACAATACACTACAAATACATTAAGGCTATTAGATACGAGCATACATATATACAAACACAAAATACACAGTTACACACATGCATGTTTTTATAGTCAATTTGTTTATTACGAGTATTATTATTGTATTTTAAAATGTCATAAAAATTGTTGTAGGTTATTTAAAAACATTGATGAAAAAATGAACCACAGATTATGATCAGAAAAACATAAAGCAATAAAAAATAATTATTTTCAACTTGTACTTATTTACATAGAGAGGTAGGAACACATACAGCGAGAGAGAGAGATAGCAAACATATGCGTAGTATAAAGGAAAACATTAGTAGAGACAAATAAAAAACTTAGACAGGAATACAAACAAATAAGTTGAATGTGAAAAAGTCCTTCATGTCATTTGTGGTTGGCTACAATACGAATACAACAAAATGAAAAAAAAAAAAAAATTTCCAAAAATAACCCAGCAATATTTTACTTTATATTTTTTAGTCGTTTGTTTAAAAAAGTTGATAACTTAACTTATAAATTAATATAATTTGGCTTAAAGGTTTGACGGCCATGTTATTCTAGCAACGCAATTGAAATCTTTTGTTTATTCGTGCTCAGAATTGGGACTTTACGAGGTTCTCTATACAAAATGACATTTGAAAATCGTCGTAGAAAAAAATGTTATAAGTTTTTTTTGGATATGATAGTAACGTAATTGTGTTCCACCAGGAACATAGATTGTTTAAAAAGAATCAAAATTGTTGTCGGTCTAATCCTTTGTATTTTAGTTAATTAAAAACCGAAGAATGCTATCCAGGTATTTACTGACGGATCGAAATCACATGATGGAACTGGATGTGTTATCTTTTCGATTGAGTTGGGTTTGGAATTGTCCCTAAGGCTACCGGATTAATGTAGCGCGATACAGGCCGAATTAATGGCTATTAAGACAGCCGAGGAACAGATTTAGTAACATGGAATATCTGGCAGGGATATTCATATATTTACTGTCAGCAAGGCGGCTATTAGGTCTCTGGAGAGTGTGTACAGCACATCAAAAATTGCGCAGGAATGCCGGGTGTCTCTTGAGGAGATAGCGAGACATTCGACGGTTACCCTTGTGTAGGTTTCAGGACATGGGTATATTGATGGTAATAATAGGGCTGATACACTTGCGAAATCCGGTACCATTTTAGATTCGGTTGAATTCAGTTGTGCTTTAGGTATTACCTTGTCAAAGGGTAAGCAGCTGATCTCGCATCGATTCTATTTGGATGCCAAAGGAAGATGGTTGAGAAAACCCACTTGCTTAGAAACCAGTAAGACCTGACCTGACATGGATGCTCATTGGTCGCAATATGTGGTGAATGTGTCCCGAATCCACCTTAGGAACCTCATAGCGATCATTACCGGACACTATAGGCTATAGGTACGCATGCGAAATGGTTAAGTATCCCTTACAATGACTTCTGTAGAAGTTGCGATAACGAGGAAAAGACTACTGAACATCTTCTCTGTAATTGTCCTGCATTCGGCGATCTGAGACACTAGATTCCAGGTCAGCGAATGCTTGATAATAAAACTTGTCTCTCCGCAGGTGATCTGGGAAAGATCCACACCTTTATAAACAGGACAGGATGGCTGAGGAACGACAGCCATAGGACGTAGACAAACGGGAGTTGGTGCCTACGGTATCACAATGGGACCCTCGGAGGAACCAATTGAGCTTTGCCTTCGGGCGGCTGCCGAACCTAACCTAACCTAGTTAGTTAAAAGTTTTTCAGTTTTCTTTGATACAGATGTTCTTCACAATTATCTGGGTCGGCCTCTTATTCTTTTACCCTGCGAAATCGACTGAATTTTTTTTTCACCTACAAATAAACGACATATTAAATATGGCTGCTAAATTACTGTTCTTGATCAATAGAATACACACACATCCACGATAGTTGCCACCACAATATTGATATCAAACAAAAGGGCCAGATTAGTTGAATGTAGTAAACGATGCAAATGTAAATTCAAGACGGTGATGGTTAAAATATAGCATTAAAAAATTCATCTTCTTTAACTTGACTAGTAGGATGCAGTAAAAAAAATTTAAAATTTAAGACGGCATCAACGTTATAAAATGGCGGTCAAATTAAATAATTAAAAATTAAGCCCCTTTAACCTTTAAAATGTAGTATCTTAAAAAAAGAGCTTGATTAGCAGAATGTAGTTGACTAAAAATTAAACATTAAAGATGGCCTTCGAAACAAAATGGCGGATGTCTTGTCCTTTAACACCATTAATATAGGCATCAAAGCCTACTATGAAGCAGTAGAAAACCATTAACTTTGTACAAATTTTAAATCCAAAAATGCGCATGAAAAAATATCAGATAAGATGTTTTGTATTCCTCCACTAAGAGGAAAAATAACAGTATAAAATGAAACGGGATGGCTAGCAAAAAAAAACTATAAAAATTCCAAAATCCAAAATTTAAAATCTAGTAAATACAAAAGGACTTAACCAGCAAAACACAGTTAACTGTAGAAAACTTTAAATCTAAAATGGCGGATATATGGATCATATATAATAATTACAGCATTATCCCCTTCAACCCCCACAATATTGGTATCAACGGAAAGGGTTTGACTAGCAAAATACAGAGCATCATGTAAAAATTTAAAATTTAAGATTGCGTTAGAAACAAAATGGTATATGTTGGAGTTTAGAATTTTTTTAATTTTTCTATAATTGTGATTGTGAAGGGTATATAAGACTGTAAAGGATAAAAAAAAATCGGAACTGCTCAATATAATTTGAGGTTGTTAACGTATTCTGTTTCATTAATAATATCAAACATTACTTCAAATCCATCATGACGAGATACACAATTTGGTAGCGAAATATAAGCCTTTATTACAATATTGGCCATTGCGTTGTTTTTATGGCAGTACGATGGGTTTTCTAGGAATAATGAATAATAATGATCGACGATTTCCTTTGATGTATAGGAACCCGACCATAAAAAAATTTTTAATGCCATATTTTCTAAACAAAATCGCCTTTAGCTGCTGAACGAATGAAATTGTTAATATAAGAAAGTGCAGTATAAAAGAGAATACCAATAAGAAGAGATTTAAGTTAAAAAGTTAGTGCCACGGAAAACAAAAATTACGTGCTGTAGTACACTTGGAAGCTTGATTTAGCAAATCAAAGCGGAATTCTCTCTTTTTGTAGACTTTTTGGCAATTAGTGCGAATATGCACTCATTTTTTGCTACCAAGCGTGAGTGCATTTTTGATGTGTGTTGTAAACTTATGGCAACGAGCTGATTTTTTTGGGTATTTAAGAAACAACAAATCTTTTTTTGAATTAATAAGTAGGATTCTGTGTTTTAATATTTTCTGAAAAGAAAGTTAATTAATTTTAAAAAATTACAAATCCTAAATCAACGGAAAAATATAATATCATAAATTTTTTTGTAAAAAATGCTATGGATGAAACTGAATTTGTGGAGATTTTAAATCCTAAAAGTAAATAAATTCTGTATCTGTTGTGCAAATTTGTGTGACATTACTTTGCACTGATATTTAGTTGTGCATATTTGCTCAAGTGATGCAAATTGCGCTTGAATATAATTTGTTTTTGTAGTCGTGCAAAAGTTAAATTGTTTGCTAGACTTGCACGGTCTGCACGACTTGCAAGGGTAGTTAGCATCAAAGAGTGAGTTCTGCTAAAATCTCTGATTTAATTTAAGTTGCAGAAAAAATAGTTGGCAAATTATGCGTGATCAATACGGATGGTAACATTGTGGATGCATCAGTTTTACCGGTTCGAATACATAAGAGTAATTAGCATAAACCCTTCAGCACGAAAATTATATGCTGATCTATAAAGTAATTACTCTTCATTGACAAGATCAAGATCAGAAAGTTCTGGAAAGCCTACGTGGATTAAACTGTAGACAACGTACAAGGGTATAAAGAAGATATTCTATGGTTCTCTGTTATGGTACATAAATATAATAACAAGCCCTGTGGCTTAATTTTGTCTTTCAAAACGTTGCTGGGTTATTTGCTGGATTTAAAAGCAAAAGGATAGAGATAGAATAATAATAAAAAAATATTTAAAAAATCGTTGTTTTTATTTTTTTTTTCAAAACAAAATCAAACTAAAAGGATTTGTATGTTATTTAAGTAATTTAATTGTTAGTCGTTCAAACAATACAAAAAGAAAAGACGGCAAGCTCTAAGGAATTCCCAAGGATAATTACATAATTTAAATCAAATTAAACAAATAAGAAAATTATAAGGAATTTAAAAAAAAATATATAAAATAAAATAAAAAAACAAACAATTGTGACAACCTTGTTGTTAGCACTGAATCTAGGGTATCTCTACTTCCGCTTTCCGCTGGCATCGATTTGCTAAAAAATATCCTAGCCAAACTGTCTAACCTGGCGCTAACCAATGGTGATTTCTCCGAATGCTCAGATTGATCTGAATTATCTTGTTCTGAGCTTGCCGAACGATTGCTGTAAATGAAAATTAGTTGTTTTGTTTTTTTTTTGTGTTTTTTTTTCAATTATTTAATTAAACGAAAAGGAAAAGAAAAATAAGAAGAAAAGAAAACATTTTTTGTTCAAAAATTAAAGAAAATTAAATTAAACAATTTCGGATCTTATAAATTAAGCGGTTTTTTAAAGTGCTTTTTTGTTTAAAATAAAATTAAAACAAATTAGTAACAACTGCCAATTTGTTTTTGTTTTTTATTTAAGAAAACTTTTGTTTGTATTTCTTTTTGTTGTACAATTTTTTTTACAAATTACAATTATTATTTATTTATTTTTTTTTTAATTTTTCTGTTGTATGTATATATTTTGTATATAGAGATTTATGTTTAATTTAAAATTATTTATGTTATTGGCAGTTGACTTACCTACTGTAGATATGTCTGCGATTTGCTGCTGTTAATGCTGATACATCAAATTCTATAGCTGAATTAGAACGTTTTAATCCATTTTGTTTTTGTAATTTTTTCATTAAATGTTTGGCTTTTCTTTAGTTTGTTAATGTTGTAGATTTTTTTTATTGAATTAATTTTAATTAAAAAACGATTGTTGTATTATTGGAAATTACAGTTGTTGAAGAGTTTGAATAAGTAATTGAAAATTAATATTTTAAAAAATTTAATAGAAACAGTGGTGTAGCTTTGAAACTAACTACAGTATTTTTCGGTTAATTGCCAATCAAAATTAGCACAACTTTTTGTTCAATTAACCGGGGAACCAATTAGCCGATACCCGCTTAATTGAACAATTCGTTCAATTACAAGCATCCCGTTTAATTGAACAGTTTGTTCAATTACAGAAATCACGCATAATTAGAACTACTAATGAATTAAAAGAAATCGCATATGTGCACTTTAAGTTTTTCAAAATAATTTTATTTTACCTTAAACGAAAAAAATTTACATATATGTGTATACGCAGGTATTTATTGTTGTAGGTATGTACTATTAAATGCACTGTTTATGTGCACAATAGTTTAACAAAAAAAAATAAAATTTATAAACTAAAAACAATTCATGGTTTTTCCTTAGCAATAAACATATGTATATTTTCAATTACATACCTATACATAGTAGAGATGCCACCCAGTGTTTTTCACAAATGATGTCAAATATGTATGTGCAAAAATGCCAGATTATTTTTCAATAATAATGCAATTAACCGGGTAAAAGTAAGAGGAAATTTATTTTTTATGACATGAATTTTGAACCAATTAAGCGGGAAAATCAATTAACCGGGTTCAATTATCCGAGGAAATTTACATGATTTTCGTATGCAATATTTTTGCCCGATCATGTGGTTCAATTAAGCGTGGAACCGAAAAATACTGTATTTCAACAATGTTTAGAAAACTAACGTCCAAGAATAACTTTTTTTATTATACATATTCCCAAAAATTTCATCATATTTAAAGTTTTTTATACCATTCACCTGGTGTACAAGGGTATAATAGCTTTGTCATTCCGTTTGTAGTTTCTACAATTTTCATTTTTAAACCCATAAAGTATATATTTTCTGAAAGCTTGTGAATAGAGGAGTCGATTAAGCCCCGACCGTCTGCCCATATGTCCCTGTGTTGGTTAAAATTAACTTTTAGAAGCAACCACATGATCTTCAGATCAATTTTTTGGAAATATCCGATAATGAATCTCTATTGAAATTCAGCAAAATCGACCTATAACTTTCTGAGATATGAGCAAATAAACGCGACTGCCTCTGTTTTTTCCATATTTTTACCAGCAAAATTTAAATTTTTCAGCTATAGAATAATTTATAGGTCACTATTTGTAGATGTAATATGCCTCTAGAAATATTCGTGAAAAATTGTGGATAAAGCGTGCTCTAACCGGTAAAGTTATAGGCATAATTTTTTTAAAAAAATTATATATTCCAAAAATTTACAAACGAAAACCAATTTTTCAGCATCTAAACAACCAAGAGTCAAGTCAATATTGGTATCATCTAAAAGGACTAGACTAGCGCAATATAAGGCACTATAAAAAAAATAAAATTTATGATGGCTGCCACTAATGGCGGACAATAAATTTGAATATGGGTAAAATCTGGTATATAAAAATGTAACTTCTTGAACCTCCTCAATATTTGTATCAAATGGAAGGGATTGTCCAGTAGAATACAGTAAACTATTAAAAAATTTAAAATCAAAGATGGCGTCTAAGACAAAATGGCGAATAAATTTTTTTTAACCCCATCAATATGGGTATCAAATTAAAGGTCTTGACTAGTAGAATACAGTTAACTACGTAAAAATTCGACACCAAGCATGGCGTCGAAAATAATAAGGACAAATGGCGTATAATATGGAATATAGGTTAAGCTACGATGTGGGATTATACCTATGTACATGATGGTGGAGGGTATTTTCAGATTCAGCACGACCTAATATAGCACTCTTACTTGTTTTTTTTAAATTATTTTTAAATACCTAAGAGATATATTTTTTAGACACAAATATGATGTTATTTTTGTGAAGCGATCATATTTTTTTTGTTACAATAAATTTGTGAATCATAAAATTTTTATATGATTGTATTAAAGTGTTTATGAAAAGATGGCATAGTCATAGTGACAAATATAAATAACTATTACATGTTTACGATAACCAAATATTGTTATAGAAACTATAATATGACCGTTGTGATCATGTTCTAACGATATTTTTTCTTTGTGTGTATGTTGTATCAAACTTAAAAGAGATACAAGAGAAAATACATCTCGGCCCAGAAACAGCAAGGAAACCCAATTGAAGTGTTTTGAAGAATTTTTTAGACAAAATGATTATGAATCTAGTTGCCAGATCTAGACTCAAAAATAATTACTAAAAAACCGCTGCTATTTGCAGTAAAATATTTCTAGATATCTTATGAAATGAATTTGCTTTATATGGCAGGTGTCACGCCCAAAATGGTCTCAGATTTTTGTGTAATTGTGACACAAGAAATCAAATCTTATATAGGATATTCTAGAGTCAGTAGTATTATTTTTATAATGAAAAACGAAAACAAATCGAGGCAATGTCTTACGGCTTATTAGTGTAATTAAGAACAAAACTACAATCACAAGGTACCTCTCCCACTATATATACTTGTTTGAGGTAGTTGCAATTGCTGCATGAATTAAAACCCGAACATTATCGGTAACGTCTTAATTTTGTGGTTAAATTTCAATAGTTGGCCAAAAGTTAAGTAATTTTTATTGAAAATCTGATTATAAGTAATGAAACTTATTTTTATTAGAGTGGTAATAGTCATAAGCTTTTTGAAAATACTTTATGGGGTCGGAAATCAAGAGTGTAGAAATTACAACTGAAGAAGAAAAAAAATGGCTCGCAGTGATGTAAATATTGCTGGCGTTCAGGCAAGTATTTCTGAAGACCGCAATTTGTCGATTCTAAGACGTTCTTAACAATTGGGACTGTCTCAAACCACAACCTGGCGGAATTTGAGAAAGGATTTTGGTTTGCATCCGTATAAAATTGTTCTCACTCAAAAACTAAAGCCATTGAACAGGGCTACGTGCGACACACCAAATGCAACAATTGAATTATTGAGAGAAAAGTTTGGAGATTCAATTATTTCAAGAAATTGAGAAATTGAATGGCCTCCAAAAAGTTGTGACTTAAAACCATTAGACTATTTCTTGTGGGGTTATTTGAAGTCATTGATCTTTCGAAATAAGCAAGACTTTCTTCAAGCTTTACAAGTCAATATTGAACGTGCCATTCATGACGTACGACTTGATTTAGTGGAAAAAGTGCTCGAAATTTGGGTTCATCGAATTCGTTCCTGCAGAAGAAGTCGTAGAAGCCGTTGGAATGACGTTTTATTTAGAACTTAATTGTATTGATTGTACTTCACATTAAATTAAACATTAAGTGTGTTCTTTTAAAAGAAATCATATTACTCTTATTAGAAAACCTTTACGATCTAGTGACCGATTTGCTAAAACAGCTAAATCAAACGAAATTACTTACAATTCTATACTAAAATTATCTAGGAATCTGCCCAAATTTAAAAGTATAATTGACTTTTTTTAAACTCACCACTGTTTCTTTAACAAATTTCTTAAATAAAAACAAAAAAAAACAAAAAATAAAAAAAAACTCTTCTTCCATTCAAACTACTTATTGACACAATTTCACTCACTTTTCCGAAACTGGCGGTCGTACGAACTGATCATGGCCCGTACACGCATTGGCCCTCGCATCGGCTCGCGTCTGTTGCGATGCTTTATTAAATTTGAACATGTTGAAATTCTTTTTCACACTTGCCACCTCACATACGCGAACGATGATTTTGCGGCTGCTCTTAAAGACCGTGTTAAGTGTTTTGTAGACTAAAATCGAAACGGATTTGGAATGATTGTGGACATTGGGGGAAGCACCAACATTGCCGTGTAGGGGTGTGGGCAAAGATTGTTGTTGTTTTAGTGGATGGAAAGCGTGATGATGCTGAAAGTCTTGTATAACTTTTGATGACTGTGATCGGGTAATAATTTTTTGATTATTTTGTTGCTGTTGCTGATGTTGTTTTTGATATAGTTGCTGTTGTTGTGATAAGTTTGTCGTTGTGCTAGTTGCAGTTGATTTAGTTGTTGCTGTAGACTGTGAATGTTTTTGATAGAGATGTTGTGGTTGTTGCTGTTGCGGTTGCCGTTGAGATTGTTGATTATGTTGTAGTTGTTGCTTTTGCAGTGGTTGGTTTTGATGATTATGCTGTTGTTGCTGCTGCTGCTGCTGACGACAGTTGATAATAACTTCCTCAGTGCAGACTGGCTGCAGTGAAGGTATCTCACTTGTAATATCCTGTAATTTTTTTTTTCATTTTTTTTTAGGTGAGATTTTTTAAGTGGTTTTAAAAGAGGTGATGGTGTTTTTCAATGATTTATTTTTATAACACAGTGTGCAGTTTTGGTAGTTGAAAGTATTTTTTTTGAATATGGTTGCAGTTGTTCAACACAAAATGTATTTTGATGTTTACAAAATGGAACAAAGAAGAAAGAAAAACAAAAGACAGAAAAAACATTTTAAAAATATGGACGCATTTACTTAAATTTAAAAAAAAATAATATAAATATTAATGTAAGTATTCTTAAAAATTGAGGCATTTTAAATATAAAGCAGTTTGGTTTGTTTTCGTTCAAATGAATATTTAATATATTTTTTTTAACTGTGTGTATTTATAACTATTTTTACTGTTAACTCATGGTCTATAAAATGCTTTTAAGCTGCACAAAGTTTATTTGTTAACGACAACATTTAAGCCATGACATTGAATGGTTTATGTGTTGGGTGGGGGTGGTGTGGTGTGGTGGTGCAAATGATATTTTATGATTAAGTGATTATACCCTCCAGTTGTTTTGGTTTTTAGTATATTTCTTTTGTAGCTAATACTTTATTGAACACTTAAAAGTTAATTCATTAAACATAAAGGTGAACATTTTCAAATCTGTCACCAAAAGTGGCAGTCGTTTTAGAGAATGTACTTAAGAGTCATGTAAACCTTGAGGGACTTAGTTTTATCCTGGTTATTGTCTCAAGTGTAAGTGTATTACTTTCTGTCTATTAGTGAATGCTATGGTTCTAAATAGTAAGCAAAAAATTATATATTTATCCAATTCATTTACAATCAAGATTTTTTAATTTATTTTATTGAACTCATTAATATTATTAGCTCTTTCCTTTACGTGCTTTTTTGCATTGTTTTTTTATTATATTCTATTGTTTTTTTTATTCGTTCATTCCCTTGCTGATATTTTGTTTACAAATATAAATAACTATTACATGTTTCCGATAACCAAATATTGTTACAGAAACTATAATATGACCGTCGTGATCATGTTCTAACGATATTTTTTCTTTGTGTGTATGTTGTATCAAACTTAAAAAAGATACAAGAGAAAATACATTTCGGCTCATAAACAGCAAAGAGACCCAATTGAAGTGTTTTGAAAAATTCAACACAATAAAAAATTACACACTCCACGCAAGTTAGGTAGACAGAAAACATTTGCATATACCACTATGTAATGAGAGAGAGAGAGAGAGCGAAAATGAGGAAACTACAAAAACAACAATACAACATGTCTTTAAATATAAATTTCTTTAAAAATTAAATTTAGAGCAAAATAAGTTTGCTCATATTTCACTCAGTCGGATACAATCGAAGATCATTAACGTTTCAAACTTATAACATTTTAACAAGGAGATTAAAACAATATATTTTTTACAAATTCTGTTAATATCATGTTCTCTTTTGTCTATCAAATATGATGGTAGTATATTGGATAAACTATAAACTATTCACATCTTAAGTACTTAACGGAAAATTACTGTCTGTTTTTGGAGGGTATAAATAATAGCAAATCGGAATTAAGGTTACACATTCGCATGGCGTTTATTTGAGGGTGCTTCTATGACATTAAGCCGACAGTTTTATGAGGATTATTTTTTGTTTTTTAATGATGATTCTCTTAAGAGGTTAAATGAACTGATAACTGAAATGGTAACAGCCAACATTTGCAGTTTTCGCACAAATACAAATATTTTGTTACACACAATCAACAAACTTTAAATTGCACTTTTTTCATTCAAAAATGGTAAGTGACAGATAGATGTTATAATGATAGTTTTAATACAAGTTCAGTTGTTTTTTTTTTAATTTCATTTAAATACATACTTTTCAATATCAAGTCAACAAGACATTACAAAAGCTCAAAAATATATGAAATTTAAAATGGAAATTTAGTAACATGCTTTGTTTAGGCAGCTTAACAAAAATTATTTACAATTTAAAACAAAAACAAAATTTATTAGAAAAGTGCCGATTGGTGTAAATAAAAGGTATATCGTTTTCAAAAAAAAAAAAAAAAAATAAATAAATAAAAAAAAAAAAGATAAAATCCACTTCAAATTGAAATTGAATGTGCAACTTAAATTTATAATCAATTCTTTTTGGACAACAGTTTTAGAAAAATTTTTAATTTGTCCAAGTGATTTACTTCGTAACTGAAGTTTGTTTTTATTTATGATTTTCCCTCATATTCATAATCAGTTTTAATAAAAGGTTAATTAAACAAAATTTTCATACTAAATGTGTTGTGTAAACCTTTAATTGTTTTAATAGTTGATTATGAATATGGCCTTTAATTGTTAAAGAAGAAGAGTTTTTCACTGTTACCTACCGCTTTTGATAGTATTAATTATGGGTCTCCATTGGCTGTTGAATACATTGATAACCCTACTATACACACACATACATTTGAAATTAGTAATTAGTTTTTGTTTAGTAATTGCTGAGTGGTATTTTCACACAATAATAAAACTGAACAACAACAAAAAATATTAAAAAGAAGTCAATACTTAGTTCCCTTATTTACACAATCTCTTATGTTTATAGCTATAGACAGATAAGTATTATTAACAGAAAAACACTGTTTTATGTTCTTTCTGTTTGATTTTTCAGGACTTAACCTTTAATTATAAATTTTGAAATATTATGACAATATCACAAAGTTCGATATCTCAAATTGATTGCAATTTTAAATAACACCAACTATTATCCAGCCTGCAAAATTGTCCGACATCTGTCAGATGTCTCTAAGAAATGTCGACAAACAAGTAAGAATTCTATACGACTTCTGACCGCCAAACATATGAAGTGGTTGACACGAATTCTCACAGACATATCGTTGGAAAGTTTTTTACCGACGTGTCTGATAGAAATCTGACAGAAATCTAATAGAAAAAACAGGGGAAATTCTGATTTATTATACGACATTCGTACGGATTTCTGACAGATTTCTTTATGACTTGAATAAACAATTCGTAAAACAAACAAAATCAAGATTACAAAATTGGTAAAGGCAAAAAATACCAATAGAAAATACCAAAAGTATCATAAAAATCAAAAAAGTACTTTTTTGGTCGCCCATGACATTTTCAGTCTCACCTTGTATCAATAGCCACTAATTTCAAAATTCTAGCTTCGCAAACTTTCAAAATACAAAAAGTACCTTTTTCGTCGCCCAAAACATTTTTAGTCTCACCTGGAATCAATAGTCCTTCATTAAACAATTCTACCTTCATAAACGTAGCAAATACAAAAAGTACCATAAAAATTCAAAAAAGTACCTTTTTGGTCGACCATAACATTTTCAGTCTCACCTTGTATCAACAGCCACTAATTTCAAAATTCTAGCTTCGCAAACGATGGAAATACAAAAAGTACGATAAAAATTAAAAAAAGTACTTTTTTGGTCGCCCATAACATTTTTAGTCTCACCTGGAATCAAAAGTCCTTGATTGTACAATCCTACCTTCATAAACGTAGAAAATACAAAAAGTACCATAAAAATTCAAAAAGTACCTTTTTGGTCGCCCATAAAATTTTTAGTCTCACCTTGTATCAATAGTAACTAATTTCAAAATTCTAGCTTCGCAAACGTTGAAAATACAAAAAGTACCATACAAATTCAAAAAGTACCTTTTTGGTCGCCCATAACATTTTTTAGTCTCACCTGGAATCAATAGTCCTTCATTGTACAATTCTACCTTCATAAACGTAGCAAATACAAAAAGTACCATGAAAATTCAAAAAAGTACCTTTTTTGGTCGACCATAACATTTTCAGTCTCACCTTGTATCAATAGCCACTAATTTCAAAATTCTAGCTTCGCAAACGATGGAAATGCAAAAAGTACAATAAAAATTCAAAAAAGTACTTTTTTGGTCGCCCATAGCATTTTTAGTCTCACCTGGAATCAATAGTCCTTGATTGTACAATCCTACCATCATAAACGTAGAAAATACAAAAAGTACCATAAAAATTCAAAAAAGTAGCTTTTTGGTCGACGATAACATTTTCAGTCTCACCTGGAATCAATAGTCCTTGATTATACAATCCTACCTTCATATATTTGTCTGATTCAGACATTGTCATACTATTGTGCAGGCTAGGTAGTTACACATCAGGGACGGCAAAATCAGTACAATTGTACTTATTTTTTTGTGCTGTTAAAACTCGAAAAGTACAATGGCTTATTTAGTACAATTAAGAAATTTGCGCAGATTAAGTGCTGATGTCGGAATATTCAAATCTTACAAAGATTCAAATATTACCGATTTCTGGGCAACAGTTTCTAAAATAAGAAATGAGCATAATAAATTCATATAACCAGAACTTTTTTTAAATAAAAATACAATCAGTTTCACATTTATCAGCAAATGTGAAGAAAATTTTTTCTACAAAATATATGTAAAACCAAAGAGAGAAACACACTACATGTCGCAACACTTTGTAGCTGAATCCAAAAAAAGGATTTCCTGAAATCGATTTAAAAGCCAATACGTTGTACCTTAGTTTTCACATAGTCTAGTCATAGTCTATACATATTCAATAGTGAATGTTTTTTTTTATATTTTAGTTCAAATGAAACATAATTTTTTTCTTTTTGTATTCTTAGGGCCGTATTCATAAAAAATATTTTAGGTTTATGAAAGGCTTATTTGACAGATATTGTAGAGAAATTTGTCAAATAAGCCTTCAATAAACCTAAAATATTTTTTATAAATACGGCCCTTAGTATACTATTTATATAAATAAAATAAGATAAATTAAATTTTCAAGCTATTTCGTACAACTTTAAATTCCCTGATGCCATCCCTGCCAAAAGAAGTCAACCGATGTTGTTTGGCTATCATTTTTTTTTTCTAAATGAAAAACTTCGATTCTGTTTTTTGATTATTTTTATTTGAACCTTCAGAATTTTAATGGGCGTGTTACAATTGATTGTTATAAGAGCTCGTTTTATGGAATTTTTCATCCCTTCGGCGAGAACTTCGGGCGACAGATTTTCGTACTCGTGTCGAATGTTGTCCCTGAGGGCTTGCAGGGTCTCCGGGTTGTTCACGTAAACACGGGACTTCAAAAATCACACAAAAAAAGGCTGGAACGGTTAAATTGGGCGATCTTGCGGGTCAATGTAAATCGCTAAAACGAGAGATGAGGCGACCCGGAAAAGCCACCTTTAGAATATCGGTTGTGGCTCGCACAGTGTGTGCCGTTTCTCCGTTCTTTTGGAACCACATGTCCTCCAGTCTTCATTCGTTCGATTGCGGTAGAAAAACTTGGGATAACATGGCTTTATAGCGCGCACCGTCCATTGTTGTCGTTTGACCAGCGGCGTCCTCAAAAAAAAAAAAAATGGCTCGATGACTCCTCCAGCGTGAACAGCGCACCATGCAGTCACTTTGAGCGGATGTAATGGTTCGTCGTGTATTATTCGTGGATTTTCGGTACCCCAGAAGTGAGATAGTTTTTCTTGTTCACGTTCCCGCTGAGGTGGAAATGATCCTCATCGCTTATAACGATTTTGGTAGAAAAATCGTCCACTGCGGCTTTGAGATTGAAGATGACTTGGGCGTAGGTTACATGCATTTGGCGGTCGACAGGCAGTAGCTGATGCAGGGACTGGACTTTGTACGGGAACTTGCGTAGGTCTTTGATCAAAATTCGCTTTAGGGACGACCGGCTTTTGGCTAATTGCGAGGCATGACGTCTGGTCGATGGTGACAGCTCGTCATCCTCACCAACAGCGGCGACATTCGTGGCAGAACGGCGGTCCAAGGCCGGCCACTCTTGGCAGCGTCTCGTGCGGTTTCATACTCTTCAAGGTTGGTGGCCAAACGGCGCAGTGTTTGCGCAGTCGGTGCCGGACGACCGGGGAATCGGCGAGTATGTTAAAGATATTTGGTATTTTTATTTTTGCTTTGTTAACTACTAATGGTGTTGACAAAAAATCAGCTTAAACCGAGCTGAAATCACAAAACTATCTCTGAGACGATTTAAAAGAAAATAAATAGGCTTTCATCAAAAAATTGTTAGCGAAAATCAAAGCAAAATAAAATTTTAGTGCCTTCTAGCGTGTTTTGAGGTTATACTCAACACATTTTGGTTGATAATAGTTGACAACGCTGATTTTCAATACAAAAACTTTTAAAATAAAAGACTTTGTGTCTAGTATAATGGTTTTGTAAAATTATCTCATATTTTTAACTCCAGTCCCGCATACTTAAGAGAAGAGTCTAAATACGGGGCATATTTTTCTGTTAATTCTTATAAACAAATTTAAAAAAAACAAGTAAGAGCGCTATATTCGGCCGTGCCGAATCTTATATACCCTTCACAACGTGTAGTCATGCAATGCCAGTAGTTTGTATCACCATTCCATATGATTACGTACGTACATACATATAAAAAACATACATATATAAAACATCTCATTGTAAAATTTTAAATTTACGTATGTATGTTTAAAAAAAATAAAAAAAAATAAAAAAAAAATTAAAAAAAATTTAAAATAAAAATTAAAAAAAAAATTAAAAAAAAATTAAAAAAAAAAAATTTTAAAAAAATAATTAAAATATATATAATAAATATAAAACAAACAAAAAAAGAAAAAAAAAATTAAAAAAAAATTAAAAAAAAAATAATAAAAATATAAATAATATATTAAATAAAAAATAAAAATAAAAAAAAAATTTTAAAAAAAATATAAAAAAAAAATTTTTTGGCTCAGCTGGGATTCGATGCCACGTTTTCTCTAACCAGTATACACGTTTGTATGTATGTTGTTGTTGTAATGTTGTTTTTGTGAATAAAAAATCGAGGTGGTCGTGGGTTTTTGCTCATATCTCAGTTGTTTATGTACCGATGTTTCTGATTTTCCATACCGTTCTACTCCCGAATATTTCTGATATTTTAATACCTCACCCGGGTCCAAGCAATTTCGGGGGGCTTCAAAAAGTTGATTTCAACATACACACGGACAGACGGACAAACTGAAAGGGCTTAATCGACTCCCCTATTCATAAGCTTTCAGAAAATATATACTTTATGGGGTCGGAAATGAAAATTGTAGAAATTTCACACGGAATGACAAACCTTTTTATACCCTTTTTCACTGTGTGAAGGGTATAAATATACGAGAGATATTGAAAATATAACATTAAAGTAATTGTAAATAGCCATGTTGTTCAGTGTAATTATTATTATGATTCTTATGACTATTAAATTTCCTTTTCTTATTATTATTAAATGCTTTGTTTTATATAAGTAAAAGTGAAACTTTTTTGGTAATAAATGTCGGACGTCATCAAAGATAATAGAGTCGTTATATTTATGATTCCTTTCATTAGTGTTTCCTTAATGACGTCTGTTTATGTGAAGTAGAACACTTACAATGTAATATCGTGACTACTCATCTAATTAGTTATTCATTGTAACATTTAATGTTTTAAATAAGTGTTATATATTTCCTAAATATAAATTTTCTTTCTGCCTTTAAGACTTATCAATAATACTGGGCAATGTTATTTTCAATACTTATGCATGTTTAATATGTGTATTTTTAACTCCGGTGTTAAATTATAGCAATGTCCATTTCCGGCGTTTGTTATAGCCATAATGACTAATTACTTAACCGTTATTTTAAGTAAAATTTTTTTGTCCCACAGATAATTGCAGCAAATAAGTCATTTATTTTGAATATAGAGCCAGGGTATACCACACTGGTTCAGTATCCGTAATTCGACTTGTTCCTTCACATAAGAAGTTGGAGCTGAACTTCATAAATATTATTTTGAAAAGTTTTGCAAAGGTTAATTGAGACTCCGGGTAACTGTATTTCGCCACGCAATTAACCAATGCGACAGTGAGAAACCAAATTCTCGAAGTCAGATCAAAAGGCACGGCCTGATTGTCTTTATTTGACAACAATAACGACAATCACGCGCGAGCTCTTGACCCGACCAGAGTTGAAATGCGACTGTGGTTTGAATATGGTATGGATCCATATATTTTTAGACAGACTTGTAAATATATAAATAAGCAAGATTTTTGTGTATGTGTATTTGTTGAAGGAATTTTTAATATTACATAGAACATTTCATTGTATATATTTTGCAAAATAACTGGTTTTTTTGTGTCCATGGATTTAATTTTTTTTTATTTTTTCTAAATAGAATTAGTTTTTTTTGGAAGGTTAACAAATGTATGTTAAATATATGTCATAATAAATGCCCATCGGTTTTTTAAGAAATTTTATTCACATTTTGAATTATATTCCCCGCAAAAAAAAAAATAAATAAAAAAACATTATTGTTTACAAAATAACTGTATGCACTTCATCGGCATTTAAATCTCTTTATGTATGAAAATTCTCATATGGCTCACATTTGACCAAAAGATATGCCATCTGGCATTCCTTTCCATTCGTAATGCTGTCAATGATAGTTAGCAACAACAAACAAAATCAAGATTACAAAATTGGTAAAGGCAAAAAAATACCAATAGAAAATACCAAAAGTATCATAAAAATCAAAAAAGTACTTTTTTGGTCGCCCATGACATTTTCAGTCTCACCTTGTATCAATAGTCAGTAATTTCAAAATTCTAGCTTTGCAAGCGTTGAAAATACAAAAAGTACTTATGGTACTTTTTAACAATCAAAAAAGTACCTTTTTAGTCGCCCATGACATTTTTAGTCTCACCTGGAATCAAAAGTCCTTGATTGTACAATCCTACCTTCATAAACGTAGAAAATAAAAAAACTACCATAAAAATTCAAAAAAGTACCTTTTTGGTCGCCCATAAAATTTTTAGTCTCACCTTGTATCAATAGCCACTAATTTCAAAATTCTAGCTTCGCAAACGTAGAATAAATAAAAAGTACCACAAAAATTCAAAAAAGTACCTTTTTGGTCGCCCATAACATTTTTAGTCTCACCTGGAATCAATAGTGCTTGATTATAAAATCCTACTTTTATAAACGGACATTTCGTACAGAAATCTTTACGAAATATCCGTAAGAAAAGTCAGATATTTGTCTGATTCAGACATTGTCGTACTATTGTGCAGGCTGGGTAGTTACACATCAGGGACGGCAAAATCAGTACAATTGTACTTATTTTTTGTGCTGTTAAAACTCGAAAAGTACAATGGCTTATTTAGTACAATTAAGAAATTTGCGCAGATTAAGTGCTGATGTCGGAATATTCAAATCTTAAAAAGATTCAAATATTAGAGATTTGTGGGCAACAGTTTCTAAAATAAGAAATGAGGATAATAAATTCATACATCCAGAACTTTTTTTTTATAGAAATACAATGAGTTCCACATTTATCAGCAAATGTGAAGAACATTTTTTCTACAAAATATATTTAAAACCAAAGAGAGAAAGAGACTACAAGTCGCAACACTTGGTAGCTGAATCCAAAAAAAGGATTTCCTGAAATCGATTTAAAAGCCAATACGGTGTACCTTAGTTTTCACATAGTCTAGTCATAGTCATAGTCTATACATATTCAATAGTGAATGTTTTTTTTTTATATTTTAGTTCAAATGAAACATAATTTTGTCCTTTTTGTATTCCTAGGACCGTATTCATAAAAATATTTTAGGTTTATGAGGCTTATTTAACAGATATTGTAGAGAAATTTGCCAAATAAGCCTTCAATAAACCTAAAATATTTTTTATGTATACGGCTCTTAGTATACTATTTATATGAATAAAATAAGATAAATTCAAGGAGATGTGTTTTAGTACAATTTTCAAGCTATTTCGTATAACTTTAAATATCCTGATGCCATTCCTGCCAAAAGAAGTCATCCGATGTTGTTTGGCTATCATTTTTTTTTCTAAATGAAAAACTTCGATTCTGTTTTTTAATTATCTTTATTTGAACCTTTAGAATTGTATTGGTGAAGTCGAGAAAATGGGATCGACCAAACGGGCGCCGTCACAATTAATTGTTGTACGAGCTAGTTTTATGGCATTTTTCATCCCTTCGTCGAGAACTTCGGGCGACAGATTTTCGTACTCGTGTCAAATGTTGTCCCTGAGGACTTGCAGGGTGTCCGGGTTGTTCACGTAAACACGGGATTTCAAAAAACTCTACAAAAAAGGCTGGAACGGTTAAATTGGGCGATCTTGCGGGCCAATGTAAATCGCCAAAACGAGAGATAAGGCGGAAAAGCCACCTTCAGAACATCGGTTGTGGCTCGCACAGTGTGTGCCGTAGCTCCGTTCAATTGCGGCAGAAAAAATTCGGATAACATGGCTCTATAGCGCGCACCGTTCACTGTTGTCGTTTGAGCAGCGGCGTCCTCAAAAATAAAAATGGCCCGATGACTCCTCCAGCGTGAACAGCGCACCATGCAGTCACTTTGAGCGGGTGTAATGGTTCGTCGTGTATTATTCGTGTATTTTCGGTACCCCAGAAGTGAGATAGTTTTTCTTGTTCACGTACTTGCTGAGGTGGAAATGAGCCTCATCGCTGATTACGATTTTGGTGGAAAAATCGTCCACTGCGGATTTGAGATTGAAGATGACTTTGGCGTAGGTTACATGCATTTGGCGGTTGACAGGCAGCAGCTAATGCATGGGCTGGACTTTGTACGGGAACTTGCGTAGGTCTTTGATGAAAATTCGACGACCGGCTTTTGGCTAATTGCGAGGCACGGCGTCTGGTCGATGTTTCTGGCGACAGCTTGACATCCTCACCAACAGCGACGATATTCTCGGCAGAAGGGGAGCTCCGGGACCGGCCACTCTTGGTAGCGTCTCGTGTGGTCCCATGCTCTTCAAGGTTGGTGGCCAAACGATCAGGGAATCGGCGAGTATATTAAAGATATTTGGTATTTTTATTTTTGCTTTGTTAACTACTAATGGTGTTGACAAAAAATCTGCTTCAACCGAGCTGAAATCACAAAACTATCTCTAAGATGATTTAAAAGAAAATAAATAGGTTTTCATCAAAAAATTTTTAACGAAAATCAAAGCAAAATAAAATTTTAATGCCTTCTAGCGTGTTTTGAGGTAATACTCAACACATTTTGGTTGATAATAGTTGACAACGCTGATTTTCAATACAAAATCTTTTAAAATAAAAGACTTTGTGTCTAGTATAATGGTTTTGTAAAATTATCTCATATTTTTAACTCCAGTCCCGCATACTTAAGGGAAGAGTCTAAATACGCGACATATTTTTTTGTTAATTCTTGTAAACATATTTACAAAAAATATACGAGAGATATTGAAAATATAACAGTAAAGTAATTGTAAATAGTCATGTTGTTCAGTGTAATTATTATTATGATTCTAATGACTATTAAATTTCTTTTTGTTATTATTATTATTATTATTATTATTATTATTGTTAAATGCTTTGTTTTATATAAGTAAAATTGAAACTTTTTTGGTAATAAATGTCGGACGTCATCAAAAAGATAATAGAGTCGTTATATTTATGATTCCTTTCATTAGTGTTTCCTTAATGACGTCTGTTTATATGAACTAGAAGACTTACAATGTAATATCGTGACTACTCATCTAATTAGTTATTCATTGTAACATTTAATGTTTTAAATAAGTGTTATATATTTCCTAAATATAATTTTTCTTTCAGTCTTAAAGACTTATCAATAATACTGGGCAATGTTATTTTCAATACTTATGCATGTTTAATATGTGTATTTTTAACTCCGGTGTTAAATTATAGCAATGTCCGTTTCCGGCGTTTGTTATAGCCATAATGACTAATTACTTAACCGTTATTTTAAGTAACGTTTTTTTTTTAATTCGTTAGTTAATAGTCCCACAGATAATTGCAGTAAATAAGTCATTTGTTTTGAATATAGAGCCAGGGTATACCACACTGGTTCAGTATCCGTAAGTCGACCTGTTCCTTCATGTAAGAAGTCGGAGCTGAACGCCATAAATAATATTTTGAAAAGTTTTGCAAAGGTTAATTGAGACTTCGGGTAACTTTATTTCGGTACCGCTAACTGACGCCACGCAATCAACCAATGCGAGAGTGAGACACTAAACTCTCGAAGTCAGATGAAAAGGCGCGGCCTGATTGTCTTTATTTGACAACAATAACGACAATCACGCGCGAGCTCTTGACCCGACCAGAGTTGAAATGCGACTGTGGTTTGAATATGTTATGGATCCATATATTTTTAGACAGAGTTGTAAATATATAAATAAGCAAGATTTTTGTGTATGTGTATTTGTTGAAGGAATTTTTAATATTACATATTTCATTGTATATATTTTGCAAAATAACTGGTTTTTTTGTGTCCATGGATTTAATTTTTTTTTATTTTTTCTAAATAGAATTAGTTTTTTTTGGAAGGTTAACAAATGTATGTTAAATATATGTCATAATAAATGCCCATCGGTTTTTTAAGAAATTTTATTCACATTTTGAATTATATTCCCCGCAAAAAAAAAAATAAATAAAAAAACATTATTGTTTACAAAATAACTGTATGCACTTCATCGGCATTTAAATCTCTTTATGTATGAAAATTCTCATATGGCTCACATTTGACCAAAAGATATGCCATCTGGCACTCCTTTCCATTCGTAATGCTGTCAATGATAGTAAGCTTTAATTTGTTTTAAAATATTTTTATTCAAAATGTGTCCAGTACAATCCAGGGATCTTAAAAAAAATCTGAAATTCTAGCTTTTATAAAACCAAAACTTAGACCCTCTGTATTGCTTTACCCAGTACTCTTCTTTAATGTTGTGCCGGGAGCAAGTACATTTCTACACATGTTATACATATTTCATTCAATCTTTTGTAAAAGATAAGCCTGATGCTGTATATATACTGTATTCATGTAATTAAAACCAAACATTATAGTTTTAAGATTTGCTTTTTCATGTTTATTTTTATATTAATTATTTGTAACTTATATTGTTTTATAAAAAATTAAGTCTCCAATAAACTTACTTACTTACTTACTTTACCCAGTACCGTTTGACAACCCCACTTAATTAGTTTTAACGTGTAGGTACGTTATTAATGCGAATTTCTTTAAATTTATTCATATAATATCCAGCTTATTAGAATAAAGTGTATTCAATTATACAATCCTTTGGCTTTGGATTGAAAAAAAAACTGCATGTAACAAATTCAATGTCAATTGAAAAAATTTTAAGAATATTAAATTAATATAACATTTTGTGTGTATAAGTACTTCCACATAACGTTTACCTGTCAAATGTCATTAACACACATTTACGTTTTATAAATATCCAACAATACCGTTGTATGTACATATGTATTGTAAAATTTCTTTAAAATAAACATTGTTGTGAACAAGGCCGCTGATACATGACATCAACATTTTTATTAATTTTCCATTTAGTAAACACATACATATTAAATACATTTACATACTCCTCCCCAATACGAGTCCTCTTTAATTTATGTTAAACATAAATAACAATACATTTACTGCCTCATTCGTAAATTTTTGTAAAAGGTTTATAAAGGACAATTTTTTATGGATTTATAAACTTCTTACAAAACTGTTTTAATTTTTAGAAATTAGACCTTTAAGAAACATACAAATACAATTTAATTTAAACCTCCACTAGCACAAGTTGTACCTAAAGGCAGACATATGTTTAAACATATGGACATTTCCGTGAATATGTCAACCACGACTGTAAAAATTAAAACTCTTGAAGTTTTTCAATATTAGTTTATTGATAAAAAAACACTCAAATTTTACTATGCGCAGTTATTAAGAGCAATAACAAGAGTTTAATCTGATTATCCCTCTGACTTATTTTTAAGAATTGCAATTAACTATTTTTTTTAGCGACTAAATTGTAAAAATAAATTGTAATTGTAAATATTCCATAAAAATTAAGGTAACAACAGCAATTAACAAGATCCATAAGAAACAAGAAAATATAGAGTCCAATTAGTGGTATTTTTTTGTTGATTACCCTAGGATGTTATTTTAATGTCACGTACGTAGTGCAAAAACATTATTTGTCTCCGTCATTCTTATTTGAACAGTCACAAGAGAACCTTATTTAGAATTTAACCATTTTCCTTAACATAATATAAATTTTATTACATAAGAATACTATTAGAGAAAAATCTGTCACGTACGATATGTCACGAACGATATTAAATTGAATTTATTATAAAATCATTTAAAGATTGTTTTTGATTTAGTATGATGGATTTTAAATAAAAAATATTTGAAATAAAAAAAAAGAAAAAATACCTCCCAAGATTCGCAGATTTTTTCATATTTCCATATATACCTCAAAATAACTTCGGTTTTATGTCACGTACGATTTATTCTTATTTTTCTGAATATTTAAGACAACAATGATTCGAATATAATTAATTTGTTTTTAAATAAATTACCCTTTGAATGGAACAAAAAGATCTACTTTTGTTTCCGTTACTTTAATTTTTCAAAAATTACTCTACTTTATAGGAACACAAATGTCACGTACGATGACTTGGAAATGCCCATATGTATCGTGAATTTATAGTGCGCTATCATGTCGTATTGTCATTAGGTTATAATAACTAAAAATTAAAAAATGATTAAAAAAATATTGGATTGTTCAACAATTTTCATAGTTTCTAGAAGTAGAATACGACATACTAGCTCGCTTTGTGAATTGAACAATAGTACAAGCTTTTAGACTTTGGTGCGTGTGGATTTCAAGGATGATTTAGTTAAAAATGTAAATGTTTTTACATCCAAACTATGAAATTTCACTCATATTATAAGTGAAACAAAACTAATTGCCAAATTAAGGAAACCGAACATCTAATCAATTTTGATGAATTCAACCAAAAAAGCATACGTATAACGCAAATGTAAAGTCAAGAAATTTCGTTTTACATAAGTATTTCGTAATAGTATTGAAAATTGTAAAAGACAAAATTAACATGTAGTAAGGATGTACACGGCATGCAAAAATAAATAAGAATGCTATATTCAGCCGTGCCGGATCTGATAATACCCTTCAAATTATATTTATAAGTATTGTAACTACATCGCAGCTTTGCCTAGATTTCAGATTTAATATTATATGCCATTTTGCTTTTTAATGTTCGACGTTATCTTTGATTTTAAATTTTTACATGGTTAGTTCTATTCTACTAATCAAGCCCTTTAATTTTATACTCATATTGATGGCATAGAAGAAAATATTATCCGCCATTTTGTTAAGGACGCCATATTGGAATTTAACTTTTTCTGTCTTCTGTATTTAACCGGTCAAGTCCTTTCTTTTGATATCAGTATTGTATGGTTTGAAAGGGACAACCCCGTATTTACTTTATTTGAGCCATAAATTCGTCATTTTATTTTAGACGCCATATATTATGAGCTTAAGAAACTTGATATATTTGAAGAAATATACATATACTAGCCGCCTGGTACGTGCTTCGCTACGTTTCAAGTGAAATAATAAAAAAAAATAATTGGAACATCAAACCACCTTGGAACACCAAATTTCAAAAAAGTACCATTAGCCTTCGAGGATTTATTTTTGAATTTCTATGCTACATGCATTAGGACCGAAGATACAATATAACCGATTTTACCTGTTTTTAGCCCTTTTCCCCCTAAATTCTAAAATTTCGAAAAAGTTCTAAAATTTATTATAGATTGTTTGAAGGAGAGTTAAATTACGTTTTTACTATTTTCCTATTGCTATCCCTCTCAAAGATAAATGCTGTTCAAAAAAGTACCAATATTCCGTTTTTACCCGTTTTATCCCCTTAATTCTCAAAATTTCCAAAAAGTACAGACACCTATCCAATTATTTTTAACAGGCTCTTTGGTTCTTTCTGAATTTTTGTGATATCTTTATTAAGCCCGGAGATGCTGAGTTACCGATTTTACTCTTTTTTTGACCGGAAACCGCTTGACGGATTTTGTGCAAACTTCATATAAACCATCTACTAAATAGTCTGAACAAAGCCTAAACTGTTGGTTCGGATAGGTGAGTCCGTTCTTGAGTTATAAAATTATAACGAAAAGTGGCATTGATTTTATGTATATAGATTTGCTTTAATTTTTTAGCTTATAACTTTGCCGATTAGAGGCTGATTTGTTCAAAATTATTTACGAATTTTCCTACAGGTATTTCATATCTACAAACAGTGCGAAACGAGCCTATTAATTATCCTAGGCCTGAACAAAGAACAGACATTCAATCGACTTCCCTATCCATAAGTTTTTAGAATATGTGTTCCTAATGGACTCGAAAACAAATATTGTAGAAATTACAAACGGAATGATAAAGCGATGTATAGCCCTTACACCACAGGTAAAGGGACATGTGTGCATGTGCCTTGAAAGCTAGATTTGCAACTATGTACTGCGTAGGAGTATCCTAAAATCTGAAATTACACGGCGTGTGGCCAATTTAAGATGACGTCAAATATATGTCACAGTCAGATGCATTTATGAATTTTTACATTTAGTGCACTACAGGCTTAAGTGTTTAATTATATAAAGGGTATATTTTTTCGCTGCAAGAGGATTTAAAACGATTATACAAGACAGAGATATAGTTGGAATACAAATTTTTTTTTATAATCTGCTGGATAATTGTATGTCATTTATTTTTAAAATATTATTTCCGGGATATGTACGCCGTTGCTGCAAGTTAAATGCTCTTTTCGATAAGTCCCATTTTTGACTAATTTTTTAAATAGTTCTGACCATATGGCATCAATGGTGGTTTTAATATTGACTTAAAATGCTTTAAGAGTTGCTGGCTTGTCGACATCAATCAATGCCTTAGCAAAGCCCTATAAAAAATAATACAGATACGTTAAATCGCATGAACAATGGGGGCCAGTAATGAGCACCACATCTAAAAATAAAGTTTTCACCAAATCGATTTGCCAATAAAGCGATCGTTGCGCCATCTAAATACTAAAACTAAATGTCGTTGTTTAGCTGATACATTTTTGGGAAACAGAAATTTAATCAGCATGGTTCGATAGCGCTCGCCATTCACCGTAACAGCAGCTCAATGCTAATTTTGAATTAACCGCACCAAACAGTCAATATAATGGATATAATAATGTTGGTTTGTTAAAGGCTTAAAGATTCTATTCGATCCAAATTCGCAAATTTTGCAAGATTAAGCTTGAACACTAAACACGTAGAATGAGCGAACTGCTATATGATTTAGTTTTTTTCAAAGTAAATTTCCGCACTTTGAAAGCGTTGTTTTTAGTTGGTTAAAGTTGACCACCTCTATTGTGAATCTGTTTTTATTAAGTTAATATTCTTACTTGTTGCTTTTAATTTCATTTAAATGTTAAACAATGAAAATGCGTTTAAACAAAATGTTGTATTGCTAATATTATAAGACTTATTTTGGGTTATAGTGGTAGTCCCGACTACCATTTCAAACGCAACATCTGTTTAATGTTGTGCTTACTTACGCCTTAGGGCAACTGTTTCAAACAACTGTTTTAGACATGATGAATGTTTTTCCATTAAATTAGCTCTGGGTATTGTTTCTGAAATGTCGACCAAATGTAAAGCTGTAGAGTATGTAAACACAGAATTATACACGAAAACTTTATTTAACTTTTTTCGGCGCGGCGGTATAAAAACTATTCCACTTATTTAATTAATTTTCATACATACTGTGTTCAATGGTATAAACTAATTACCACTTTTCTGTTTTCTATGTAGATTCAAGCTTATATTTAACAAAAAAATACAAGTGTTTGAAGGAGATAGATATTTATTTTTTTATACTAAAATTGAGTACCATCACTTAAACGGTGAGAGAGAATACCGATATCCTTCCAGTGAATTTCTCAAGGATAATTTTTTTTTAAATTTTTTTACCCTTCACCTGTGGTGCACAAGGGTACATATAGGTTTTTCATTCCGTGTGAAATTTCTACAACATATAGTTGATTATAAAAGTTGATTTCAACATAAACACGGACAGACGATCAGAAGGACAGACTGACAGAGCTCGACTCCCCTATTCATAAGCTTTCAGAAAATATATACTTTATGGGGTCGGAAATGAAAATTATAGAAATTTCACACGGAATGACAAACCTTTTTCACTGTGTGAAGGGTATAAAAAAAAATACAAAAAAAATTACAAAAAAAAATTACAAAAAAAAATTACAAAAAAAAATTAAGAAAAAATTTTTTTAAAAAATTAAAAAAAAAATATAACAAAAAAATAATAAAATATAAATAATATATTGAATAAAGTAAAATAAAAATTTTTTTTGTCTCAGCTGGGATTCGATGCCACATTTATTCTAACCAGTATATACATATGTACGTATTTTATATGAGATGAATGGTGATACAAACAATTGTTATTGCATGACTACACGTTGTGAGGGGTATATAAGATTCGGCACGGCCGAATATAGCACTGTTACTTGTTTTAAATTTAAATCTTTGATAAATAAAAACAGATAAAATTCGGTTTTAATTTTTGTCGATTTCATATAGTGAGCCGGAAAGAGTAACAAATATATTATTGTCAGATAGTTAAAGGTAACATGTGTGCATTAGATATATTTAATGAATCACTTAACAAATTTTAAATAAATAGAGCCTATATAAAACTGCAATAAAAAAGATCATACAATTATAAGTTTTTTTTTTGATTCCGGTTGATGATCTTCAATAAAACTACTGCCAAAAATCTCCTTTACGATCCTGAAACTATAAAAAATATTCGATTCGAGACAATTAATTTTTTTGTATAAAAATAATCGCTGTAATAATCGCTGTTTATACTAAAATATATTTTACTTTCTTTGAGTAACTTCGATTTTCTATTAATTTATTTCCTTAAAATTATTTTGGCAATGAAACATTAAGAATTTCTGCATTAGAAATGATACTGCTGACTCTGTTTTTCAACAATGTTGTATTTTTATGGAATCCGATGAGCTTAATTTGGTACCTAGAGGTAGTTAAAAAATAATATTAGCTTTGTGTGGACAAGGCACCTACTTTTAAAATTATGTAATTAATGTTTGAATACGACTCAGACAGACTTATTTTTTTTAATTTTTGGCCATATTAAAATAATATGAGTATAAAGCGTTTTATGGGAGGTGGGCGTAAAGGAGGCGTGTCACCTCAATATTTTGGAATAACACTTACATTGACAAGAAATGTATATGTGCAAAATTTCATCATCATACATTCAATTCTATCGATTTTATGACCTTTTGTGTGAGAAAGGGGCATTAAAGTAGGCGTGTTAAAGTAGTTTCTACTGATAAAATCAACTTAAATATTTCAATATAGAGGCCTTTATTTTTCCAAAAGAAATTATATTCCATAAAGAAATTATATGAATTTGGAATAAAGCGTTGTATGGGAGGTGGGCAAGAATACAAATGCAAACGAAAAAAGATATTTTTTTTAGCTTTTGAACAACAGAGAGAAACGACATAGGTATCAAAAAAAGGGCTTGACTATCAAAATATAAAACACTAAAAAAAATTAAAAATCCAAAATGGTCACCACTACATAGTGGCGTAAAATTGATTGATATATGAGTCATATCTAGTAATTAAAAATTTACGAAAAGTCTTTGCCTTTGTATACTTTGGAATACAGTAAACAATTAAAAAGTTAAAATCCAAGATGGTGTCTGAAACCAAATGGCAAAAGAAATTTTAACCTCATCAATATGGGTACTATATAAAAGGGCTTACCGTCAGCTATGAAATAATAAAGAAAATGGCGTAAAACATCTAAGTCTAAAATCTAGGCTAAATAAAGATGTAGACATTATATGACTGTGAAGGGTATAGTCAGATTGTTCTAACAACGGATTGTGTCTTGAGACGTTCTATATACATTTTTTGCATTTTTAAATGGGTTATTTTTGACTCACTCAATGTAAAGTTTGTTGTACTGAGCATGTGTAGCAAAAATGTTATAATAAATTTGTTTCTTTAAAATAAGAAGTATTTGTTATTCAAAAAACCGTTAGCATTATCATAATAATTGAAGTGAATAATTGAATAGCTGCTTTTACGTATATGTAGAATAAATACTTAAAAACTTAAAGAAATCACTCGTAGGCAATTGCAAGAAACTTGCTGTGGTGAATCATGTAATGACACCTATTGTTAAATTAATGTATAGTGCTATCTGGATAGAAATAAAATGGAAATTTTAGTGCTATTTATGCAAATCTCTGCTCTGCAAAAATACTTAATATTTTTAAAAGAAAATTATGATTATGAAAGTATTATTCTCACTGCCTCATTTTTTTTCTTAACTACAGCTTGCTTTTAGTCTTGTTTTAAAAATCTACCGGCCATACAAAAATCCTTCCTTAGTATGAGTATCTATATAATGATGGACAGGTGAATAGAAGAACAATTACGAAAAAGTGGTAGCAAACGTACAAAGACAAATATGACATGACTGACAGTCAAATACAAATAGACAAGAAAATAATAACAACAGAATCAATAATAATGTTGTATGCATGAGAAGCAGTAATTGGTGTTGTCGTGAAGTATTTCTAAAAGCTATGTTTTATTTGATTTATTAGCCTTTTTTCTTAGTTGTCAAAATGGTTTTAAAAATCTAAATGTTTATATATTAATTTCGCATATATTTTTTTATTTACTTTTAAATTATGATTTTAACTCTTTCAATTTGTAACTTCTGGCAAAACTGCTAGATATAGAAGCAGAACATTAGTATTAAATATAAATAACAACAACAAAGTGATAATGTAATTTACGCGTGAATAACGTCGAAAAATGATTTATTATTATCGTTTTATTGGCGTTTGTCGTTTGTGTTGGAAATCTTCGAAGTGTTAATAATTTTTAAGTGTAGAATACCACGATTCTTTCTTCTTTCCTTTCATGTTTTTATTAGTTACGATTTTTTGTCGCTCAACTTAACTCATCAAACTTAAATTCTTTTTTCTTGTATGGATTTGTATTGGTCAACATTTAGCACTAATCGGTTGAGTGGACATGTGTCATGACATTTGTTTAAAAATATAAAAAATTATTGTTTGACAACAAGATTTAGGTTTTTTTTATTGAATGATGACAGATAAATTATATTGATGTTTTAGGGCCTAAGAGGCTTCCATGTTTTACAAAATAAAAATGATAGAGAGAATTCTGCTCACATTTTCTTAGAAAAAAATATTTTATAAATATTGTGTAAAAGCACCCATTGTTTGGCGGTCTTACACTAATTTCGTTAAATTTATATTTTTGTATGTATCCCTCATAAAAGCTTTTGTTTACTTCTGTTATTATTCAATTTATTATTACTCTTGTAAACCCCGAATTGGTATGTACCAAACCCAGTTTTCATGAAACCATTTTTAATAAACCCGAATTTTCTATAGGGAAAACTAAAATCCGTGTTTTTTATTTTTCATATTTTCTTAAAATATTTCGAGGAAAACAATCGTATTTTAATGATTTTAAACTTTTGAACAAAAAATCAAAAGATCAAAAAACGAAAAAAACATTATATTAAAAGTTTTTTAAATATTTGTGAAACAAATTTATACACAATTAAATCTTATCCATTGTTTATTTTTCGTTTACAAGGAATTTAACAAAATCTTAATAGGAATCAGTTTTGAATTTGTTGAAAAATTATATTTGTAACAATCTGAAGCTGGATGGCTTTACTTGTACTAAGATTTAATAATTACTTTTTGACAAATTTTTACGTTAAATTGATCTACTATGAAAAATACATCCATGTTTGATAGCCAAAAAATTTCTGTTTTACATTTCAAATTTAAATTTTTGTGTTGACAAGGGTAAATGTAGCTGTGTAATTCCATTTTTAATTTCTACGATATTAATAGCCGAATCCATAAAGAGTATATTTTCTGAGAGCTAATTAAAAGCGGAGCCGGTTTATTAATGTACCTCTATCCGTGAGCTTGTTGAAATCAACTTCTAGTAGCCCCCTTATGTTGCACAAACGTTTGTGTGCTATCACTCTTTTGATAATATTCGAAAATTATTTGGTAATAAAAGCCAGCGGAATCCCTCCATAACTTTCTGAGATATGAGCAAATAATCACCACTGCTTGTATTTTTCCCCATTTTCTTACCACATAAATCAAACATTTTCAACCTTTGGACAATTTATAGACTCGTTTGCTACTGTACATAACTACGATAGGCGTCTAGGGCTATTTGTAAAAATTTTAGACAAATAGTTACTAATCTGCAAAGTTATAGCAAAAAAAAATTTGAAAAAATTTATATCCTTTTAAATATATAAAGTTACTAAAATTTATTGGTACATTTTGGTCCATGTGAAGAAAGCAAATTACAAGCCGAAGTTTCGAAATTAATACTAACAAATCGGCTTGAAACCAACTGAGATATATGCACGAAAAAACAATTAATTCGGTGTTTTTCATAGAATTGACATATTAAAAACCATTTTTTGCAGGACCCAGACTACCACGAGGATCGATATGAATATCAGATAAAAACGCTTAACTAGCAAAATAAAAAAAATATTAAAATACATATATAAAATACATGATGAGCGCCACTACAAAATAGGGTACAATAAATTTTTATATGGATAAAATCAAGCATTGAACAAGTAAGAGTGCTATATTTGGCCGTGCTGGATTTTATATACCCTTCACAACTTGTAGTCATTTAATAAAAATTGTATTACCATTCATCTCATTAATATAAAATACGTACAAACATACATATATCTTTCATTATCTTTATAATGACTTCAGCCGCTTAAAAACATCCCATTGTAAAAATATATATTTAGTTTATGTATGTATGTATTAAAAAAAAAATAAAAAAAAAATTTTTTTTTTGTCTTAACTGGGATTCGAACCTACTTTCATTTAGTTTGTATTGGTGTGAAAAGACGAGGTTGTCTAGGTTTTTTCATCATATCTCAGTTGTTTAGCGAGAGAGTGAGAGATTTTTCTGATTTTCAATACCGATTTGCTCCCTAATATTTCTGATATTTTGGTACCTTACACGTGTCTTGGATATGTCTGAGGATTAAAAAAAGTTGATTTCAACAAACACACGGACAGTGCTTAATTGACTTCCCTATTTATAAGCTTTTAGAAAATATATACTTTATGGGGTCGGAAATGAAAGTTGTAGAAATTTCACACGTAATGAAAGACCAATATATACCCTTTCACTCACTTTGAAGGGTAAAAAAATGTCACCCCACTCAATTCTAAATCCTGACCAATATATTATAACAATAACAACATACAATACAAAAGCTTGACAATAAACTATGTCAATGGGTCAAATATAGTAATTACGGCTTTGTCCACTTTAACCCTACATTATGGGTATTAAATAAAAAAGCTTTACGAAAAGTGTAAAATCCAAGATAGTGGCCGAAACAAAATGGCGGATAATTTTGCATTTTCTTTACACCATCGATATGGTTATAAAATGATAGACTTTAACTAAAAGAACACAACAAAATATGTAAGAATTCAAAATCAAGGATGGGCTCGGAAATAAAAATGGCGTATAATAATAAATCTGAAACCTAGGCGATGCTACAATTAGGTCAATATATTTACACGATTATCAGATTCGGCACAGCATAAATCACTTTTAATTGTTTAAGAATGCGGTTGCATATTATTGTGTATAATGAAACTACTTCGTTGTTATTAAAAGCAAAGCAATTTCATTAAATTTTAAGATTTTACTTATCATTCATACGGTATAAAATAACTGTCACAAAAAGAATGTACCGATCCATATCATTTTTCATAGTTCGAATATAGAAATAGTTATCAGAGTGGCTTACCGGAAAGTACCTGCTATGATTTTATTTATTTTTATTACGCATAAGAGAATAGTAACCAAAGTGACTCGTACTGACTTTCTTATAGTTTAACAAATATGTCATCGAACTTGTTCCATTTGCCTGGAAGGTACCACGTCTACTTAAAATATAAGAAAAATATATACCTAATGTCCGTTCGGGAGACACTACTAAAAAATTTATATTAAAAACATAGCCAGATAAAAAGTGGGACAAACAAGCAATTATTTCCTCTGTGTTTTATTAGTACCGAGAGTACGAATCGGTTTCGAGTTTACTGTCTGCAGACAGCTGTTCTGCATGCTATTCATTTATAGTAAGTGACTACTTTGAAAAAGTGTGTCTTTTTTTCAGGATGAGAAAAATAAAGTGATAGCAACTGTTCTGCTGATTTGTATTTCAGACATATGTACAGATATTATTTTTTATGTAAATTTTGTCTTGTTAAAAGACAGCATAATATAAGTGCGGCGTTGTATTGTTGTATTAGCCTGTTTAACGATGTCGAGAAAAAACCTAAGCGAAAGAAAACTAGTCACTTACTGTAGGATATATTTGAGTTTAATTTATAAACTTTCATTAAATTGCAGTTACAATTACAAGAAAGCAAGATTAAAAATGTGAACTAAATATTCTAACGTTTGTTACAAAAACTACTTAATTCTTTGTACGAAAGTACTCCTTTCATACTGTGATCAGTTTTAAATTGAGATGTGCAAAAAACGAAAAAGAGAAAAGGAAACAGAACGAAATAAAAAAGTTATAAGTTTTCTGTTTATTAAATTTTAATGTGAATAATTTTTATTTTGGCTTAACCCTTTCGGCCCCAAAGTCGCTTGTGGGCAACTACATATGTTTGACGACTAATGCTCTAAACACATAGACGACAGCAGACAGCAAGCAGCAATATGTCAAAAATAAAATCCATGTGTTTAAATGAAAACGATTATTTTGACGGCAGCACAGCAGCACGACTGCACAACAGCATTTGCTGCTGCTGCCAACTTAGGCTATTTTCTATTTTGACGGGCAGCAAGAACAAATATAGTGTTGCCATTATATATATTAAATTGGAAAAAAAAGAGAAAAAAACTTATTTTTGATATTAAACATAAAAGAATATTACAAAAATACAATACAGAAATAAGTGTATGTGTTTTTATAGTTTTTCGTGATATTATTACATTTTTTTTATCAATAACTTTAATATTATTCATAATAAAATATATATGCGGCATCCCTGAAATTTGTATTGCTAAAATGCACATCAGCTGATTATTATGTTGTTGCTGTCTTCAAAATAATTATGAAGCTGACTTCAGAGTAGCATTTGAAGTTGGCAGCATTTGAAGCCTTGAAGTTGTGAAGTCTGCTGGCGTCTATGTGTTTAGAGCTTAACGGTCAGGGTTGGTTTTGTTTTTGTCCATGTAACTGTATCGATATCGAAAGCTACAAGTGTTCTCTTTAAGTTATATAAAGCTACAGCTAATTCATTTATTTTATTATTTAATTTTTTTGTTAAGTAATTTTTTGTAAAGATTTTGCGTTTTCTCTCGGGTTATCTCTAAAGTTATCGTTCGCATAAAGTGTGGATAGATAAGCTTAAATCATTTATTCAACATCGTTAAATAAATTAAGTTTCTGAGATTTTTTCTTACGCTGATAAAACTAAGAAATAGTTTTAGCGAAATAAAAATTCTGCAGACACTTATAAAGCCTAAAATAAAAAAAAATTCTTTAAAAATTATGAGAAATACTCTTCAAGAATCCTTTAAGGAAACAGCTTCGCAACAGAGTTGTTGTCGCCTAGTCAAGAGCCAGTTTCGGCTGCCTATTTCTCTTAAAAACTATTGTTAAAGTGTTTATCATAAATACCATTTCAATGATTACAATTTTTCCCCTTCATATGTATACACAATTGAAAATCATTTAAACGCTACTGAAACTGTTGTACTACCTGCAAGAATTTTAATATAAAATTAAATTTAAAGACACTGCCACTTATTTTTCTGCAACTTTCATTAAAGTTCAATTCACTATTTAATTAACTTAATAATTATATATATTTTTTACTTGTAGAGAAAATAAATAACAACATGTCAATAGTTAATGAATAGTTTGAAAAGGAAAACGCTTAGAACGGTATGCCATTGATAATTTTGTTGTCAAAATTAATAAAAAAAATATAGTAAATAACAAAGTAAATATGGACATATTTGCTGAACAATAAAATTGTTATGTCCTTGCATGCGTTAGTACATAAAGGAACTTTATTGTCAATATAAATGTTTAACTTTTATGAAAGAGGAAGTGTATGCATTGTATTTACTACACATGTTTGGCAAACTGCGTAAACTGCGTTATAGCTTGCTCGACAATACAGTAGATATCAAATGATTTATGATAATTACAAAATCTCCTGCTACTTAATCGTATACAAAGCCACACACACTCAAATCAAACACAGTAAATTCCCTGCAGATAACGCGACTAGTCCATACACGCATGTAAAGTATACTCCGTAATGGACTAGGACTAATCCAAAGATCACCCAAATGTATGAAGGAAACGTGGTCGATTTAACATTACGATGCCCTAGGGCTGGACCATATAACCCATCAAGGTAGTCTTAAAACTACTCTTTGTTACTACTCGATGGAGCACCTACACGACCGTCTTGACAATTTATGTACTCGTTAAAACACAATCACTTGTCGTTTAACTACAATCTATTGTTTAAAAATAATATGGTCCATGACTGCATTACATAGCACCATGTTGTAAGAAGTCCATTTAGCTAAAGAAGACCACGTACTCCAACATTATCTGCAGGGTTAGATCAATTATGCTTGCATTAATTACAGACCCTATTGTCATAGATTTTTTAATCTCTTCTCTCCACTGTTTGAGAACCTCTATTACCAAAAAAATATAGCATTTAAGGGCTATGTTCTTAGATTAGTGCAGTAGTTATTTTGACAACAGTTTAGTATTTTGGATGTTAAAAGCGTTTAAATATTTTTCTCTACCATATGCACATACACAACTATAAAATATAAAAAAAAAACAGCTTATGAACGTATCTAATTGTAAATCTCTAATATTGCTTATGAAGTAAGAATTAACAAAAATAAATAAATAAAGAAACATGAATTAAAGCAGTGCTTTAAGGCTCAAAAAGCATTAGAAGAGGAAGAAGAGGATTGCACCAACAGTTTAGTAAACTAGAAAAAATACGAAATATATGTAAACTTAAAGTAAGCAAGGGGTAGTTGATACTTTTACAACTATGTTAGTAGAATTGAATTAGTTCTACCTTTTTTGACGTTCAAAGAAACCTAAGTTCGATGGTAGATTTTTTGGCACAAGGCTATACTAGTTTTGATAAAACGTATTGCTAGGGCTTTCAGATACTCTTTCGTTCTTTCCAAATTAAGAAAATTCTTTTCCCAAAAACACACCCGTGTTGTGAAAAAAGTCCGCATAAGATCTCTGTAAAAAAAATTTATTTTTAATAGATTGTTCCTTGTACTTTGTATTAGTTGAGATCAGTTTTATCATTTAAAAATAAATATTACACAAAGCCATTAGTTTATGCTATACAACCACCATATTTTCAGTAAGAAGAACGTGCAGTATGTATCGATCCCTGTGCGCGAAATTATCGTATGTTACGTTTGTTAGAAATCGAGTTTTTATGCAAATTTGTTCTTCATCCAGTAATACATCTGCTGACAAAATATTATAGCGATAACTGTTTTGGTTATGGAGATAACCCTTTGAACAATTTATCGTATGCAGCAGTGTTATTAACGTTTTTATTTATTTAAAAGTAATAAAAACGCTCTCCTGTAAAATTTTGTTTTTGTTGCATACATATTTTGCGCACAGGGGTCGATATTATCTTATAATACAAATTACAGAAATCCTTAACAACTAATCTGAATTGATTTCATTTGCGAAATGTAAAAAATCACTCAACACATGCATTGCTTGCATTTAAAACAATCATTCTAATTGGTAAAGAAAAGTGTCTTAACCATTATATTTTGTATAAATCAAGATATATATTTGATTTCTTAAAATTATATAAATATTATTTGTCTATCTGCAAAAAATAGATTGACTTTATATACAAAGAAATTATCTTATTTAAAAGCATAAAGATTTCAGGTAGCTGATTGAGATAATGAAACAAATTTCTTTATTAAAACCCCGGATATCTTACCGATGGGAAATATTACGGAATTAACATGTGATAAAATCCCGATGAGAATACTAACTGCATCCTCATAATACTGGAAGAGGGAGAATGGGATGAGATAATCAGGATGGGAAACACCCATGGAATCGATCTTTATACAGACGGTTCAAAGATTGGTGACCAAACTGGAATAGGCTTATAGGACATAAGCCGAAATAGAAGCAAATACTTCCGTCCACCAGATCACAACACTATTTTTCAGGCTGAGATCATGGCGATAACGGAAGGAATTAAATGGACAAAGGAAACGAATAGCGAAACACCGATTCGAGAAAGGAGAAAGTTGAATCCCGGAACGTTTTGCAATTCAAGAGTGGGATAAACTCATCTGCAAATTGTGAACATCTGGAGATAATATGGATACCAAGCCATCACGGGCTGATCGGAAACGAGAAAGCCGACAATTTATCCAAAATGGGAGCTCTTCTGAGTACTATAACTTTGGAGAACGCCAAACCCCTTAAACGTTGGGCGATGGAGGAACATGTCAGAAAATGGCAAAGCACTGATGTCGGTAAGGTGACAAGAACACTATGGGGTGACCCAAATCTTGGGAAATCAAAGGAGATTCTGAGACTAAGTAGACCTACACTTAGGAAACTAACCAGTGTGATTACAGGTCATACGGAGTTGAGAACTCATCTAGCTCGCATGAGATTATCTGAGGAGACAACATGTAGAGCATGCGAGGAAGAGGATGAGACTTTGGTACACTATCTCTGTCATTGTCCTGCGTTTGGGCATATTAGGCGCGAAAACTTTACAGTGGATACTATGCCGAACTTAGAATACCTGGGGAACTCGAACTGGAGATCCATAAGGCGTTACATTGAGGGGACTAGGTTCTTGGACTAGTCCGTCATTTATGGGAAATTATGTTTCTGGTTTTTGTTTGGGAATTCCGTTTTCTATATGGAGCGCACAACATGCCAACTGGGCATAAGTGCATACCTGTCATGGGTTTGGGCTTTTATGCCCCTCCTTTTCAACCTAACCTAACCTAACCTAAAACCCCAGCACATATCTAGCTGGATTTTGGTATTTATATTTCAGCAGATCAGATTTCAGATTAGATCAGAAAATATAAATACTTTCAAATCTAATATAAATATTTTTCAAATCTAATATAAATAATATTTTATAATTAAAATTTTTAAAATACATTTTTAAAACTACATAAAGGCTTTAGCGTTCTTTGAGAAAAAAGTTGTAAGGAAATATCCCTAAAAGGTGGTACCCGAAAAAACGCCAATGATATTTCCAAACTACGTATTGAAATTTTCATCCTCTTTAACATAAAAAATTTCCCCAATTTGGTGTGCAAATCGCATATGTGGCAGCCATGTGTTGCGATTTATTTATTTTTTTGTTCAAAAAGCCATTTAATAAATCTTTTGTGTACCCTTTTCTTGTAGCGCCAAGGGAATATATTGCCTTTTCCATTCCGTTTGTAACTTATTCAATATTTATTTTCGATACAATGAAGTTAGTAAGTATATGCTTTCTTAAAACTTATGACTAGGGAGTCGATTGAGCAATGTTCGGCTGTACATCTGTTCGTGTGTTGGTTAAGGGCAACTTTTATAAGCCCCCACCGATTGCACAGATCTGTGAGTGATACCAATCTTTTGGAAATATTCGGGAATAAATTGCCATTGAAGTAAAATACAATCACCTTAATTACTTTTTAAATATGAGCAAATGAACACGACTGACTTTGCTTCTTAATATTTTTATCTCAAAATTACATTTTTTAACCTTAGAGTAATTCATAGACACACTTGTTGCTATTGCTAGATATTATCTGTGTTAGGACAAATCGATCACTTATTGGCAAAGTTATATGCAAAATTAATTTAAAAAAAAAGCCCCTTATTAATTTTTATACACGCTAAAAACAACAAATTACACCGCGGTCTCTTGTTGATAAAAACTAACCAATCGGGTTTAAACTAACTGAGATATAAGCACCACTATATAGGGTGTCTCAATTTGAGGTATCAATTTTTAATGGAAATCGCTAATGGGAGATGGTCTGTAGCTTTTTGTCAGGGAAAATATGGTTTCAACAGGATGTTGCCACTTCTCGTAGAGGACAAGTTAATTGGCTAACAAGATCTTGCGATGTAATTTTTTTTGAAATCGAAAGTGTACAGCAATAGTCCAACAACGGTTTAAGATAATCAAAATTACTTTATCAAACAGATGTCAACCATTGACAGCACTTTATTAAAAAACGTTTTTAAGAATTCTGGTAATAGATTGGGAGCCTGCCAAGCTACTTGACCGACTTATTTGTAATAAACTTAAATAAATATATTCTTAATATTCAAGAATATTTTTTTTATTAAAATTAAAATTACACCTTAATTTTTACACAATTTTTTTAACTGGTTCGGTGTTTTTTTCTCAAAAATTTACTAAAATATCCAGCTTCCAGACGAACGAGAGTGTCGACATGTGTATCAAATGTTATACAAAATTAGCGGAAGAATACAGTAAATTATGGAAAAGTTAAAATTCAAGATAAAAATACAAAATACAATTACAGATTGTCCCTCTTTAACCTTCACAATATTGGTTTTATGTGATACAGCTTGACTATAAGAATAATTTAAACTATAAAAAGGGTAAAATCCAAAATGGCGGCCGAAAAAAAATTGCCAGATAGTATTTTGTCTAAATCGCATCAATATGGGTGCCTGACTAGTAGAATACAGCAAGCTATGTCAAAATTCAAAATCAAAGATGGCGTCGTAACATTAGATTTGAAATTTAGGCTAAGCTTTATGTGGCCACTGTTCGTCCTACTTGTTTTTTGTAGTAAATCATAAGAATATGTAAATTTTGAAATATATTCTCAGCTTAATGTGATTTTTCAATATAAATTGGCATTTAATTACGTCGCAGAATTTCGAATCTATCGGGTGTCCCAACTAGAACGTAATTTTTAAATTTTAAATAAAACACAGATATTTAAAAAAAACTCGTGAAACTTTATTATATCGTAAAGTAGACAGAATGAGGGTTTGTACGGAACAATATATCGTGCAAATGGCCGCCGCGGCTTTGCTGGCACACACGCGATCTTTTAATGAAATTTTCAATGACCTTTTTGCATAAATGCTGCGGTATTTCATTAATGCAGCGTCCAATTTCCTCTTTAAAGGCTTGAGTCGTCGTCGGCTTATTCGCGTAAACCATCGACTTCAAAAACCCCAAAGAAAAAAATCTAAAGGTGTTAAATCACACGATCTAGGCGGCCAATTCTGGTCTCCAAAACGCGAAATAACACGACCGGGAAATGAATGATGCAGCAATTGAATTGTTTCTCTGGCTGTATGACATGCTGGCTTCAGTTCCTGAGTCAATTGAAGTTTGTATGCATGAAGATGCAAATCTTTCGTCAAAATTCGCTGCATAGTGGATTTGGAGACACCAATTGGCTGAGCTCGGTGTCGAATTGAGGTGGATGGAGTTTGAGCGACATCATCACGTACAGCTACGACATTTTCGGTCGATCGACCTGGTCGAAGGCACGTTGTTGTCTTTACATCACTAACAGACCCAGTTTCAGCAAATTTATCCATTAATCTATTTACAGTTGACGCTTTTGGAGCATTATTGTGACCCCAAATTGATCGCAATTTGCGAACTGTAGCCGCAAAACTTTCACTATTTTGGTAAAACAATTTTACAATGAGAATGCGTTGTTCATTCGTGTAGCGCTCCATTTTTACTAACCTCGTACCTTCTACTAGCAAACAATAACAATTGTTCAAATGTCAAACAATGACACTTCGAATGGCGCCAAATTTAAAAATTGCGTTCTAGTTGGGACACCCATTATTAAAGCGGTTTTGCTTATCGTCTCAATTTGAGACTCGCACTAAAAAATGGTCAACAATTGTGCCATATTTTGCCCATTTTTGTAAACAAACCATTATGTCTTTGTTGCTTTGGCAAAAAAAAAAATAAGATCAAAAGAAAATCAATGCAATTCTGTTTCAACATTTTAATATTGTATAATATATAATAAATTTAAATTTATTAGATTAATTTTTTCATTTTTTTGAAGCTCTATGAACTCCTCTCCGATTAATAGCGAATATGTGATTGGTTAAAAATTTCTTTTAATAACTTGAGTTTAGAACGTTAGAACAATCTAAAAAACCAATAATCACAAGTCATTTGTTAAATTATTTCAAGGTCAAGGTATAAATACACATAAGTACATTTACACAAACAAATAATCCCAACAAAGCAAAACACATGTTGTACATGTATTAGGGACATGCTTGTATGCATGTAGAAAAATAAGTCCATTGAAAATGCAAAATGTTAAATTTTTACACCACAATTCTGTTGTAAAGAAATTTTTTTTTGTGTTTCTTTTTTTAAATTTATTTTTTTATCTACTCATTCTACAACAACTAAATTAATTTAAAAAAATACTTTAAGGTTATATTTATTATGTATTTTTTTATTGATAAGCTTTTGAATATTACATATTGAACAAACATATTTCAAGCGCGTTAGCATACCTCAACTTTGACTTGCTCTAGACCAAAAAGTAATGAAGTTATGAATCTCAAATTTCAGGGAATTGTTACTCATATATCTGTTAATATACTGTGAAAATTTCATCCAAATTGGACGACACGCCAAAAACTATTTTTTGCCGCTGTTACTTTAGAGCTGTCTCACTGTGCGGTTTTCTCCAAATAAATTTAGGTATTTCTTTTTCATTACCCTTTAGGACTTTCAGATTTAAATGTTGGTACAGTTGACGCTCAGAAATTATTGCAATACATTGAACGCTCTGGAATTCGAAAGAAATCCCCAATTTATTTTCATTATGTTTGAACAAAGTAAAACTAAAAATGGTAATCACCAAATCATACATGTTTTTTCCTAAGTGTTTGTTGTTTTTTGTCGCATTTATGTATAGTTGTGGCTAGTTTATTTGTAAAATTTGAAACGCGTGTATATATTTTGGCAGTCTCTATTAAAATTGAATTAAAAAAAAATTTAAAGTGTTTTATTTAAGTTTTGGAAGTAAATTTACTCAATTTTTTATTTTTTATATGAAAAAAAAACAACGTCCAGAAATTAGAAATTTGCGAGCGTCTACTATATTTTGTTTAAATATAATTTAAAAGGCTATGCTTAACATTATTTAATATAAAATTAAAAAGTGTGGTTAACTTTGACATCTTTCTTCTTGGTGCGACCCTAATATTTAACACAAATCCATATGCACATATGTGCTCTTAAAAAGAACAACAATAAAAGCAAATAAAACAAAACAATATTTAAAAAAAAGAAAAAATTTGTTTAAAAACACAAGTAAATACTAAACAAAAAGAAAATAATTATAAATAAATAAAAAAAAGACAAAACCAAACAAAAACTAAATAGAAAACAGAAATAAAAACATTTAAATACGAAGAGAACTAATTATACGGGTCTATGTGTGTGTATGTATGTATGTGCTTACCATACATACATATGTAAGTAAGTAGTTTCGTTTGTAGGTTATAACTAGGGATTAACACTTAAATAAGTTTAATAGAATTAAATATAATTTAAGACATAGATTGAATGAAAAAATTTAAGTCGGTGAAGGACAATTAAATAATGCTCTTCTAAGTACAAGAATAAAAGGCTTTTAATAATCCGTTTACTTTTTTTAAGGGAACTAGAAAAACAGCTTAATAAGTTTTATTTCGGTTGTAAAACATTTTAGTCATATAAATTATAAGTATCTTTTCTAAAAGTTTGTCATTACGGGAGTCGGTTAAGTAACGTCCGTCTATATGTAGTTTAAATATTAAGCAAATACCCAGTAATGAATGTCTACTAAAAATTGAAATCTAGCAGACCTGCCACTGTTTTTTTTTACCATAAAAATCAAAATTTTTCAGTATAAGGATAACTTATAGACACGTTTGCTACTATTTGTAAATTCGATATGCCTTATTGTAAAAAATTTTAGACAAATCGGTGTCTAATCGGTAGAATTATATTTTTAAAATATATTTTCTTTAAATATATTAAGTTGTTTAAGCTCTTTATTTTTTTTACATGCTACAGATACCAAAATATTAGTCGTGGTCTCGAAAATTGTTTCTGAAAAACTTTGACGAATCAGCTGGAAACTAACTGAGGTATAAGCACAGTTAGTAGTTGTACTATTGTTTTTAATAAAGCTTTCAAAAGGAAATCGATTTTGATTTCAGCTTCTGGACAACACAAAGTAGTGACATGGGCAAGAAGAGAAAGAGATTTACTAGTAAAATATAACACACCATAAAAATATTTGAACATAACATGCCCGCCAAATATAACCAAATATAGTGCTTTAAAATAAACTCACTTCAACCTCCTTTATATATATGTACATATGTTAGATAAAAGGGCTTTAATAGTAAAAAAATGTTAAATCCAAGAAAACATATATATAAGTAGTTCAAATATAGTTATTAAGACTTTTATCCATTAAAATCCTAAAATCATGGTATCAAATGAGAGGGCCTGGCCAGTAGAATACAGTCAAATATTAAAAATTTAATATACAAGATAGCGCCTTTAACAAAATGGCGGATAATTTTTTTTTACCCCATTAATATGGGTGTCATATAAAAGAACTTGACTATTAGAATACAGTTAACTATGTAAAAATTCAAAATTGAAAATAGCGTCGTAAATAATAACGAAAAATTACTTAAAACATTAAGTCTGAAATCTAGGCTAAGCTGCGATGTAATCACTATACGTATTATAGACGATGCCACTAATCTATATATATAAAAATCAATCTGTGTTTGTGTGTGTGTTTGTATGTTTGTTTGTGCTTTATAGACGGCTAAACGGCTGGACCGATTTCCTTGAAATTTTCACAGAATCTTTCTATATGTCTGGAAGGAACTATAGGCTATACTTTCGTTTGAAATTGTAAGTGTGCGGGGTGCCACGCCCTATTAAAGAATAAGTATTAAATATTATATATCACGAAAGTTAATGCAGGTAGAGTCTTTAAATTAAGTACGGTAAACTTTGACATCCACACGAACATTTGGGTAAAAAATGGGCGTACTTGCAATAGTAGGCGTGGCCACATGAATTTAATACTAAAATTCGTATATTTGGAAAACGATATCGATTAGAGTAGTAAAATTTTGCAAGAGCATCTTTGACACCCAAATGAATATTTATGCAAAATATGGGTGCATTATCAATAGTGGGCGTGGCACCCACATTATGAAATAAATACTACAAATCGTATATCTGGAAAACGATATCGATTAGAGTACTAAAATTTTGCAAAAGCAACTTTGATATTCAAATAAACATTTATGGAAAAAATGGGTGCATTAACAATAGTGGGCGTGGCACCTACCATATGAACTAAATACTAAAATTTGGGGTAGCGAAGCACACCGGGTATTAGCTAGTAGTGTATATAATTTTAAATTTTTTTATAATTGTATACTTTTAATCCTCATTTTTGCTTGCCTCTGTATTAGTGCAAATATGGATCCAATATATCAGATATATTTCGTAGCATTTGGTTACTTAATATCAGTTCATTATTGCCACATTGTTTTCAAAATTTTTTTCTAGATATTTAAAAAAACAGACTAGTTTATTAACCACTTATATACTATAAACTTGGGGTCGCCAACTGGCGGACCGTAGGCTTTTATTATGCGGACTTTGTGTTAACAAGACAAAATATTTTACATTATGTAACAAATTCATTAGAAATATTTTTGTCGCGACATCAGCCTAACTAACAAATAATAGGGAAACCTATGCAAAAAAAAAAAAAATCTGCAATGTCAAAAAGCTTGACGTCGGCCAATTCAAGACGTTCTTTGACGATCTTAAATCGTTATTTAAAAACAGATTTGCAGATTTTTAGAAAATTGGGAATGTCGTTGATAAACTCAGTAACATTTACTTTCTGAATCCTGTGGATGAATGGTGTAATGAAGCTGCAAATATTTTCAGGAGTAAAAAAGCTTCTCTCCAGATAGAAATGATTGCCTTCCAAGAAAATACAATTTTAAAACACCAAAAACAGGAAGTTTCCTCTCAAGAGTTTTAATAAAATTTATTTGTGCTAATAAATACCCAGAAATAAAAAAATTAGCGTTGAAACTTCTCACTTTGTTTGGGTCAACATATGTTTTTGAAGCAGCATTTTCCAAGATGAACCTCATTAAAAATATATGCCGGAACAGACTTGCCGATGAAAATCCCCAAGATTTAATGAGAATAGCCTGCACAAGCTTCAATTCAGACTTCAGACGGATAGTCAAAGACAAAAAATGTAATTCTTCTCATTTATATTGTAAAACCCCTTAGTACTTACTTCTTTTTATTCAAAGCATTTGTTTATTATTTAATACAATAATGCACCGAAACCCAGTCGTTTTATTTGTCCATTAATACAGTATCTAAACATTTTATTGAAATAGATCAGCTTATTACCTTTCGGACCGCGACGGTCGTGAATTTTTTAAAAACGGACACCAAATAAAAGTAGTTAGTAATCGCTGCTACAGACGATATAACTAGAGTAATTGAATTTATTTGTCTAAATATATAAAGTGTTGTAGTTGTGTTGTTGTTGGAGTTATTTTCAAAAGTGCTTATTATCTAATAGTATAATAAATAAATTAATTTGCGAAACAGATAGACAACAATCTGAATTAAGAAAAAAGAATACTTTTTATTACAATAACTGTATAGATAAAGTCACAGAAAGAATTAATTTTCATTATGTTTTCAATTTTAAGTAGACGAAAAAAAACACTATGCGGTATAAATTTTTGTACATTTGGATCTATAACTTCTTTTGTAATATTTAGTTTTAAGCACTTTTCAGGGAACATTTTTTTACTCAGAAAATATACATACTTGCGAAATTTTATTGCTCAAAGTCAACTAAGCGTTGTCAGTCTGTCCGTGTATATGTTGAAATCATCTTTTGGAAGCCGCCCCCGACATTGCCTGGACCCGCGTGATGTATTTATATATCAGAAATATTCGAAAGCAGATCGGTATTTAAAATCAGAAAAATCGGAACATAAACAACTGAGATATGAGAAAAAAAACCACGAACACCTTGTTTTTTTTTAGAACAACAACATACAACACATACATACAAACCTGGTATACTGGTCAGAGTGAACGTGGCATCAAATCACAGCTGAGCCAAAAAATTTTTTTTTATATATTGATTTTTTATTTTTTTTAACATACATACGTAAACTCAACTTATAACTTTACAATGGGATGGTTTTATATACATATGTATGTATGTATGTATGTATGTATGTATGTATGTATGTATGTATGTATGTATGTATGTATGTATGTATGTATGTATGTATGTATGTATGTATGTATGTATGTATGTATGTATGTATGTATGTATGTATGTATGTATGTATGTATGTATGTATGTATGTATGTATGTATGTATGTATGTATGTATGTATGTATGTATGTATGTATGTATGTATGTATGTATGTATGTACGTATGTATGTATGTACGTATTTCATATGGGATGAATGGTGTTATTGCATGACTACACGTTGTGAAGGGTATACAAGATTCGGCATGGCCGAATATAGCACTCTTACTTATTTTACCTACTCTTGCATTGCTAACTATAACTTCCTAGTAGACCGATTTAGCCCTTGTTCAATACCAAATAAACCATGTGTATAACAAATATTCTGGCAAAATTCGATGTCCCTAACTTTTTCGGTTCAAAATCTATTGTGCTTATAACAGACGGATAGGTGGACGGACATAAGTATATCGTCCTAAAATGAGACCGCGACTCAGAAAATATATACTTTAAGGGATATCTCGATGTTTTACAAACGGAATGACAAAATTAATATACTCCCACACTATTTTTTGGTGATGGGTACAAAAATCCTTGAATAAATAATGAATTTATTTAAATAAAGTTTAAAGAAGTTTGGTATGGTTTTTTAAAGACTCAAACTCATATGAAACAAATACCACTAATTCTAAAACCATATTTTTTTTTCTTTTTGTTTCTTCAAACAATTCTTAAACAGACAAATCGTTTAATCGAAACAATTTTCGCTTGTGCAAAGTTTCCTCTTGGTAAACACCATTATTTAATTTTTTGCTTAATCCAGCTTAATTTTATTTCAAAGCTTTGAGCTGTCTTATTAAATTGTAATAGTTCAACAGTTCTATTGTGGTTCTTTAATTCCATAAATTTGATTGTTGTTTGGGGTAAAATGGCGATAAGTTGATAATAAAATTATTATTAAATTCTTATTAACTTTTGCAAACATAACTTTCTAAAAAATAATGCTGATAATTGCCTCTCCCTTTCGAAACTCTTCTACCCCATGTGCGTTGTAGTTACTTTTATTCATAAAAAAAGGTTGAACAAAACCCGCCTTTTCTGGTAATTGTCAAATGGGTGGAATTAATAAATAAAAAGTTTTTCGTCCTGCAATTATTATTTTATTATTTTTTTAATTTCAAACAGTTTTCACGCTTTGTTAATGTTAACGTGTATCGTCTTCAAATGTATACAAGTACAACAAAAATGTCATGCCTACCTACTAAGCCCATTTTGCCTAATTCTTTTGAAAACTTTTATTGTTGTAGTTTTGAAGATATACGAAGATAGGTCGAAAGTTGTTACTACTGCAAGTATTCTCACTGACACGATTTACCGTTTAAAGTAAAATTTTCTTTATATTGAGGGTATCATGAACTGCTGATAATAACAATAGTCAGCTAGACTTTTATAAAACATAAATTAAGTTAATGTCATAACAGAAGAATAAAAATAATGATCAATGACCTTCTTATCAAATATACTGTAGACAATACAACTGTTTTACAAGTTGTGATAAACCACTACGCAAAGTAGTATTACTATTATTACTAAATATGCGAATGAAAATCTATTAAATATATTTTTAACATAAACTTGCTGTAAAACTATAATACTGTAAAGTAATCTCAAGTATGTTTCAGCGTCCGTATAAAAGATGATTTTTCAACTCTTTTATCAAAAAAGTTGAACTGTTTGAAAGCCGTATTAACAGTATTTAATCATTTTACTCAATAAAACGATTAAGTTACTTTAGCTGACTCCTGCCAGGTGTACCAGCTAGTTAATTAGCATTGAAAACTGTTGCTGTTATATATAAGTGTTACTGTTAAACGTCACGAAGACGTGGTAGTATTTCTGTGGTAAGCAATCGAAAATCTTGTAACAAATATTAAATATTTCATTTTACGGAGAAAATTTTCAGTGACAATTTACTTTAAACCTGGTGGTCTCATAACATTAATGGTTGTATCCAAGCAAAATGTTAGAGCTTGTGGTGGTGGTGTGAGCGGCAAATTTATGAGCGGTAATATGAACAATAAAAATACCTGTAAAATGAGTAACACAATGTAGACTATCGAATGCGGACATTCGGATTCTTGTTCATACACAGAAAAAAAAGTATAGGTTGTGAGTACCAGAATTGTTACCAATCGTGTAGTTTAGTTTTAGTAGTAAAATTTTATGATTGTATCTGCAGAATTTAGTTTCGGAATATTAATATATAGCCAGCAAAAATTTATTGTGATTCTTGCAATAGAAATTTTATTTCCAGATAAGTTCGATTGCAAGAACTGAACCACTCGAATGGTAATGAATTTGATTGTCTGTTATCTTGGTGTACGTACTCAGTGAAGTAAGGTCTACCATCAAAACATTCAAACATGTTTTGAAAGTTCTATTTCAGTTTGAATGTTCTATATCATTTTTGTTCTGACTCAGCTTTATTTTAACATTATTTTACTTTAGTTTTGTTTCATACTTTAATATTTTGATAAAGCAAAACACTCATTTAGGGAGGTATACAATTTTAAGTTGACAACACAAATAGAATGCATAGACTAGGTGACCCAAAACAATATTGCCGTTTAAACCGATTTAATAAAGCTCACTTTTATTTAAATGAATACGTCAATAAAAAAATTCCCTATTTTGGAGTGATAATAATCCACAAATGTGTGTTGAGACACACATCTAGAAAGACTGAGTGATTGGTGTGTTTTATGGGCTGGTGGAATCATTGGACCGTAGTTTTTTAAAAACAATGCTGGACAAAACGTCACAGTCAATGGTGACCGCGAAACAGCATTGATTACTGACTTTTTCGTTCATCAGTTAAACAACCATTATGTGCAGAAGATGTGATTTCACGAAGATTGCGAAACCTGTCATACAGCTTTTGCAACAATTGATTTAATAAACGAACGTTTGTTAACCGCAAAGTTTCACGTTCAGGTTGTGAAAATTGGCCACTAAAATCGTGCGATTTAATGCTGGTATATGTAAATTAACTAGTTTACGCCAAAAAGCTAGAAACGATTGACCACTTGTAGGGCAACATTGGCTGCATTGTTACTGATATCCGGGCACAAATGTTGAAAATCATCGAAATTGAGCCTTTAATTTGGAGTACATATGAGCCAGCCGTGGCGGTTATTTTTAAAAAGTCTTATTTAAATTATTGTTTACCTCGCAAGCTGGTATGATTTGTTGAGAGCTGGGAACTGTTGGGAATAACACCTTGTGGCTCTGTTGACCTTTTCTCCTTCACCTTCTTCACTTTCACTGTTTTTCTTCTTTAATAAAAAATCTCTTTATTTTCTCTTTGTCTTTTATTTATTTTGTAATTTCTAATTTCTTTATTTTAATTTTAACTTATAATTTAAATTTTAATTTTAAGTCACACAGGGGGTTGTTGGCGTCAGATGTTTGCGAATATTGACGAAAGAGTGAAAAACTGAGTCGGTTGACTTTTCAACGGCGCTTTCATAGCGCCGACTCACCGCACTACAAAGTGGTATTGCCATATAGAGCAACCATAAAAGTACCATCCACACGAGCAACATTAACTATGAAGGTGTTGACACCTGACAGACGCAAACATACAGCCCACCTTGCAACTATGTTGCAACATAAGATGAACAAATTTTAAGTTTTTATAAACTTAGGTACTAATTTAATATACTTAATTGAGTAATGATAAGTAGTTAATTTTTTTTTTACAATTCATTTTCATTAATGTTTTTATTTTTAAAATTAAATAACGTGTTTCAATTAATCATTAAAATTAAATAACATACTTCAGTTAAACATGATAAGGAAGATAATTGAAAGATTAAATAAAGAGAAAACGAAATAAACAAGGGAAAAATTCTTATGTAAATTCAAAAAGGGCAACAAATTAAATTCAATAGATACTAATGATTATTCTTTTAGAGCTACAACAAAGAAGATAAAATTTATAGTTTTTTATCCACTTCACCAAAATACGCCAAACCAAAACAAGTCTCTTGTACGTAAATGTGACCTGGGTACCCCTTCGCCGGGCCCTTCAAAATCTTGCTGGTCACATCAGCTCCTAGGATAAGAAAATATTCCATGCTCCGGTACCAGCGGCGATTCGCTGACAAATCGCTTCGTTCGTATTTGCCCTTAGGGTCAAGATCCATGTCTGGACTCTTACCATACGTCTTGTTTTCCACGACACATTCCACCTCGACCTGACGGAACCCATCTTCATGGCCGTGGAGAACAGTTATAACGGTTCGACCTCGGTTAATGACGCAGCGCATCTCCTCAGCCTCACTGAGCATAATTGAGGACCTTGCTGTTGTGGGGTCGAGCACTGCACGGGTCCATGAAGCGTCTCTACCGGGACGAGTGATAACGCGTACATGGGCAGTCATCTTTACCCACACACGGCCAGTAGGAATTGGATGAAGCCAGGAATTATGATCCTGCATGCAGCGGCGACAACGATCGATGCTTTTACAGTCTACCCTGCTGTGTGACTGGGCCAAGCAATTGTAACACAACGAATGCTGAGCCACGATACGGAGCTTCTGTTCCACATCCATTACAATAAAACGCGAACATTGCCGAATTGCGTGGAAACGGTGACATAATGGGCAACAAAAATTAGGATTAAAGAATCCATCACACATTTTGAGCTGAAAGAGGTAAAGGTTTGAGGAGTATAAAAAAACGTGATGTAAAAAAGCATGAGTGTCATTCATTTTGCAGATTTGGTAAAAGTATTAATTTGTGTATCGGTCGTGTAATAAGGCCATTTTGAGTTTTTAGTTCTACAACCCGAACCTTTCCATCAGAACCAGGGCAAATTTTAACAATACGACCTAGACGCCATTCAGCAGGACAACAGGGTTCGTTTTTGAGCACAACGAGATCATTTTCTTTTAAGTTAGCTTGGGGGCACTTCCATTTGTTACGTTTGTGTAGCTCTTTCAGGTATTCATCCTTCCAACGCCGACAGAGTTCTTGTTGTAGGGCCTTAAGTTTTCGCCACCGATTAATGATGCTTACAGATGAGTTAAGCTCCTCAGGTTCAGCAGGGGTGAGCAGAGCGGAACCAATCAAAAAGTGCCCTGGGGTAAGAGCCGATAAATCCCCAACGTTTCCTGACATGGAGCTAAGAGGACGAGAGTTAAGACACGCTTCTATTTTTGACAGAAGTGTTGAGAACTCTTCAAAAGTATATTTTAATTGACCGGCCGATTTTTTAAGTAAAGTTTTAAAACTTTTTACTCCTGCTTCCCACAATCCTCCCATGTGAGGAGCTGCTGCAGGAATGAAGTGCCAGTCCAGCTGTTGATGACCATATTTTTCGACCGCCATATCTTTCAATTCTTTAACGTGCTTTTCAAAATTCATTTTAATTTCTCTCGCAGCGCCAATAGAGTTTCTACCATTGTCTGAAAAGACTTTATTCGGGCAACCCCGACGAGCAATAAAGCGGTCCAAAGCGGCAAGAAACGCAGGGGTTGATAAGTCGCTAACAGCTTCAAGGTGTATCGCCTTAGTAGAGAAACAAATAAAGAGACACACATAACCTTTAGTGATGCGACAGTAACGACCAGTGAAACTTTTGATTTCAAATGGACCAGCAAAATCAACGCCTGTATTTGAAAAGGGGCGACTCAACGTAGTTCTTTCTTGCGGTAACGCTGCCATTATCTGAGTTTGAAGTTTTTTACGATGCAGCACACAGGTTTTACAATTGTGAGCAACTGTTTTGATCAAATTTTTAACCTTTAGTATCCAACACTCCTGACGGACAACATTCAAGACTAAACGAGTACCACCATGATAAACTAATTTATGAACGAATTCTACATAAAGACGTGATAATCTACTGCCATACGCTAATATTATAGGATGTCTTTCATTGTAGGACAGACAAGTGGTTGAACCAAGGCGACCGTTAGCGCGAATGATTTTATTTTTGTCCAGAAATGGAGAAAGGGTTAATAGGGGGCTACGAGAATCAAGTTTCTTCTTCGACGACAAGCAATTGAATTCTTGTAGAAAGTGTTGTTGCTGAGACAAGAAAAACAGTCGGTTACGCACAAAGGCTAATTCTGTCGCCGTAATTCTCGTTGTATCATACTTAGCATCTTTATAAAGGCTTTTACGGGTGAGATGATAGAATCGAAACATGTATGAAATCACATGAAGAGCTCTGGGTAAACTCGAAATCCGGTTAAGTACATCTTCTATTTCTGACGATCGAGCAACATTAACTTGGACTCTTTTTGAATCTTCTGAAGTGTGAACATCTAACTGAGTTTGGGGCCACAAAGATTTGTCTAACCTGAGCCAATCAGGTCCTTGCCACCAAAGTTTGTTTTCTCGTAGTTCAGAAGGAGTCAGCCCCCGGGTTGCTAGATCGGCAGGGTTGTAATTCGTAGGTACATGAAACCAATTTTTGTTACCAACTTTTTCTAAAATAGTAGCGATTCTGTTTGCCACAAACGTTTTCCAATTACAAGGTGGCTTTCGAAGCCAAGCTAACACAATTGTAGAATCGGACCACAGATATAAAATATAAGAATTAAGATTTAAGTTGGGAACTACACTATTAAACAAATTTGCCAAAAGTACTGCTCCACATAATTCCAAACGTGGCAATGATGGTTTTTTCACTGGAGCCACTTTCGTTTTGCAAGTGAGCAAATTTGTGTAAACTTTATCACCAAAACTAATTCTAACATATATTGTGGCTGCATAAGCTAACTCTGATGCGTCGCAAAAACCATGAAACTCAACGTGACAGTCTGGGGTATATTCAATCCATCGGGGAAGTTTAATTGAGTCAATATCATTATATTTCGTAACAAAAGATTGCCATTTAGTAAGAGCCAGAGGTTTTATCGGGTCATCCCAATCTATTTTATCGAGCCACATTTGTTGCATTAAAATTTTGGCTTTGATAACTACTGGGCCTAACCAGCCTGCTGGATCAAAAAGTCGAGCAATAATTGAAAGAACTTCCCGCTTTGTGTACGATTGCTTGAGTTTAATTTTCTCAGTCGTAAAGTAAAAAACGTCTTCTGCTGCATTCCAGCGAACGCCAAGCGTTTTAGTGGTGCTCTTATCATCGAGCGACAAAAAATTTGAGTTTAATAAATGCTCTTGGGGCAAATTTTTTAAAATTTGTTTTGAGTTTGACGTCCATTTTCGTAACTCAAACCCTGCAGTCTTCAATATACCAATTAATTGGTCTCGTGCCACCAAAGCATCAGAAATACAATGAGCCCCTACAAGAGCATCATCAACATACATACACTCTCGCAATATTCGAGCGCCGAGTGGAAAACGTAGTTCTTCGTCATCAGCTAATTGAAGTATCGTCCTTAGGGCCAAATAAGGAGCACAATTAACGCCAAAAGTGACCGTTTTCAGTTGAAAATCTTCAATCTCACTATCTGCCGAACTACGAAACACAACTTTTTGAAAAGGTCTGTGTTCAGGATTTACTAAAATCTGGCGATACATTTTCGCAATATCCGCATTAAATACAAACTGATAAAATCGCCATTTCAAAATCAAAGATACCAAATCAGCTTGCAAAATGGGGCCTACGTACAACATGTCGTTGAGACTCTTACCACTAGAAGACGCACTAGAGGCATTAAAAACTATTCTCAATTTTGTTGTTGTACTTTGAGGTTTAAATACTCCGTGATGAGGTAAATAATAACTCGGACCACTTTCAGAACCTCTGAGTTTCTCCATATGTCCTAAAGTTAAATATTCTTTAAGGACCTCATCGTATTGAGCCTTAAATTCTGGTTTACGCAATAATGATTTCTCATTTCTTAAATATTGACTAAGAGCAATATGTCTATTTGGACCAAGTGAAGCAATATTATTCTTAAAGGGCAAACTAACAATGTACCTCCCTTTAGAATCTCTTGTGGTAGTAGAACGATAGATCTCCTCACATTTCTTATCCTCTTCTGATAGAACCTTTTTACAAGAAACTTCTTCTAACTCCCAAAACTTTGTCAAATGGTCATCTATGGAGACTCTTGTCATATGAGACATTCTTACTGATCGTGTGGAACCATTACTGGGTGTTGGGCCAGTTACAATCCAACCAAAAATTGTTTCTTGAGCCACTAAGGATTCAAAAACACCGTGTTGGACTCCATCACGAAGAATGAAGGGATACAAATCACCTCCTAATAATAAATCTACTTCACTGCTTTCGTAAAACTTCGGATCAGCATAATTCAAATCTGGCAGTTTATTGCTAGTTAATGGGCTAAACGAATGTGTTGGGACACTGCCAGTTACACGAGGCACGACTAGAGCTTGAACATTAAGAGACACATCCTGATTGAAAAGTGATACAATAACAAACGTTGCCAACTTAGAAGATCTGCTTATTATATCTCCTCCTAGACCCGTAACTTCAGCTGATACTGGACTAGTGGGCAACCTCAGAAGTCTTTGTATTCTTTCAGAAATAAAACTCTCATCAGAACATGGATCAATTAGAGCTCGCACCTTGTAATAAGAACCAAAACTAACAATATGAACCCAAGCTGTCGCCAACATAACCTTCTTCGAAACAGACGTGTGATGTGATTGAACAACTCCTGATGGACCTGGAGTATTAGTGGACTGTATTGCTTGAACTAAATTACTTTGCCTTTCGCCATGAGAAAAATTGTTAAATTGTGTTTGACTCGTATTATTTGCCCTTACAAAATCTCTATGCATCAATGTATGATGTTTTTTCTTGCACTTGGAGCAACCATTTGCGCTATTACAGTCACCATACATATGGCCAATAGAGAGACAATTGAAACAAAATCGGAATCTTTTTAAAGTTGAAACACGATTTTTGTAGTTCATACTTAAAAATTTTTCGCAAAAACTAATTTTGTGATTTTCCTTACATAATACACATTTCTGTGCATCAACTTTAGTATGATGGGCCTTAAATTGCTTGACTTTCGATGCCTGATTGTTGTTATTCGAAAAAGATTGGGAACCACTTACAGATGTACTATTCGATGCAATAATGTCTGAGACACTTTCAAGCGCATGATATCTATCAGTGAGAAAACTATTTAATTCCTCCCATTTGGGGACCTCTGTTTTATTTTTCACTGATTGTTCCCAAAGATTTAATGTACATTCTGAGAGACGTGACGAGCATTGAAACACAAAAATAGGATCCCATGAACCAATATCAACTTTGTATAACTTTAAAATAGACATACAATTATTTATTTCTCTTTGCAGTCTTTTTATTTCAGATGCAGTCTCTTGTATGCAAGGGGCTAAATTAAAAAGAGATTTAAGTTGACTATTGATTAAAACTCTTTTATTTTCATATTGGGATCTTAAATTGTTCCACGCAATGTCAAAGTTTTCTCCCGTCAAGGCCACATTTCTATTAATGTCTCTGGCTTCACCATTAGTTTTTTGAAACAAATAAAACAATTTTTCCACAGGGCTCAGTTTGGTATTATTTATGTAAATCGCAGTAAACATATCCCTAAATGTAGGCCACGACACGTAATCCCCATGAAAAATACCAGTATCACACGGAGGGACAGATATGGAACTACAAAGGTTGGGAACTACTGCACTTACATTTTCTTTAACAATTTCTTGTATGTTCTGTTCGGCCTTCGATATTATATTTATACACCGTATATAAGTTTTACGCACCTGTGGGTGTTTCGTTTGTACTACTAATAATTCTTTTTTCTTCTCAACCTTCTCATCGAAAGACTCTTCATATATTTTCTTATAATTGTCCCATATTTTTCCCAACTCGTCTCTCTCAAAATCAAAGGCTTCCTGTGTATAGCCTGAAAGGTCTTGATCCTTTAAAGCAGCCTCAAAATTAATTATTTGATCTGCTGCGCGGATATATTTGTCAAACGTTGACATTTTTTATTTTATTTAATAACAATTAGAGAGAACCAAAACGGAAAAGTTTGGGAAACACTTATCGTAAAAATGAAAGGCAAGAACAACAAAGTAAAACGAATAAAAAGGCGCCAACAAAAAAATTCTAAAAATTCCAATGTATGTCCAGATCAAATTCTTTTGAACAACAACAAATTTAAAAGGCGACAAAATATGTGCAAATTTTGTGAAACAACAAAAACTCAGGAATAGTGGTTTTTACAGTAAAATGTACCGTTGCTCTTTATTAATAATAAATTCCAACCGAGACACAAATTTTATGCCGCACTGAGACACTTTTTGTAATTTCAAAAATATATTTACTGTACGCACCTTTTTATTTCAAATTGCCGGGAGAAGGACCAAATGTTTACCTCGCAAGCTGGTATGATTTGTTGAGAGCTGGGAACTGTTGGGAATAACACCTTGTGGCTCTGTTGACCTTTTCTCCTTCACCTTCTTCACTTTCACTGTTTTTCTTCTTTAATAAAAAATCTCTTTATTTTCTCTTTGTCTTTTATTTATTTTGTAATTTCTAATTTCTTTATTTTATTTTAACTTATAATTTAAATTTTAATTTTAAGTCACACAGGGGGTTGTTGGCGTCAGATGTTTGCGAATGTTGACGAAAGAGTGAAAAACTGAGTCGGTTGACTTTTCAACGGCGCTTTCATAGCGCCGACTCACCGCACTACAAAGTGGTATTGCCATATAGAAAAACCATAAAAGTACCATCCACACGAGCAACATTAACTATGAAGGTGTTGACACCTGACAGACGCAAACAATTATAATGCCAGATTAACTTTCGAATAAAGTTAATTTTATGTCAATTTAAAAAAACTCATCTCTGTTTTATTCCACACCGAAGTTCTATAACTCTATAGAAGAACAGCCTTTATTTTATAAACAGAGAGTAATATACACACACTATGTTTAATTAAATAAGATTGCTTGTAAGTAGTTTTTCTTATGGTTGTGCCACTCTTTAGTATATCGAGAATCATAAGTAAAAAGACCTTAGATCGTGTTTTTTAATAAATTGGCATTTGAGTGATTTTAATACATTTTCCACAAAATAATACAATACAAAAGTTTAATGCAATAATCTTTACAAGCCATTTTACAATAGAATTTAAATCATGATAATTAAGTTTCTAATACGTTTTTGCCTTTTTCTGTGAAGTAACAATTATTTGAGTTAGGACCTTTTTACCTGTGACTAATGATATATATGTTTCCATCGTTCTTATAAGAACCTTAGGACCTTGAGTATATTCTATTTAAATATTCCAAAAAAATATATACAAATTAGTGGAGTTTAAAATAATCGGTTTGTTTGGTTTAAAAAATCGGTTCATTTGATATTCAGGATGATAAAGTTTTGAAAACACAAACATCTGCAGGACTAAAAAATCCGGTCGAATATTAACCGTTCGATCCCAATAATGAGTAAGTTAGAACAGCTTTTGCCGACAATATAAAAATAGGAACGTTGACAGTGTCCAAGAAAAAACTTTTTTTTAACGCTTAAAAAAATGTTAAAGATGTCCTTCTTTAAAAATAAATAATTTTTTTTTAAATTAAATAAATTTTAATAAACTTTTTGAAACAACTATCTGTTTAAGTTTTAAAAAAAGTATCCTTTTTAAACACATTTTAATACGTATTTACAAAAAATGCACCAAAAATTTTCCTTATTTCTGATAAAAACTCATTAACATTTTTCCCCCCCGCAAAATAGTTTGTTAATAGTTTACTTAGTGTGTTGTTTAATATCCTCTATTAAGTATATATGCAAGTATGTATGTATATCCATGAATTTGACCTGAATAAGTGAATTCACAACTATTGTGTCGAGCTGTGTGTTTTACTACGAAAAATTTTCTACTAGTGCGGCAGGTGTTACGAATACAAAAATAAAAAAAAATTTTAACAGAACTTAAATAGTAGTGGTTTTAAATGTGTGTGTGAACGAAAAAAAATGTGACTATAACTATCCATAGGTGGAAACTAAAAATCGGCCAAACAGGTGTTGAAAATTTATATCGAAATTATGTGAAAAAAAGAATTTCAAAACATACACTCGTTTTTCTAGCTGCCCAAGTTTAGATATTGTAAGCAGCAGTTCAAATCTACGCACAATTTTGTTTCATTTTGTATTGGCAAAACACTTTATTTTAATTTAACACTAAATATTGTAGTTGTTTTTGCTTTTGCGGTTAACGGTAATTGTTGAGTATATTTGCATTTTTCTTTAAAAATTTTATAATTTTTCAAAAACTAATTTTAATTTTATATTTCCCGTTTCCGTTAGTAATGAAAATTTCCATATTAAATATTCAGCATTATTAGCACTCGCTTTACACTGCAAATATTAGCGTGGTAGGTATACTTAATACAAAACTCAACACGATCTTAGATTAAAACATATAAAATTATATATTTTTATAATTATTCTTCTTTAGATTTTTATAAATATGTTTCACTTAATCGTTTGAACACTTATTTATTTCTATTATTTTTTTTTTTGTATTTGGAATTTTCTAAGGCCTCACTTATGTAGTTGTTTTTTGGTAAATAATAAACGAGTTTCGCGTATTTCATAGCTATTCGTGAAATTGTTATAAAATTATAGTTTTAATAAATAACTATTTCTACATTTAATGTTTTGCGATGTACGTTTCATTTAACAATGAAGTAAAATTTTACGAAAATTAACGATACAAGTTATACGTCCACCACACAATCGTACTACAATTTGACATAAAATACACACGCACACATTGACATTTACACCCATATACATGTAAAATTGACAGAAGGGTCGAGAGTACATGTAAGAGTGTCTAGGAAAAAAAAAACATTAATTTTTAAATGTATTTATGTATTGTGTATATTTTTATTATCTTTTTTTTTTTTGTGTGTGCTAAACTTAATGCAGAGAAAGTAGACTGTAAAGGAGTAATTTGTTAAATCAAATAACGATTTTATAATTGTTTACTAGTTTAATTCTATAAATTTTTATAGGTTGTTGTAGATATTTGAAGTGACATAATAATAGTAATGATTTTGCAATCATATAATTGGGGAAATGATTCTCATAATACAGCGTATCCGCCGGGAAGGTATACAAATTTTGTTTTGCCGCCATTTTGCTAAGCATTAGTCTTGACAGTTTATATTTGGCAGTCGTGGCGACAAACTATTATGGAAAAATATTCGGTAAATTAACGTGTTTTAACGGTTAAAATATTTTATCAAAATCAATCATCGATTACTGTGACGATGAGAAAGTTACGTGAAATTTTTGGGAGAAACAACGTGACAACAAGACGCACTATTTATCGTGTAGTGAATGATTTCGAACAAAGAGGGACTGCATGGACCATAACGTACTGCAACATCGGCTGAAAAGATTACTGCTGTTCAAGAAAGTGTTTAAAACAATCAATCAATCAATCTCAATTCGACGCCGTGCTCAGGAGCTTGGTCTTCAAAGAACAACTTTGGCCACAATTTTGCGCAAAGATTTGCATTTGTTTCCATTTAAGATTCACTTGACATAATAGCTTTTTCCAGAAGACCATTTACGCCGCCGTACATATGCCAATAGAATGTTACAGCTCGCTCATGACAACCCCGATCTTCATGAAAAAGTCCTTATGAATGACGAGGCACATTTTCATTTGAATCGATATGTGAATAAACAGAATAGTCGGTTCTGGGCAATGGAAAACGCTCAAATTGTTCATCAGTCACATTTGCATCTTTTAAAAGTGACAGCCTGGTGTGCAATTTGGTCAGGAGGAATCACTGGACTTTACTTTTTGGAAACGGTAACTGTCAATGGGAAGCGATATCGTGATATGCTTGAAAACTGTTTAACGCCACAACTGCATGCTTTGGGTTTGACTATCATGTGGTTTCAACAAGATGGTGCCAGATCGCATACAGCCAGAATTACAATGGAATTACTGTGAGTTGTATACCTTCCCGGCGGAAACCTTTTACGTTAAGGGGGATACCAAAACAGGACTTTTTTTGACCTCATTTTTTTCCCACTATTTTTTGACTGGCATTGAGAAAATCGTTATTTTACCGAGTACCGCGCATATACAGCCATTAGCTGTAGAATCTGGTTTCTGATAATCTTCTTTCGTAATAGCCAGGCTAAAGTCCACCATAACATTTACACTAAGTTTTAGCCAAACTCTAGTCATAAGCCTATTATCAGTTAGTGTGAAGGTTCGTTAGAAGCATGAGTTACCGGTTAAACCACTTTTAGGTACCTTCTGCAAACATCTTTCTCCACAATATTCATCTTCAATATTTGAAAATAATGCAGTCAACCTGCTTAGTTACACTGATTATATCAAAGTGTCCTTCTACTAAGTCTCACTTTAAGCATTTAAGCATTATACAATTAAAAAGAGTTCTCTCTATTAGTAGTATGATACAAGAAATGCTCTAAATGCAATCTATGCTTTTGCAAGTTGTGTCTAATAAACCATGAATTGCAAAATAATATGTTTTGGAAACGCTAACGATATTCACCAGCACTAAAATTAATTGGAATGTTTGTTAAACAAAACTTGAAATAGATGTCATCCTTTTTTCACAAACTTATTTAATGTCTGGAAGCCTTTTTCGATTAGACGGATGAACACGAATGTCCTTATAGGAAGGCTGTACAATACTTTTAGGAACTCGAACTAAGTACCACTTATTGTGTGATCTTTGTGAAAATTATATTAAGGGAACAAAATATGATCTATATTGAAGCTTTTCTTCAAAGTCTAGTGATTTTATAAATATATTTTTCTCCTAGATATTTTTTTACGGAGACTCAATATACAATATTTTTTAAATTACTAAGTCCACATTTCCTGGCAGCTGCCGATTATATTGCTACGCAAGCGTTCTGAAGATCCCGATATATCACTTTAAACGGTCGTGTTTGAATAATATCTAATAGGAGTTTAGATTTTATATCTAGCAGAGAACTTACTTATTGACCAACTGATATCTATGCAAAATTCTGGATGCTACTGATTTCGGAATATTAAAACATATAACAAAGGAAATGGTTAAGGTTCAACCCTCATTATATTTATAATAAGACCATATATTTACAAAAGTAAATATAACGAACCCGTTAGGAATTATATTTTCAACTGGCTACTAAAAAGTGACTAGCTTTAGAATATCGAAAATATCAAAAATATTTAAGTACTCATTTGTCAGATAACATATTGCTAAGAACGACAGAAGATATGTTCCTCTCAATTTACGATCTCAAAAAAAATATTTATCACGCAACTCTATTCTTTCAACATTGCAGGGTCTTGACAAAGAAACTAAGAGTTTGAATTGAGTGACAACTGCACAAATCCCCTCAACTCAAATTGAGCTTAAATAGTGCACTAAAAAGCTTAGAAAATCACTAGAAAAATAAAAACTATAAAGACTTATGTGCTGTTTTTACAAGCCGATTGAGTGATTGTCTTAGACGATTTATGTGTAATTTGTTTTTGTTACAATAACAAAATACACATAAATCGTTCAGGACACTTACTCAATCGGCTTGTAAAAACAGCACATTAGAAGGTTGTTAATATGCCACATATTTCACGTCTTTTTAGAGCAGGTACGCGCTTACAGCTTGAGACTCTAGAGGTCAAAAAGAAATTGTTGATTTAAACTCTAAAAACACCTGTTATTAAATAAATCGGTAACAGTGTGCTTAAGGAGCTAGCCCAGAATAAAAGTTGCCACTGCTTACCACGATACCTAAGCCAGGGTAAGACCGCACTAAAGTGGAATCTCTTGTATTGTTTATATTGTATATATAAAAACTGTTTGAAAGACTTTGATAAACAAGTTGAATCCAATTTTAAATGAAAATTAATGTATTCCAAATCACCAATTTAGGTTTAGAGAAGAGCACATCACTACTATAAAATACCATAGAATTATGAATATAGTAAGAAACAGGACGATTCATATGCTTTTGACTAATTACCGCATGATGATTTACTATATGAATTGAGGCAAAATCTAACACTAAATATATGTAAGCTTGAAAACTATTTAAAGCTCTGAAAATTTTTAACCTCCTTATTATGTTATATATTTCCTTATTTATTGTATATCTCTAATATGCCAGCCAATATAAAAACATCAACATTCGCTTGCGACACGACTTTTTAAGTGTTAAAAATATCAAGAAATATCTAAACTATAACAGCATCATATTCTATAGTTGGAAAAATGGCTAAGAATAAAGAGAATAAAAATTACATTTAATTTGCAAACATAATCATGACCCATATCACGCCCCACCCCAATATGTGAAAGTTAGATATATCGGTATCCATCTCGATCGCCGTGTTACGTGAAAAAGTCATACTGATTCAAAGTTGACCCTGAGCAAAAAAAAAAATTCAGATAAATTGACTTATAGATAAAAATTCTGCATTCAGCATGGGCTGTAAACTACAAATCTACAATTCTGTTTTTTAAAGCTTTGAAATTCAATTATGGGACACAGCTTTAAATGTGGACAAGATACAAAGATGTTGGAAAAATATATTTCTTTTATTTACATCCGCCCTTGCTACATTTAAAATTCTTCTCTATACAAGGATCTTAACGTGCACTCTGTACAGTTGTTGGTTTTTAAACAATTAAAAACCCGGTTTTTATACATTTTGTCTGTGATTTTAAATCGGTTTTATATATTGATTTATGCTTCTGTTTTATAAATGATATGTCTTTAGGAATATTCCCAAAAATTTTTTTAACAAATCAGCAAATATTAGACAAAATTCATCGGTTTTTCTAACATATTGAATATTTGATTACTTTAGCTCTTTGTTAAAACTGTGATATGAAAAGTGACATCGTACCAAAAAAACTTGATTCAATCTAAATCAACTAGCTTGTAATTGCCGAAGTCATATTCGACTAAAGAGATGTGTTACTACTAACCTGGGGTGGTAGGAGAAGGAAGAAGATAAGAAGACAAATTAAGTGGCAAGCCTGGGTACTAATAAGTTGGCCAGCATAGACTAGGCGGACCCTTTATGTTTGGAAGACATATTGTTGGTTCGCTAAATTAAATGAAGATGTAATAGAAAACTGATTTCATTCAGTGAAAAATCTATGCCCTTTATTAAAAACAACTTCAGTAGTAGTAGCATTGACAAACTATTTATTTTATGATTTTGGTATTCAGTTACAGTTTTTAACAGTAATGAATTTGTCTTCTTTATTTTATGAACAAAAATTTAAATTTTATAACCGAATCAAAAACCATTTGTTTAAGTCTGAGCTATGGCGAGACTGCCTCTGGGAGTGATGTTAGTATTAAATTTTCTTTGGCCTTTATTTTTGTAAAAAAGCCACTTGGTTGTAACGGTGGTCGAGTATCTTTTTAGCGAATCACATAATCTTTTATGCAAACAATATCGAATCGACTATTGACGAATCGCATCACATGCTCTGAGTCAATAGAAATTCTTTGCAAATCTCCTTCCTGTTTCTAATAATGATATAAGAGTGCACGAGTGTTATGTGTTCGATATAAGAATATCAGAGTGAGCTCGAAAATTGATGCTGCAAAGCTTCGTTTTAAGTAGGCAATCAGAAATATTATCCCTAACCTACATAAGCGTTACCTCGTTCACATAGGCACAACTTTTGTTAAACTTCGAGAAAAATTCTAGTACCAGTTATTTTAACGTAGCTTTAGCAAAAAGTAAATGCTGACATTTATCAGGGCCGGTATATGAGGTAGGTAGTTTAATGAAAGAAATTTTCCTTTTACTTGGTTTGTTAGAGTGGGAGGAGGGAAAATATATTATCTTATTCTTATTATTATTTCTTATCCTCTCGATCCGCGTTTGCAAATATTAATGATTAAGTACAAGTTTTCGAATTGCTTTAATAAATAATGTTTAATGATTGTAAAACTCAGCTCTGAAGCACACTAGCACCTCTAGAGCTATTCCTTGATAATGGGATATAAATTCCCATTTCGAAATTTAAGTAAAAAAATAATTTATAGTATAAGGAGTATCTCTTTATATATTATCTAAAAAGGGATTTAATTTTATTAAGCTTTTCGACTGTTCCAACCATCATTTACAGTTATGAACAGGGAACGACGAAACAGCTCTTTTAGAACCCCAGTGTCCTTACTTCGTTTGTGGTGTGTTTTTTTAGTATTTTGTTTTACCTCGTTTTTTCTCTATTATTTGTTTTTTTGTTATTGTTTTCGTGTTTTTGTTTTTAATGTGTTTGTACTAGTTACTAATTATGACTGTATTAGTTAGTACTCGTCTATAAGTAAGTGTGAATACTTTTTATTAGTTAGTTTGTGTGTTCATTTTTCTATTCCATGTAGGCAGTCCGTCAGTCCAATCACCACTTGTTCTCCTTTTTTTTTTTTGTTTGTCGGCCGTGTTTTATTTTTGATTTCTTTGTGAATTATTTTTTTTTGTGTTTGGCAATAAGTCACTTCGTCATTCAGACAAACAAAAAAACAAACACAAATCTATGCAGGCGATGTGAAGGGGTAGGTCTGTTAGTTCATCCGTTTGTTTGGCGCAACGTCAGTTAGCCTTTCAATTATTTAAGGTTAGACACCGGTCGCTTTGAACATTCATTTATTAAGTTTTTTTTTTTGTACTTTCAACCATTGTTGTTGTTGTTGTTGCATGTAGCTGACTGACAGCAATAATAATTTTTTTTTTTGCTTTTGTTATTATAGTAATTGTTGTTGTTAATAGTAGCATGTTGACCAGTGTAGAACAAACATTGTACTATATGACAAGTTTATACAGTTTGTTAAGATGTTTTACCTTTAAATGGATTAAAAAAATTGATTTTTAAGTTTCTCTATTGTTTTTGTTTCTTGTTCGCAAAAATGTACAAAAAAAATATGGATTAAAATTAAAGCATACACGAAGTAAGTTTATTATTGTTAACAAATATTGAAAACGTTTTTTTTACAAAAATTAAACGCAATAGTTTCTTTTTTTTTTTTTAATTAAAGAGGGAAGAGGAAATTCTGAGGTGCTAGAGTTTAGTAAGTAATAAGTTGTAAAATTTTAATTGTTGTGGTTAAGAAAACACGTAGGACATTTTAATAATGAAGAATAATTAAATGAAATTTGAGATAAAAAAAATTGTTGTGGGCAAATGAAATAATTTTTAACGGGATTGTGGGCAACAATTAAAAACGTCATAATTAAATGATTAATATCTAAAAGAACTTGTACAGAGAAAAACAGCATTAAGTTTTGTGCTTTACTGTTAGTAAAGTTTAGTCATACCAAATTTGAAAGTGTTTTATTCAAAATTTTCTTTTTTTTTGAGTTTAACAATAAAACACAAATTTTTAATGCAAAATTCTTTGGTCTGCATGCTTTCAACTGTAAACAGCTGTGAAATTCATATTTCTTTCTAGTCTGCAATACCAAAAAACCTATATGATGTCGATACACGAATAGCATCTGATACTAATATTATGTTAACGCCGAAAAAACGCATTGTTCAATGTGTCTCAATAATGAACTTCATCTTGATCCGTAGCCAGCACAAAAGAAAAAAAAGAAAACAGACTTCAGATCGTGTTTGTAGGAAAAAGTTGACCACTATGCCGATTGCCAGAAATATAAGAACATGCGGGACCTAACCACAGACCCAATTGTAATAAAAAAGTGAGAAACCTTTTATACCTCATCGTTAGGTTTGATCTTGAGTATTTTAACCCAGATTGTTAAGAAATTAACTCTGCACATTGTGTTTTTATATTTCCAGCATAAACTGTCAATAGTAAAGGAGGAGTTTATAAAGTCTAATGGAAATCTAATTTGCACATAATCATGCCTTATGTGGGCACCAGAAGTTAAAACACCCTTCACACTTTAAGAAAATCTGATATAATTTTATGCATTAAACTTTTCTACTTTATTTTCTAATACAGATAAGAATAAGAGTCATGTAACTTAAATAGTTAGTTCAAAATTGTAACAGTTATGGATTCGTTACCAGCTGCTCTTAAAACAAAAAGAAGGATCAGTTTTGTATAATAATTATTTTTGTTAATATCAATTGCAACGGGCTTATACGATCATATTGTATTATTAGAACTAATAAATAAAAATACTACTTCGTTCAATGGCAATCAAACATTAAATGGCGCTGAATTAATACCTCGGTTAACACACTTTTTTTACAGAGTATAAAAGTATAATAATTAAAACGGTACTAAAAAGTTGGAAGAAACGATAAATAATACAATTTATTTTAAAATGAATATAATATTTTTGGTGCCATCAATGCGGACTAGGTTCAACGAGCTTTAAATATTCTTCCATGGGGACACTGGCTTACTCATAAGGAGAGATCATTAACGTAGTCATATATGAAAACCTGTTGATACAATGCTTTCTTATGACCTTCATAAATAAAGTTTTATAATTTTTAACTGAAATACTAGATAAAATAATTATTATATTATCGCCTATATGGATTTCGACAGGGTGTTTGAAAGCCTAGTTCCCTCAGGGAATAAGTGGGAAACGGGTGACCTTGTAGTGAGCTCCAATGCCAGCATCTATACGTACGACTTAAAGAAGGAATGTGGAATTGGATCTGGTGTTTATTCTGTCGAACTAGAAATAGAGCTCTCTTTTCGCCGTACGGATGAGTGTAGCTCGCTGTATCATAGGCATGTCAGATACTGAATGGCAAGAATATTCAAGATGATTGATTTTTTTGTCGACAATAATACTATGTTAACACACCCGCCTTAATTGTCAATTTACAATATTCTCACAATTATAGGCCTTAATTGAGCTCAATTTACTATACTGAAAATTAATTATAAATTGAAAAATATATACTTTATTGTTTCACTTATTGTTCAAAACTCGAAATACAACTCTTAAGAAGTAAGTTCAGTAAGAAGAAAATTCTATAGGTGGCATCTCTAATGTCAAAAAAATAAATATACAAAAAATAAAAAGTAAGTAAATGGAAAATGGTTGATGGCAATTTTAATAAAATGTTTGAATAAAGTCAAATACATATTTATATATTTATATAAATATCATTGTAAATATATTTTATGATCAGGCAAAACACTGAAGAGAAGGCATTATTTGATTTGGTATAAATACATTGTACAGGGTGGGCCAAAAGACCTTGGTTTCTTGGTTTAAAAGTTTAAAAAGTTCGTTTATTAATTTTTTTTATTTTTTCTTTCAGATTATATAATATACAAAAGGGAAATTTTTTTACACTAAGTATGAAAAATGATGTCTCCTTAATAACCACCGTTTTCAGCTTCGCACTGATGGGTTCTTGTTAGAGCATTTTCCATAAAATCTTTCAAAACTTGTGGCAGGAGCTTTCGAATTTCTGCAACAATGTTTGCCTTGAGTTCAAGGATTGTCTCTGGGTTGTTCACATACACTCGCTCCTTCAATTAACCCCAAAGAAAATAGTCGGGTGCTGTCAAATTTGGCGATCGCGCTGGCCAAATAATTTCGGAATTTCTGGAAATTATTCACCCTCCAAAAATTTTACTTAAAAGAGCCATTATGTCTCGGGCAGTATGGGCAGTGGCTCCGTCCTACTGAAACCACATACCAGGTCTGTTTTCAAGAGCAGGGCGTAAAAAATTTTCTATCATAAGCCGATACCGCTCTCCATTTACGGTTACAGCACTTCCATCTTCATTCTCGAAGGAGTAAGGCCCAATGACATTTTCTGATGTGATCCCACACCATATTGTACACCTAATGGGGTGCAATTGGCGTTGATGAATGGCTCTTGGATCTTGAGAACCCCAGAACAGTTCTGCTTATTAACAAAGCCATTTAAATGAAAATGAGCTTCATCACTCATAATCAAATTTTTAATAAAGTTGATTTCATTTCTGGCCAACTCTTGAAATTTAAATGCAAAATTTAGACGTTGCCGATGATCTGCGGTTTTTAATTCTTGCACCAATTGCACCTTATATGGGTATAACTGTAAATCTTTTTTTAAAATATGCCGTAGTGACGTACGAGACATTCCTAGCTGAGCAGAACTCCTTCTGGCAGATGTTTCTGGTTAACACTTTTCTGTACTCGTTCAATATATTCCGCAGTGCGACTTAAACGTAGTCTACCGGTTCGAGGCAAATCTGTTACGCTGCCATGTTGGTGATGACGATCAACTAAGCAACGAATCATTGCTTCAGAGGGCGAAAGTCTGACGTAAAAATGTCGACGATATGCTCTTTGCGTTAAGATAATTGATCTTTGGTTTAAAAAAAAAAAAAATTCTATTGTTCTGGTTCTCTGTTCAGTTGTGAACCTCTACATTATAAATTCTCCAAGTAGTGTCTATATAATCTGAAAGAAAAAATAAAAAAAAAAAATAATAAACGAAAAAGTTATTAAACTTTTACACCGTTTGGTTTCTTTTGGCCCACCCTGTATCTTTACAGCTATCAAATGCTAATGTAGTAAGATAAATTGAGTATGTGTGAACACTTATTTTAATTGCTCAATCAACACTTAATTGAAACAATTAAAAATATCTGTCTGAGCAGGGTATAAGGCTGAACTGTTATCACTCAGGTGATAGACCACCACATCCAAATTAGTCGGTCAATACAGGAAAGAGTTATCCATGCTTGGTCAGCTGACTGACTATGTGTCAATCTGGGTGCATGCGCAAACCCATTGGAGACTATTAAGGCCAAGATCTCTAGACAATTTCTTGAGTAATTCAAAAACTGGCATCGAGCAGTGGCAACATGTAAAATGATTAGGGAAATATGCAAGCTGATTTGAACTTTTCTCGAACCACTATTGTCGCAGCTGTCTGGATTTGAAAAAGGAGAAATCGATTTTCCATCTTTTTTGCGAAAGGCACAGTATGCTAAGCAAACATATTCTTTATAACCTTTCTGGGATATTCGCGGTAAGACTGAACGATCTGCTGATATACCTCGCGGTTATAGGGAGGGTGGATCTAGTAACCCCACTCAATCTTAGATTTACTTTAAGACACACCATATCTGAATAGTGATGTGGTCTTGTAAAAATTTGTATAGTGAAAAACCACAATGACCAACTAACTATATGTTTAAACTGACGATAAATTTAATGTCCTTCCTAAATAAAACATAATCAATGGCGTCATATGAAGTGATATGTCGGAGTAACATAGAAAACGATGCGTTTTGAGTGCATTGAAAATTTTATACTTAACAGTTAGAAGCAAATTTTAACAATTTCCTCAATAACATTAATATGTCATTAAATATGTATTTAAATTTCATTACAAATAATTTCCTTTTTTTAAATTTAGCTGTCTGCAAAGTATTCCATGTGTAATAGCCTAACAAAGCTTAAGTAATATTTAAAATTAAATTTTTCTTTTAAACAGAAACGTATAAAACAATATGTTTTAAGTCTTGAAAATAAAATAAAAACACACACACTTTTCCATTGTAATGTTAAGTTATTACAGTAGTAAAAATAAATTAAAACCTTTAACTGTTTTCCGTTTTTGAAATTCACTGCTGCGGTAGTTTTATATCAACACCTACAACTTCTGACGAATACTTTTTTTCACATAAAACGAAAACTAAGAACATTAAAATCAAAGCAATAATTTATCAGACTAATAAAAAAACAACAACAATGTTTTTTTCAGCGAATTCTTTTATTTTTTTCAAACTACTTTTAATTTATTTTTTTGTTTATATTTTACAATAGTTGACTTGATTTTGGAAGTGGAAAAAACTCAAACACAATTATATATGTATAGAGATATTTATATGTATATTTGTACTCATACTTTTAACAGAGTTGTATTTTAATGTCTTTATTGCAAAAACTAACAAATAAACGAAAAAAGTGTGGAAACTGACATTGACATTTTTGTGTTGATTGTTATGGTGTCGATAACATTATGGGGTTAAATTAAAAAAAAAGATCGGTATATGACAAAGTAAAATACGAAACACCAAAGAACATTGGGTAGTAACGGTCGCATTTAAGATTTATTATACTTACATATTTTTTATTATTTTTTTATTTAATGACGTATTTCATGATGTAGAAAAAAGTAGCTTAAAGTGAAAAGTGATATAAAATGTAAAACTGTAGTTAAGTTTTTATTTATAAGATCTGGTAGGTAGGTAGGTAGTAAGGCTGGTGCAAGGTAACCCTCACACTGTTACCCAGAGATCAATACGATCCGTTGTGACTTCTTAATAAAAAAATAAGAAGAAGAATAGAAGATAGACAAGTAGTGAAGTAGTGGACACCAAATCAATACCAAAAAGAGCTAAACCCTACAATCGACCCATTCTCAGTCTCGTGTCACGAAGCCAGGTCATTCCCGTTATGAATCCTGTCAGATTCTCGAGTCCACAATTGGAAACATCCCCCAATTCGCCTAGGAATCTTCTACCTAGCCATTTCAACCTGCTATTCTGTAGTTTGGGATATTGGCACAGAATTTGCTCAACTGTCTCCAACTTCTCTGGATCCTCGCACAGCCTGCACATATCCGACAGGTTCGATCCCATTCTCACTGCCATCCTGCTCAACATACAGTGGCCCGTAATAATCCCTATTATAGTTCTCACGCAGACCCTACCTTTGTCAAGAATCAAATCCGTATCAGACTTACTGAGCATCGGCCACAACGTCCTTGATACTCTGCAGTCCGTTCGCTTATTCCAGACCCGATTAGTCTCGGTTAGAACCCATTTCGTGATCCTACTGAAATAGAAACCAATTAGAGGCCTAACCGCCTCCACCCGATCAGGATTCACCATTTTCGATCCCAATCTTGCCAACTCATCAGATCTGGTAATTCTCTTCTCATTTGTTTTCGGTTTGCTTTAATATTTTTTCATGTAAAGACCAACGCCAACACAGTTATTATAAATTATTAAAATGTAGGAGAAAACGTGGTTAAATGTGCAATTTGCGCCATATATGTCCAGTCATTTGTCATTTCTTGCTCAAATCAATAAGTAATATAATAATGCATTCGAGTAATTACCACTACAATAACAAAAACACTTTTTGGTCGATGTAATTATAGGTCTGTACATTTAAATAGATGAAATGTTAATTCAGGTTTTTCGAATAATGTTCGCCTTCTTATGTTTAGTCATGTGGCCACATGTTACACACAGCGCCCAAAAATGTACTTCAATAAAACGAAAGCATTTTTTCTGTCTTATCATTTGAATTTTATACCAGTGTCCATTATACCCTGCAATATCTCTGGCTACATCAAATATAAAATTGATATAGTTTATCTCACAGTTGACCAAAGAAATAATTATTCCCCAGAGATTATCCTGGGGTGGTTATTCGTGAGTTTTTATGATTAATACTTAAATTGAGTGTAAGTAGACCAGTAGTTAAATATACGATGATCCTGCTAGTGATGAAATGTAGACAACCATAAAGCTGGATTCACCCATAAAATTTTAGTTCAGAACAAATTTTTTTTGTATTGAGTTTGATGTTTTACTTTTGAGAGAGAGAGAGATTATTTTGTTCAGAAAGATTTTTCTTGAATTGGTTTAATTTTAATTCTTGTTCAGAAGAAACTGAATTGGGATGCCACTATTTTTCAATATTTACATGAAAATTGAATTTGGTTGCCACATCACACAGTATCAGTACATTTATTATACAAAAATTGTTTTTGCCGAAAATTAACAATTAAAATGGAATTTAATGAAAATATTGCTCAAAAATTAATAGAAGAATTAAAAAACCAGGAAGAAAATGTTTGTATGACATGAGCAATAGTGCATACAAAAATAATTATTTAAAACAGGGTTTATGGAATGAAATAGAAGCGACTCTTTTTATTTTCGATTTTTTTTTTATAAATTTCTTTTGCAAACAAATTGACTTTATGCACTTCAATTAAAAATAATAATTTTAGTTTTCTTCTATCCGACATTTTCTTCACATATATTTTAATGAAATAATTTACGTTTGTATTTATTTACATAGTTTGATAGCGGTGCTTCCACTTTGTACAACTGTTTGCATTTTATATTATATGGCAGCTTTGTTTTTTCGGACAAATTTTCTTAAATGGGTGAATCGTTCTGCAGAAAACTCTCAGTAAAAAATGTTATTCTCCGGAAAAAATTTTGTTCAGAACAAATGGGTGAATTCACCTTAAGCGTCGTATTACACAATTGCTTCGTGATTGTTCGGCGTCTATCGGAAAATAGGCTGGTGAGCGTACTTTTTTTTACCATTTCCTAAAAACTAGTTCCGGTTCTAGAGTTGTGACCGAGTTCTAGAAAAGCAGGCCACCTGTATATTTCTTTAAATACCACGGAAATAAAACAATTGAATTTAACCAGTGATCAGACTACCATCTCTGTAAAAACCATTTTCTCTTTTTATACCCTCCACACTGAGTGTAAGGGCATTTATAGTTTCATCATTCCGTGTGAAATTTCTACGATTTTGATTTTCGAACCTACAAGGTATATATTTTCTGAAATCCTATGAATAGAGGAGTCGATTAAGCGTTATACGTCTGTCCGTGTGTATGTTGAAAATAACTTTTTTAAGCCCCCAAAATCGGTCAGACCGGTGTAAGGTAGCATATTAGATTTGGATAGCATTACAATTACTTTCTGAGATATGAGCAAATAAATTCGACAGCATCTATTTTTCCCTTCTTTTTACCACAAAACTAATTTGAATATTAGACAAAAATAAAATTTTATAATTTATTGACGCGGTTGTGGTTATTTGTAGATTTTTTATTCCTTAAGATATATTCGTGAAAAATTTTGGACAAAGTTATAGGCGAAAATTATTTTTAGTAATTTATTTTTTTAAAATATCAATTTTTTAAAGCTCCTACATAATTTTTGTACCCACTTAAAATCCCAAAAAATAAGCTGTGATCTTGGCACAGCTGAATGTAGCTTGTTTTTTTTTCTTTTCTTTGCCGCCAAACGTAGCTCTATTTTTCCAGAAACAGTTGGCGTAACATGCTTTGTCAGATCAAAATACAACACGTTCTAAATAAAAATTTGTCGTATAATAGAAACAGTTTACTGTGACCTTTGACCCTGTGGAATATTTTTAATAACATAAATATATATATCAGTGGAGCTACATATATAGAATCTAAATTTTGCATTCGAACATTTTATCAATATTCTTTAAAATATTTTTATACTTAAAAAATAAATAAAATTGACGATGGCGTGTGTTACTGAAATCAAATAAAAACTAAAACATATTTAAGATTATAACACTACGAGTTGATGATTTTAAAAATATAAAAGAGGAACCAAAGCATAATTTATTTATTAGGTAGTCTAGATTCGTCAGATGATTATTCTTTATTTACTTAAAACTTCAGCTTTCAAAGTCCATACATAACAAACCATTCTATCTCTTCTCTCAGGTTTTTCACATGTCATACTTCATATACATATGAAAAATATGTAAACACAACTGCGTTTATTTGATAAATAAATATGACTAGTGTACGAACAAGTTAATTTTTAAAGCCAATTTTTGTTACAAGTATGAGGAACAACATTTTAGCAATTTAGCTTATTTCTTCTAACCTTGAGATCGTTAATATCAAATTGGTATAAATGTTTTCAATTATTTATTAACAGTGGTATTTAAGGTATAATAATCAGTATACGTGTACGCATGTAAAATATGGAAATATGTTAAAGTTCTTGTGTGCCTGTGTGTGTGTAAATAGTTAAAAAGAGAACACTTGGATGGTTGTAATAAAAGGAAATATTTTATTCATTGGTTCTGGTAGTAGAATTACCTTATGAATATATTAAAACGCAAGTTAGTATTTAATGTTTTTGTTCATTTTTATATATGTATAATATGTAGTAATTTCTTTTTAATATACATACATACTAAACACATATCTGCATTTTTGTTGTTTTATGGCAGATATAAAAAATTTATTACTTTTGGTATTCAGAAATATTGTAATAGAAACTATTTTTTTTCGAGAGCAAGAGAAATGTGTTTTAATTAGTAGTAACTGAACCCGGACCGCTTTGCTGGTCTCCAAAAAGTTTAATTCCATCCTTAAAAATTGCTGCTTCTAAAAACATTCTCCAATTTAAAAGTAAAAACTGTGAAAACAACAAAACATTTCTTAAATGGGAGTTTAAGTTATTAACTTGCTGTTTTGAACGAACAAAATTGTTATGCCAAAAAATTTAGTTGACACGCCCACTTTTACGCCTACCTTCCATATAACTTTTTATCTTAAATTCATGTAATTTCTCTATGGACATAGTTTTTGGAAGAATAAAGGACTGTATTGAAATATCTCAGTTTTTTTTATTAGAAGAAACTATATTGACACGCCTACTTTAACGCTCACTTTCATTGAACGACTAAATTTACGAGAACATTTTACTAGCATATCGAAGTTATACAAACAAAGTGATACATATTTAAGTAGAAACAGATTATTCCATAGCGATTACTGGCAATAACAAAAAAATAAATTCTGTGCTATAAAAGTACATACAATTAGAGGTGGGTATAAAAGATTCGGCACACAGAATATAGTGCTCTTACTTGTTTGTTTTGTAGGAAATGTACTGATTTACTATTGACTCTGTCACCAGTACTACTGACCAATTATACCCCACACAATGTGCTTTGCTATAGACATTTAAAATGTGCTTGTCATTAAAAATCCTCTAGTGACGTTAGAACTGCTGACCAGAGAGTTCTTATGGGACCATATGGCGACATTGGAACCAGATATTCACCAGGTTGTTTTTTAGTTATTCTTTTTCACTTTTGAAACTTTCTACTACATTAAATTAAAATATTAGTTTTAAATGTAAAATTAAACTACAGCTTATCATCTTAGATAATTTAACTGAAAATTTTTTTAATTCTTTCTGTTTTGTATTTTAAAATTTAAAAAGTGTAGAAGTTTTATGAACAATGGCACCAAAAAGTCATCAAAATAGTCGACAAAAGTGGTAACATGGAGACACATTGGCCTTCTATTTCGATTTTAATAGTACACATCTGCAAAAAAAATTCCGTAGTGTCCGTGTATTGGTTGAAATCAACTTTTAGAGGCCTCTGCATATAGCACACATCTGTGCGTAGTATTAATCTTTTGAAAATATCCGGGAATGAGTTGCTATTGAAATTCACTAGAAGCATTTTATAAATTTCTGAGATATGAGCAAACAAACACGGCTACCTCTGTTTTTTTTTCCATATTTTTGCCATAGAGAATTAACATTTTTTAGCCATATGATAATTTATAGATATGATTGCTGCTATCTGTAGATATTGTATGCCTTTCGGGCAATTTTGTACAAATCCGTTACTAACCGTCAAAGTTATGGGCAAAAATTATTTTTAAAAATTTATTTATTTTTAAATGCATCACGTTACTAAAATTCCAAATTGATTTTTGGAGAGTCTACAGACATTAAAACACAAGTTTTAGTTTCGAAAACTACTCACTGAGATATAAGCACAAAAATACAAGGTTTACAAACTAAATTCGTTTCGTTTAAGCTTATGGAAAACAGAGAAGAGCGATATATGTTTTATAGTAAAGGTGTTGACTAGCAAGATATAAAACTCTATAAAAATTTTTAAATTCATTATGACCGCCACTACAAAATGGTGTGCAATAAATTTTAATATGCATATGGGTCAAATCTAGTAATTAAAAACGTTCCCATATTAACCCCCTCAATGTTGGTATTAAACGAAAGAGTAGAATATAGTGAACTCTAAAAAGGTTAAAATTTAAGATGGCATCTGAAATAAAATGGTGCATATCTGGGTGAAATGTTGTAATTCCGGCCTTGCTTTAACCCCCATAATATTTGTATAAAATGAGAGGGTTTCACCAGTAAAATACAGTAGCTATAAAAAAAATGAAAATCTATAATGGCGCCCTTAACAAAATGGTGAATAACTTTTATATCTCAATCCCATCAATATAGATTTGAAATCGAAGGGCGTCGGAAAAAATAAAGCAAAATGGCGTATAACATTAAATCTGAAATCTAGACCAAGCTAGAGAGACCTCATTATAGCTTAGCTTACCTATGTAAATGATGGTGAAGTGTTTTAAAAGATTCAGCTCGACCGCGTACATCACTTCTACTTATTAAAAACGGTTGTATTATGTGAGCTTAAATTGTATATGAAAAAATCGACTTTTCTGTTAATCTATAAGCCTGTAGTACATGCAATGTAAAGAGTATGTGGCTGCGACGTAATTTTTACGTCATCTTATAACATAAATATATCCGCTTCGGCCACAAGTGTGTGTGTTTTTGGACTAAAATACATTTCGCGTAATATCAAAATCTTAACGCATGCAGCCACTACGAATATTATAAAAAATGCAGCCAAAGTGCTGATCATTTTAGTGACGCCAGACCGTCGTATGCATGTGTCTTTTTACATTTCGTGTACTATAGGCTTTACTAACTGTTAAAAAATGAGAAACATATGTTTCAATACTATTTATTTTTTTATATCTCTCTTACTTGCTGCTATCTCTTTCAGCAATTAATAGGGAAAGATATTATTGAGCTGCTTCTGGTATAAAATAATATAATGATGAGTTTAATATTTATTTTAAATTTTGTGTTTAACGTTATTGAAAACCCAACTATGCCGTGTTCCGGTTAGTGGTAAAGCCCGTGAGTGAGGTATTACAACGAATTGAATAAGTAGCAGTAAAAGTGTCAAGGTCAAATTATCGTATTCTAATTGATTTATTCATCATTACCCTTAAATTGCTCTGAGCAACCATTAATGCGTAGTTTCTTAATTAATCTGTATCTAAATTATTAGACAAACAAACAAAAAATAGTGTGAAGTTTTTATTTATTCCTTTTAAATAATTGTTTATTTATTTCCTTTTAAATAAATACAAACTGCGTCTTAAAGTTGTAAAAAGTTTGGATGAATTTTATTTAATTTGACTTTAGAGTTTGATTGTTAGAACAAACAATAGACGGGCATGGGTTAAACGTCATTGAAGTGCCCAGCATTATGAAAACGCCTAACGTGTGTATTTTAAAAATTTTAATAACATTTAAACACAAATCGACAATACAATTGTTGTTATTTTACTGATAAGCAAAAGGCAACAGTAAAAAGTTTTTTTTTTGTTATTTTAATTATAACAATTTAAAACAAGAAACATGAAAGCTCCTGCAGTTAAAAAATAGCTTTTAACACTTGCCGAGTGGAAGGCAGCGTGGCCGAGCGGTCTAAGGCGCTGGTTTTAGGCACCAGTCCGAAAGGGCGTGGGTTCGAATCCCACCGCTGTCACAGATTTTTATGTATTTTATAATAATTTTAATTTTTTAAATAAATATTTATTTAGTTTAAATAAAAAAATTGCTTATGAAGGCTTGTGTTTAAATTCAACACATGCATATGTTTTTTTTATGTGTATAAGAACTTACATATTTCACAAAAAATTATATGTTTGTATGTTCTACGTTTATTTTGGAATTTTTCCAGATGTTCGTGATAAAAATAATCACAATCTTAATTATTAAAGTCATTTAAAAAACAAATAAGTGTTTTCATGCACAGACATAATTAAATAAATGATTCGTTTAGTTTATGCGTCCCACAAAAGTTTATGAATATGCTAGATGAACTCGGATTTCATTGTTGGTCACAGCAAGACTTTTTAAGCTTTTCCTTATGTTAATAGAACAATACAGTTTTAAAAAATATCTATCAAAAAATGTTCATAAAGGGATCGAAGTACAAGGATTGTAATTTTATGGAAAATAGTTTGTAGGAATTACAAACTTCTAATCAACAAACTGACTGAAGAGCAATTTGTTGCAGGAAAAAGGGGGTCGATTTTAAGACAACAGGAGGGTATATCTGATCTTCTATTGATTAAATATGAACAACAAGGGATATACGGGTGGGAAAAAATTAAAAAAAAAATTAAATTAAAAATTAAATTAAAAATTAAAATTATTTTCTATATGTAAATAAAACGCTGTTTATTTGTTAAAAAGCTTAGCAAATTTATTGCTGCAAAAAGGTATGATAGTGTTATTTTGAAGGAGTTTTAAATTGCAGTCCTACAGTTTCTTAAGTATATAACTTTGCATTCGAACTGATTTTTTATTTATAAATAGTTATGCGGAATATTTTTTTTTCATTAGCTGTTCCAGTCTTTTTTTTTAGTCACTTTTATGTACAACTAGAAAACCCGGCGCGCGTTGCTACGCCCCTTAAGGAATAAAAATGCATTCTGAATTTTAATTGAATATCAAGTGCAATAAGCTAAAATTTATAACTTGTTTTTATGGGCAAGGCACCGCCCACTTCTCCAATCACGAAATTATATAGTCATGACAGCTCAATATGTGTGTAAAATTTCAAAAAAATTGATCTAGTACAAGTAGCTAAAAATGATAACTTATTTTTTTTTTGGCGGGGAACTGCCCAATTTTCTTATTACGAAATTGTATAATCATGAGAGTTCAATATGTGTGCAAAAATTCAGAAAAATCGGTCAAGTGCAAGTAGGTAAAAATGTTAACGTATTTCTTATGGGCGTGCACTGCTCACTTTTCTAATGACGAAATAGAATAATCATGAGAGTTCAATATGTTGTGCAAAGTTTCAGAAAAATCGGTGAAGTTCAAGTAGCTAAAAATTATAACTTTTTTTATGGGCGTGGCACTGCCCACTTTTCTAATCACGAAATTATATAGTTATGACAGCTCAATATGTGTGCAGTTTCAGAAAAATCGGTCAAGTGCAAGTAGCTAAAAATTATAACTAATTTTTTATGGGCATGACCCCCCACTTTTTGCCACCCATAAACACTCCCTGGAATGTGTACAACAACTTGCCAAAGTTTGAGTCGGATCGGTTTTACAGTTTCGGAGTCTATAGCAAACACACACACACACACAGAGTTTCACTTTTATATATATAGATATAGAAGAAGAAGAAGATATAGCCTTTTTTGTGCACCACTAATAAGCAACACCGTGCACAAACCACTTTTTAACTAACTTAGAAAAAAGTTGTTATTATATCGCGAAATCGATCACCAGTGTCAGTCACGGCTTGTGTTATGATGCACAAGAATGATATGGCTCAAACAATTACATTCATCCAGTTTTTGTCGCTGTACAAGTTATCAATATAGTTGTAGATCTTTAGTGAGTGAACTGTGCAGAATGTTCATTAAGATTTTGAATTCTTGTTCATGATAGCGAATTCACCAACACTCATACGCAGCTTTTTGATATTCAAAATTTGATTGGTTTTCTTTTGGAAACTTACAAAATTTAGTTTTGAATTTTTCAATATCTCTATTTGCAGTCACCGCACTTGGATCTAAATCTTATTGGAGACTTTCGAAAGGAGGCGCTAAGCTTTTAATATTATTCTTTCTCAGGTAATGCTTAACTTTTACTAATTCTTAATCCCATACTTTACTGTTGGAATTTTAGACAAATTACACCCATCATTAATTTTATAATATTTTCGTTCTTATCTTAAAAGCTTAAGCTGATTTGTGCAAATGTGTGAGAAAGTCAAATATGTGTCTGAAAAGAAGTTGCCTACGTTTTCGCTAAATATTTTGAAAATATGTATAAACTCTTTAAAATGAGTTTATATAATCAATTTCTTACTTCTATGCCAATAAATCCTTAAATGCATTAAAAACAATAAAAAATAAATGTTTTACCTTTTCGATTCTGTTAACCCATAAAAACGGGGTAAGGAAATAAACAATTTTTAATCGTTTGCCTGCATTTAAAAAAATTAAAAACATTACTTTTGATAAATAAACATAACCCAAAACAGCTTTCTCTTTGAAAAGGCAGTTGGAACAATTATTATTTTGTATACCCTTCACCTGTGGTGCACAAGGATATATGTTTATAGCTTTGTCATTCTGTTTGTAATTTCTACAATTTTCATTTCCGACCCCATAAAGTATATTTATCTATTTTCTGAAAGCTTATCAATAGAGTGGTTGAGTAAGCCATGTCCGTCTGTTCGCCTGTACATCTGTCCGTCTGCCCATTTGTCCGTGTGTTGTTTTAGAAACAACCTCAGATTTGTGTATGGTATTAATCGTTTGGAAATATCCGGGAATTAATTGCTATTTTACACAATCTCCCCGTAACTTTCTGAGATATGAGCCAATAAACACGACTGCCTCTGTTTTTTCGTATATCTTTACCACCACAATTAAAATTTTTCAGCCATAGAATAATTTATCTTTTGCTTCTATTTGTAGATATTCGTGAAAAACTTTGGATAAAGCGGGCTCTAATCGGTAAAGTTATAGACAAAATTTTTTTAAAATATTTCTTCCCAAAATTTAGAAATTAAAATCAATTTTTTCAGCTTCTAGACAATCGAGAGTGTTAATATTGGTATCATCTGAAAGGACATAAGCACTTTAAAAAAATTCAAATTTATGTTGACCGCCACTACAAAATGGCGGACAATAAATTTATATATGTGTCGAATCTGGTATTTTAAAATGTAACTTCTTGAACCCTCTCAATACTGGTATCAAATGAAAGGGCTTGATCAGTAGAATACAGTAAATTATTAAAAAAAATTAAAATCCAAGATGGCGTTTAAAACAAAATGGCCGAACAATTTTTTTTTAACCCCATCAAAATGGGTATCAAATGAAAGGGCTTGACTGGTAGAATACAGTTTACTACGTAAAAATTCAAAATCGAGGATGCCGTCGGAAATAATAAATAAAAATGGCGTCTAACATGAAATATAGGTTAAGCTACGATGTGGGATTATACCTATGTACATGATGATTGGTAATTCCTTTGAATTATTTTTCTTTTTTTTTTATTAAAAATAAAAACAGCTCTCAATAGAAAAAATAATACTTGACCAAAATCCGTATCTCCTTTTTACGTTCTTATTTTTCCCACAATTTCGCGTGAGAATTACCGCGTTTGCATAATTCATAGCTAAATTAAAACAAAATATTTATTTACACGTGCTAACTCAAATAACCAGTCAGACGATGGAGAAATTTAATATCTGTTTGGCCTTCACTGTCAGTGCGAAAATAATTTGCTTATTTAATTCACCAGCCAGACAGTTATGAAATCCAATATCTTTTTTTTTTTTGCTAACGATGGGAAAATAATTAGTGCAGCAGAAGAATGAACGGTGTCCGGGCCTGTTAAAAATGTAATTTTTTTACTTTTTTATTAATTGTATTGCAATTTTGTTTATTATTTGTATTTGTAATTATTATTATTTGTATTTGTAATTTTTTCTTTAAATACAATAAGTTTTCAATAAAATTTGTGATTGAATTATTGTCATTCATCCAGCCAACATCGTATTTTAATTTATCAACAAGTCAGTTTACGTTGTTCTTGTGTATCACTTGAACAATTGAATTGAACATTATAGCTTGAATTATCCTTGTGAACTACTAGGATATTAAACCCCTACGTTTTTAATAACTTGGTGAATCACCAAGGCAACCGAGCCCGTGCTAAACATTTTGGCTCTGTTATCCTTGTGTACCACTTGGATAATGTTCCTATTTATTCTAAACCTTTTTGATCCTTGTGTACTACTTGGATCAACGAACCTATCCTTCGTATTGCGGGATAAACGCATCCTACCTTAACAATGGTGAAGGGTATTATCAGATTCAGCACGACCGAATATAGCACTCTTACTTGTATTTTTTCAGATTTTATGTTATTAATGTATTAAATATAGATGTATGTGTTATTTTTGTATGTATTGTAATTATATGAATTTAAGTCTATAACTTTTGTTTTTATTTTTTTTTAAATTTAATTTTATCTCTTAAAGGTACTAAAATAAATTTAACCTTTTTTTTTTTTTAAATTATTATAGTCTAGCCTTTTTCATTACCATACAAGAAATTTTTATTCATATGGATATTTTCTAAAAAACACATTATACCTATATATACCATACCCTGCAGAAAAAGTAACTAGTATGTGGTTAGGAATTTACTAGTTCCTTCTAACTTCAGACAAGTAACATATCTGTCCTTCTTTCATATACCAAACTATCGATTTTGGCATTAGGTTTTCATTGGAGCCCAACTAGTTCATTTGGATATATTTTTATACTAGTTATGTACTAGTTATTGTTAGAGAGTGGTGATTGAGTATACTCACCTCACACATACTTAAAAAGAATTATTTATTATGAATTCGCACAGCAATTCTTGATGCTATGAAATTTTTTTTCCCAGCTGGAAGTTGATCTGGGATCCTTTGGTTTTGAAGTTTTACCCTCTAACTAATGCACCAGCACAATACTATGTTGAACTGATACTAAAAAGATTTATGTTTGAAAAACAAAGAGCTTCTCAAATGTTGCGATGGTGAGTTTGGTTATTTTTGGTTCATGACTGGTTCAAAATGTTATTATTTAAATATTTAGCTAGAGGGTATATACATACACACACACATATATAAGATTTCAATTAAAAGTCATTAACTGTTGGCTTAAGTTCATAAAAATTCATGAAATTTGGTTACATTATGTTTTTGTTAATATTATAGAATCAAACCTCAAAGTGTATATCACAGTTATTTATTGGTAAAATCCAGGTTCAGGTGTTTTTCTTGTACTATACACATGTGGTAAGGTTTTTGACATTTACAGAAAATGTTTGTTAATATTTAATTACAGCTAAAAGCAAATATAATTACTAAATACCTTTTTTAACTAATCATAACAACATTTAATCAATTACAAGTTATTTCTCACTATATATATGAGTGTAGGAGGTAATAAATAGTTTAAATATATCGGTAAACCTTAAGAAGCTTTGAAACATACACAAGTTGTAGTCATACTTAGTTTCTGTCTACAATATTTAATCTAATTTAACACTAAATTAATAATAGACTATGTAACAATGAAATCAATATTAAGTTATTACGTATACGAAGACGTAAACATACCTGCATCTTCTTATCCAATACGATATAACCGCTATGCCAACTAATATAATGGCCCCCAAGGCACACCAGATAATATTCTGCAAATAAAGGAATAGAATAGCAAAATTATTTTGTTGTTAATTAGTAAATTCAGATATAAAATAAATGACGAAAGCAAATATTATATGTTTTAACAAAATTTTGTTTTTTATGCGTCTTAAATATGTCAATTATCAATATTATTTATAACTTAAATATTATTTATAGCTTAAAGCGATTTTATAACGCAGCTTATTGATTGGTGACTATTGACAGAAAGTATTTCATTTGGGCGGGGGGGGGGGGGGGGTTATAATACTACCTCTGCTCCGATCGTTACTATTTTGTCGGTAATGAGAAAATTGTCGTTAAATTGCTCGTACATGCAACCAAATTTTGTTTATAATTTCCTATAGATGACATGAAAGGGGGATACCATGCCCCATGCTCCGATCCTAATCATTTTTTTCTAGAATAAGATAATTTTTTTTAAAGTAACTCGTACAAAGCTTAAAGGGAGTAGCTGCTAGAGTTCTTAAAATGTGTTCAATTTGTATGAGAGGTCAACGCCCAACTAAAAAATATAACCTATAACCGTTCGGAAAATAGACCTAGGGCCATTATTACAACTTGCAGACAAAGTTAATGTTAATAAAAGGTAACTTTTGTTAACGTGAGCAATAAACTGACCACTAAGTGTTTTTCGTTATTACAACCTGCCTGTAAAATAAATTGTATTTTTTTTTTAAATATGGCACCACCAAAGCAAATGCTGAACAAATTAATTAGTTCTTCAAAAACAAAGTGGCAACGACACTACCTTATACGGTAGAAAATATGGCAACTTTTAATTATAAACCTCACGTTAAAAGTTAAATGTAGAGTGATCTTCCCTTTAACTTATCGGACACTTTTAGGTTAAAGTGAAGTTGTAATAACGAAAAACTAGTTATTTGTCCGATAACATCCCAACTTTAGTTATCCGTAAGTTATAATAATGGCCCCTAGAGTATTGGTGGAAAAAGTTTAGAAAAGAAGTTTCGAAGAAAACTTATAACATACAAACACACATTTCCTGTTTATTATATTAGTACGTACTGAAATCTAATGAAAAAATATATGAAGAATTTATTTTTTATTTTTTAATGCCGTCTACGAAAATAATTATGATGGATAGTATATTAATTTCTTCACTTCTCTTTATTTCTACACTTCGCTTTTACACTTTACACAATATATTTGCATGCTCTGTATATCAATATATTTCGCAATATTTTTATACCCGCCACAAAAAAATGGTGGTGGTACATTCATTTTGTCATTCGGTTTATAACACATCAAAATTACCATTTAAGACCCCATAAAATATATATTTTCTGAATCGGGGTTTTGTTTTTCGACGATCCAGCTATGCCCGTCCGTCTGTCCGTCTGTTGATAGCGCGATTTAGCTCGAACCGAAAAAGCTAGCGGCTTTAATTTTGCCAGAATATTTGTCTGTTTGTTTGTTTGGTATTGAAAATGGGAAAAAATTTAGTATAACAAAATGAGTTATAGCTCGTAATGCAAGAGTAGGTTCATGTCCTTCAAACATTGAATAAAATGCAATTGTGTCCAAACGCATTAACGTAAAAGCCATGAAAATTCTAATATATATTTCCTGAGTAAAAAAAAATATTTTTTTCAGAAAATTTCTTTAATCTATGCAATAGAAAAGGATTTATAGATCAAAATATACGAAAATTTTTACCGCACAATGTATTTTTCGGTATATTCAAAATAAAAACGTAATAAAACTGACAAAATAAGATTTACGATTTTGAAATTTTGCAAACGTTGCTTTTTGGTCAAATGCTTTGTACTAACCGAAAATAAATGTGACACGCCCACTTGTACGCCCACCTCCCATATAACGATTTATCTCAAATTCTTATAATTTCTCTATGAATGAAGATTTTGGAAGAATAAAGGCCTCTATATTGAAATATCTAAGTTGTATTCATTACCAGAAAAAACTTCGACACGCCCACTATAACGCCCACTTTTCACGTAATCTACTTAATGAAATTTGAAATCTCATAAAACCGACAAAATTAGAGTTATGGTGATTAAATTTCGTACATATAGCTTTTTAGTCAATCTCATTGTTATGCCTGAAAGTGAAGGTGACATGCCCACTTTAACGTCTACCTGCGATGTAACATCTTAAATTCATATAATTTCTCTCTGGACAGAGTTTTTTGAAGAATAAATGACTATATTGAAATACCTCAGTTGTATTTATTAGCAGAAACTATATTGACATGCATACTTTAACGCCCACTTTCATTGAAAGACTAAATTTACGAAAACATTTTACTAGCATATCGAAGTTATACAAAGAAAGTGATACATAATTAAGTATAAAGAGATTATTCCATAGCGAGTACAGTTAATAACAAAATAATAAATAAATTAAAGTATATAAAATTGTTGGTGGGTGTAACAGATTCGCCACCGCCGAATATAGTGGTCTTACTTATTTGCTGTTATGATAATGAAGAAAAGGCTTTTTTATTGCCAGCAATATGGGTTTGCCGCCAACCACAGTAAGAACAAAAATAAAAAATGCACAAGAATGCCGTGAAATTTAAGAAGCAGCTAGGGCTTGCTTTCTTATCACTAAAATAAGACCAATAGTAAAGGAAATAAGTGAAAATGTATAAGTATTGGGGTTAAAGGACATAAGCAAACAAAGTAACTATGAACGTTAGTCGGTTAGGGCGTCGGTCGAAATTCGCCATACGCGTCGAACTCTGCAATAGATTTTTTTTATTTCTTACGCCGGCGAACGACGAAGAAATCGGTCCAAGCTGACCATTTCTTTATTATATTTAGTTTTTGCTTTAATAACTGTTTTATTTTAGAACATTTAAAATAAATATAAAAAAGTTAACTAAAAAAATTTGTTTTAATTTGTGTGTTTACAAATGTTTAAGTTATTTCAGTGATCTATTGTTCATATGGTCACACTATTAGCTGCTATAAAAAAAAAAAAATTATTATTGTTTACTGCACGTACCTAGACAGTCTTTGTAAACGTTCACTAATAGTTTTTACTTGACTATTTTGTTGACTATTTTGCTTGATTATTTTGCTGAGTTTTACAAAAATTTAAATTATTTAATTATTTTTGTTCTTTCTTTGCACAAATAGTAAACAATTTTACCAACTATAAAAGATGCTACTTGTTCGTCGTTATTGTGCTTCACACGACGAATTTACATAGCGAATTTTCGTCGTGTTATGCGAAGTACGTCGTTCGTCCTAGTTGTGCGCCAATCAGTATTTTAAATTCGATTTGCGTTGTTTCGATTTAAGTCGCTATTTTTTAGAACTAGTCACTACTTAAATCAGGGGATTAGTGTTCAAACGTATATGACTTAGATGCGGAATATTTTAAATTCCAAGACTTGAAGCAAGCTTGTTTTGGCAATTTATCATAAATAGACTCACGCCAGATCGAAGTTTAAAACTTGTGATTCAAAGATTTTTGTTTGGCTCTTTGTCATAACAATTAAGTTTTTAAAAATTTTATTATTTTTTATTTATTTAATTCCCATTTTTAAATTTGTTAAAATTGTTAACAGTTTTTAATTGACTTTTTTTTGAATGTGTCTGTTAATACACAGTATTGCTAATTTGGAACGATGATAATCCTCGAGCCGTTGTGGAAACACCATTATTTTTATAAAACTCACATGTTTGGTGCGCTTTATGGACCTGTGGATCACACATATAAAATAGTTGGAATATAATAGTCAACGGTTGATAGTTAAGAGATATTTTTATTAACTTGTCTTTGCCTCAATTAGACGGCACTATTATTGCAGATATGCGGTTTTAGCAAGATGGTACCAAATGATAGACAGCGCGATGCAATCAACGAAACATTAAATTAATAATTTCAAGAAATATATATGATAATGTTATTTATCGCCATCATTCATAGCTCTAAATCTATGCAGATAATTTAGGAACTTTGAAAAGTGAACACTGAAGGCTTTATTGCCCAAATACAGTATTTACGCACTAACCCACATCTTCTTAATCATATTAAGGCATTAATGACACATAATTACCAAAACATAAAGCCAATTAGATGGATATTTTGTATTAATTTACGATACTCCCTCTGTAAAAAACACCCTTTATATAAAGAGATTTTATAGACAACAAAATTTAACAAAAGTCAGTGCTACTCATTATATTTACAACAAAAGAAAGCCACATCTCATATATATTTTGACAAGTTTGATTTATTTTTTTACTACAAAACTGTCTACTTGACTTACACCAAAGCCAAGCAAAAAAAAAAAATTAAAAAAAAGTGGAAGAAATAAAAGTGTTGGTTTCAATAACAACACAATTTCTGTTTCTGTTTGCGAACAGATGTAAATTATTCTGATGAAATTTTATATATAAAAAGGATGTGTACAAAAAGCCTAAGCCCAAATCTATTTGCCAAAAAATAAAACCCCAAAATAAAAGCTCTATCGAAAGAAAAATATAACAACAGCTGTGAAATTTTAAAGGGAAAAAATATTGTTTTTTGTACAAATGTAAAACAATAATATTTTTTGTTGTGTGTTTTTAGGCTGCAATCTTCAAAAGTGTTTAAAAATAAAAGGATTTTCCGCACGATCACCTTTTAGTTGTTTAATGTGATTTTTTGTGTGTAACCTCGTGTGTACACATTTTGTGTTTGTGTTTGCGTTAGAAAGTATTGATAATTAATTGTGTATGTCTGTATATGGCCAAGAGGAAGAAAGGCGAGCATGATTGTTTTTGGTTACTTTTGGTATTTTCCTTTTTGTTGTTTTTAATCAGAAACCATATTGTTGGTGGTTGGCTGCGAGCCAGTGAAATCACTTTGAATTTGCACTTTATTTAAATATTTTTTTTTTTACGTATTTGATGAACTAGATTCTTTAGGTTTTGTTGTAGGTGTGTGCTTTTTTTTCTTGGCTATTGACTTTTGGAACACACTTCATATTTACTTAGAAATTTATGGCATAATATTGTCAAAGAATTGCTGTTTAAGTTTAGAATGTTATGAGAGTAAATATATAAAATTTATAATACTTATGTACGCACATAATTTTTTCTGAAAACTTTGAGTAAGTTTAAACAAATAAGATTTGAAAAAGTTCGATATCAAAAGTATGAGAAAGAATATTTTTTGTTTAAAGTTTGAGAAGGATATTTTGTCATAGTGAATAAATTGTTGTTTGTATTTTGATAAACAAAAAATATGACAGAGATGGCAATATGCCAAAAAGTTACTTCTTCATTTTCATGCTATGAATGCCTAATGATTTTCAGTGCTTAGGGGTTAGAGTCAGCTACCTTAATTGCTAATTAGAATGTCCCTCACTTGTCCTTAAATGGAAATTTAAGGTGGCCTTTAAAACTTGGTTTTTTTTTAACTTTTTATGAATTCAACGCATTATTTATGTTAACAGCAACAACAAAAATCAATGGTTTTAATTATTGGCTATTTAGTTTGGGTAGAAATCTTCCGTTTTCGGATATTGTTGCAATAGCACACTGAGAAAACAAAATAGAAATAACGAAACTTGGAAGTAAGAAAATACTACTGCTAACTTTTTAAGTAGCACAAGTTGTGCTGAATATTATTTCTTGTCACTCAACACAGTTGTTTATGACTTTAAAATCTAAAATTCTACGGTGGTGTATGAAAATTTAAAAGATATTAAAAAAGCGAAAAAATTTAAAAATTCCTTCTTTTCACCTTCACTCACATGTTACTTTTAAAGTAGGAATGTGATCTTCAAGCACCACCGATTAATTTTAGATATAATAGAAGTCAAAAACTTTGTTGACTTTCAAGATACAATATTCAGCCCAGAAAACATTAAAGACTATTTTCGGCAAATTTTTTTTCATTCATTTAAAAAATAGAGTGAATATTAAAAAAAAAAAAACGGGAATGTATGCTACTGAAATAAATTAAAGTTATAGTTGACTGTATTCCATTTATCAAGCCTTTTTCTTTAAAACCAGTACTGAGGGGTTTAAAGTGGGTACATTTTTAGTTTCTAGATTTTACCCTTCTAACAATATACTGAACGTCATTTTGTAGAAGTGGCCATCAAAGACTTGAAATCTTCTTTTTAAGGGTGTATTATATATTGCTAGTCGAACCCATTCTTTTGATACCTTATATCTCAGTTAGTTTCTAATAGATTAATCAGTTTTTCCAGACAATAGTCTTCAAGACAACGGCTTATTTTTTAGTAACTTGAGCGTATAAAAAATTAAAATAGTGACTTAATTAAGTAACTTGATATACAATATAATCTATCTATATATATATAAAAATCAATGTATGTTTATATGTTTGTATGTTTGGATGTTTGCTTGTGCTTTATAGACGGTTAAACGGCTGGACCGATTTCCTTGAAATTTTCACAGAATATTTCTGTATGTCTGGAAGGAACTATAGGCTATACTTTGGTTTGAAATTGTAAGTGGGCGGAGTGCCACGCCCTATTAAAGAATAAGTATTAAATATCACGAAAGTTAATGCAGCTAGAGTCTTCAAATTAGGTACGGTAAACTTTGACATCCACACGAACATTTGGGTAGAAAATGGACGTACTTGAAATAGTAGGCGTGGCCACATGAATCAAATACTAAAATTCGTATATTTGGAAAACGATATCGATTAGAGTAGTAAAATTTTGCAAGAGCAACTTTGACTTCCAAATGAACATTTAGGCAAGAAACGGGTGCATTATCAATAGTGGGAGTGGCACCTACCATATGAATTAAATACTAGAATTCGTATATCTGGAAAACGATATCGATTATGGTACTAATATCTTGCAAAAGCAACTTTGATATTCAAATAAACATTTATGGCAAAAATGGGTGCATTAACAATAGTGGGCGTGGCACCTGCCATATGAATTAAATACTAAAATTTGGGGTGGCGAAGCACACCGGGTATTAGCTAGTATATTATATAGAACAATTTATAATTTAAAATTTTGTTTGCCTATAATTCTGCCGATTAGTGTCGGATTTGCTGAAAGCCTCTAACGAATAGCCTTAAATGTATGTGGTATCTTCAAATTGAAGTAAACGTGTCTATTACGGTGACCGAAACAAATCGATGTAGACGTCCCGTATCGCCGTTTCTAAGAAAGAACTTTATATACCCGCTTTAGCTTTGTAATCTACTCATCAAGGGCTTTCGCCCGATATGTCGCAATTCCATTCAGGTATGTCAGAAAAGGCCCGCATAACACTTGGACTATTTTTAATACTAGAGAGGCATTTTAACACGTTAAACACCCTGTACCGCCGCTCCTGAGAAAGAACTTAATATATCCAATTTAGTCTGTAGTCTAAAGGGCGGTTAAATTTTAAGGGCCGATGTTGAATGTGAACTACACCTGAACGTGGCAAAAGAGTAGTCAACCTCGACTCATCATCGTGCCCAACAACATTGTTATTGAAAATTTGTATTATCGGATGGAGGTGTGCCGCCGAGGTTGCGGCGGCCATTAGGCCGATATTTTGTTCCATACATAGTTGAACCATACCAATATTATCATAATAAAAAGAAGTGCCAATAGTTTCCTAAATAGTTTGTGTTTTATTCAAAATCAACATCGGACCTTAAAATTTAACCACCCTTTATTTAAACAGGAAGATTTGTCTTCAATCCTTGTGCTATTAGTAAGCTGCACATCGGCGGCATACATATGAACTTTGCTGTTGATTGCAATAACAGGTGAATCATTGATATATAAACAGGAGAATTAAGGTCCAAGTATATTGAGAGTTTAGTGCATTTGATGTAATTCCGTTAAGATAAACTATTTGCAATCGGTTCCTGATACAAGAGGATATAAGACTGTAGGCCGAAGTAGATAAATTAAATTAACTTTATTTATTAAAATTTTATGATCTACCGTATCAAATACTTTACTGTGGTTTAGGAGTATTGAAAACGCAATCTTATTGTCATCTAGTTTTGACCCAAGATCTTCAATTACATCCACAACTTCTAGCTTTCCTAAACCCTGACATTATCCATTTCACATTATTAAGTAAATTATTTAAAAATGAAAAATTTTAATTTTCGGTTGCCATTTATACACATTTAGTGTTAACCAACGGTTAGCCAAATGTGAAATGGATAAGAAAAATAAAATACTTTAATAAGGAAAAAATGTTGGTTGGGTTTTTGAGGAAGTTTTTTTTTATAGTTTTTCGTTTTGTTTTTGAATTCTTATTTTGTTAATGAGAATTTAAAAATATAACTTATAAAAATTTTTAACTTTTTCAAGAATTTGGGTAAAGGTTTACTGATGATCTGACATAAGCACCAGTGAAATGCATATAAACCAGCTTAAACCCAACAACCAAATAAATATAATTGAAAAATTATGGGAGCATATCCTAAATAATTTAGTAAGTTTTTAATTAATTTTTTGTATTTTTTTAAAATTTTTTTTTAATTTTTTTTAAATTTTTTTTTAATATTTTTTATTTTTTTTTGTAATTTTTTTCATTTATAATTTTCAATAGGATGTTTTTATATATGTATTTCACATGACATGAATGGTGAAACAAACAATTGTTATTGCATGACTACACGTTGTTAAGGGTATATAAGATTCGGCACGGCCGAATATAGCAATTTTGCTTGTTTTAATTTACAAGAAAATCGTATTAAATTTTATATACAGCTGATAGAAATATAAAGTTTTCCAATAGCGATGATATGATTATAAAGTGATGTTTCGGCCATTTGTAATGTGTCATGATCTGTCATTTGTTTTTCATTGTATTGCGTAGTTTTTACAATTTCATCATGGAGAGATATACGCAAGAACTACGCTTAAAAATTTTTATTTTAAAAATAATCGTTCTCCAATTGCAACTTTTCGTGCGCTTTTTTTGAATTTCGAATTTTCGTCGAATTATTGAAAATTTTGAGCTTGCATTATCTTAACATAATCTGCAAGTGCCAATAAGACACCTAAATTGACAGTTGGGTGTGGTTTTTGGTTTGGTGGAATCATCGGTCCGTACTGCGTTCGAAATGAAGCTGGTATCACCGTTACTGTCGTTAGAGAGCGGTATAGATCGATGATAACCAACTTTTTATGGCCAAATTGGAAAAAGTTGATCCTGATAACATTTGGTTTTAACAAGACGGGGCTACGTGCCACACAGCAAATTCAACAATTGAAATATTGCGAGAAAAGTTTGAGAATGCGATTATCTTAAGAAATTGTGAAATCGAATGGCCTCCAAGAAGTTGTAATATAACAACATTAGACTAATTTTGGGGTTACTTGAAGTCATTGGTCTTTCGAAATAAACCAGACTTTTCTCAAGCTTTACAAGCCATCCATGACATACGACTTGATTTAGTGGAAAAATTGCTCAAAAATTGGGTTCATCGAATTCGTTCTTGCAGAAAAAGTCGTAGAAGCCGTTTGAATGACGTTTTATTTAGAACTTAATTGTATCTGTTGAAAATAATACTTTGCCTAAAATTATAAACCTCATACTGTGTGTGGGCTTTTTTTTGAGAAATCATATGACTCTTATTGAAAAACATTTTATAATAGCGTGTTCAATTGAAAAGAATTAAAATCACAAAAGTCAAATCTTTTGTCGAATGTGCGTCAGAATAAGGAATAAAAAATTCATTATTTATTATTAATAATTCATAAAATAATTTGTTCTCTTCTCAAAAATGAATTAATCTAGTTTGATTATTTATCAGAAAATTATTGCAAAATATAATTTATTCACAAATTTCTATTTATATTCTAGAAAATACATAACTTCGAATGGCTTTTAGTGCAAATAATATGAACTCCATTTACAATTTTCGTAATAACATTAATATTTTTTTTATTTAAGGGGTTTTACAGCTTATCCCAGTCATAAGCTTATTTTCGAAGGAAATTTTCTTCTTTTCTGTGTCAGTGCTTTGACATTTTCGTTTTTTTAACTTTATTATTTATACTTACAATCCAAAAATGTGTTTCAGCTGTATGTCTTCTCAAATCCACTTGCATGGCACTTTAGATTTTCTTTGAAGCAAAATGTTACGGACACACTATATCCTGGAAATAAAACAGACAAAGAGAAGGAATATGAAAATAGGGTAAGTAAAGCGGATGCAAAATAAAATTGTATATAAATTTGTTCCTTTTTTGTTAAACATATAAGATACAAGCGAAATGGAATATCAGATGTTTGTGTTAATGTGTTTATGTCAACATGTTGTATTCCTTTTTGCACTAAACATAATAGTTATTTGTAAAATATAAAACTAACAGGAAAGCTTAATAAAATTTGAAAACAGAGCCATTAGTTTATAATTCTGTGGCAATAAGAAAAACTGCTTATGTCTGTTTTTATAGTTTCTCATGGGAGTAGATTTTAGTGTACGATTTCCTTGCGGTATTAATTAAAGAGGATATTGGTTTTTGTATATACATATAGTTAACTTATGAGTAAAACTAAATAATTTTTTCAAATGATATAGTTCGTTAAAAAAATACTGAAATTAAGTTTTTACGCTAAATTTTCTGTAAGGTTGTCTAAAATAGTTGAAAATTCTATTTTTTTATAAATTTTATTCCTACTTATATCATCACTACAGCCAGAAAACAGACAACCAAATTCTTTGCCAATAAAATGGTTAATTTCTGCCTATCGAACTTCTCTTTTGTGGTTATAAAATTTCTCTTGCAAGAATCGTAAATCTAAGGGCTGACTATACATTCATATTCTGAAACGCAATTCTGTAGATAAAACCATACAATTCTCCTATTATAACTAAAGCATATGATTGATAACAATTCCGGTACTCAAAATCGATACTTTTTCCTCTGCACGCAAAAAAAAACCATGATAAAAACATGATCACGACTATCATATTATAGTTTTAATAACAAAATGTGGTTAACATGTGTAAGAAAAAGTAATCATTTTTATTTTATTTTATCATATATTTTGTTACTATAACACAGTACAACACATGATTTGCCAACTCAATTCTGTTAACTGTATGTGAAATTAGACCCAAAAAGAAGAATTTCTGCATCATTCGTTTTGTCTTCTTACCTGCGATTTGAAGTTAGTATCGATTTGAAGTTAGTACTATCGTATAGGGGAATTTATCACGTTTTAGGCCTTGTTGTTTGACATAGCTCGACAACCACTAGCCCAATTTATTTGAAATAAATTTTACAAAATTAAGAATTACAATTCCCTTAATCTGTTCATATATTGTTTTCCTATACAAGTAAGACTTTCGAAGTTAAAAATGAATGTATGAAAGGAAAAAATTATTTTTTGCCTAAAAATTTAAATTTTTTTTTTTAAAAATACATAAAAAATCCAAAATGGAAAAAAGTTTCAAGTCTAGTTATTTTTTCGCAAAGTCACATAACCTATGAGCAAAATGAGACAAAGATCATAAAAATCGATGCACGCGTTTCGCTTTTATTCGCAGACCATGAATATGAACAACCTACGAAGAAAACAAGATCATCAGAACCACAAGCGTCAACTTCTACAAGGATGGATATTGCCAATAATTGAAAAAATGTTCTAAATTTTGTTTTTATGCATATTATAATTGCGTATTAATTGCATATTATTTTATTTTCATTAAGTTTTTATAAATAAAGTTTTTTTTGCATGATAATTTTTTAATTTATATTTTTATTTTTATTTTAAGGGTGGTGGCTATAACTGATTTTTGAAATTCATACATTTACTCAATTGCGAATAAAAGCGAAACGCGTGCATCGATTTTTATGATCTTTGTCTCATTTTGCTCATAGGTTATGTGACTTTGCGAAAAAATAACTAGACTTGAAACTTTTTTCCATTTTGGATTTTTTATGTATTTAAAAAAAAAAAAAATTTAAATTTTTAGGCAAAAAATAATTTTTTTCCTTCATACATTCATTTTTAACTTCGAAAGTGTTACTTGTATAGGAAAACAATATATGAACAGATTAAGGGAATTGTAATTCTTAATTTTGTAAAATTTATTTCAAATAAATTGGGCTAGTGGTTGTCGAGCTATGTCAAACAACAGGGCCTAAAACGTGATAAATTCCCCTATACGATAGTACTAACTTCAAATCGATACTAACTTCAAATCGCAGGTAAGAAGACAAAACGAATGATGCAGAAATTCTTCTTTTTGGGTCTAATTTCACATACAGTTAACAAAATAAAAAATGGCAACTTGATCAGCTGCTTTTCTTTTGTTTACTTTTGTTGAAGCAAATAATAAAAAATAAAAATTTTAAAACGTTTTACATCTATGTATAAAATCAAAATTTATTAAAATAATGGAGAAAACAGAAATGGTAAGTCTCAATAACATATTTATGTATGTACATACACATGTACATATATGTGATATATTTTTAGTTTGGCATTTAATAAATGTTTTACTTTCAGAAACTGAAGAAGCCAAGAGATGCAAATTGGAGTGCTTCTGAGAAAGAATGCCTCCGGGAGTGTCTAAACGCATACTTGGATGTGGTAGAAAACAGAGGAAAAGATATTTCATTAATACAGAAAAAAAATTCGTGGAAAGCTATAAGGGAAACGATGCTTTCATCTTACCAAAGCTTACCAAAAAACGAGTTGTAATTTTGTCATATCTGTAGCGGGAATAAAAATCCTCATCGCTTAGGTCGAAGGGATTAAATCTATTTTTGTAATTTTTAGGCTTCCTTACACAAAAATCATCCTCACAACCATCAGTTATTGAAAAATCTTTTTCAATATCTTGAAATCTTGGCATTTTTTTAATTTTCAATAAATCTTTTAACTTTACAATGAACAGCTGATGTTATTGTAAATATAGTTAACAACAGGTTCAGCTGTTTTTAAATTTAGAGCCGACTTTAATGTTAAAAACCAACTTTAAGTTGTCTATGAATGACTTAGAGTAGACTTTTTTAAGAAATTGACTTAAGTACTGTAAAAGTCGACTTTTTTGATTACTATGAATATGCCACATTGTCTCTTGTCACATGTGTCGAATGAGCAATAATTAATTAAAATATATAAATATTGCTAATACGTACCGTAAGATCTTTATGCTTATTGTCCGAATCTTTTTATAACAACTTTTAACTTTTGGTTTTTTTTATTTTATTTATTAATATTAATAATATATTTAAAATATGTATGCGTTTCTAAGCCAAAATCAATACTGAATAATTTTTCCAAAGACTTGCTATTTACCAGTTTATAGAAAACAATTATTCATAATTGTGCATGAAGTTTGGGAATGCAGAATCATGATCGCTTAGCAACAAACAAATCACAACGCCTGGTATTTTAAGCATAAAGAATCGTGATCACTTACTTAAACATTTGGTATGTAAGTAAAAAAGAAAACAAGATTATGCATGCCGAATTATGCTTAATATTAATGATGATTGCAACTTATCTTACGTACACATTTTATGTATGTATGTAAGTAAATAAACATTATTGAACGCAATTGTTGTAATTAAATTAAACCACAATATAAACTACTGGGCGTACATAAATATCATCAATATTTGTTGTTGTGATAACGATGTATATATATAATTAAGAGCGCACAACATGCCAACTGGGCATAAGTGCATACCTGTCATGGGGTTGGGCTTTCTCTCTTTTTTTTCTTATATTACTTCATTCTTTCCATCTTAGATAAAGTGCCATAAGGGCTTTAAAAATAATTTTTCGATCCAATAAATAAAACCTGTGCAATTGTTTAAAATTCACATTCATGGAATGATATAACACACGCAGAAAATTTTGGATTTACAGTATCGAAAATTTTAAGAGCAATAAATTATTTTTAAAATAATAACGATTCATCTCTCTAAGGAAATGACGAAGTGACTATAGATATATGTCTGCACAAAGGGAGTTATCTGGTCAGAAGAAGTCCACAAATCAAAATCAGACAAATTCGTCTAAGATAGTTTTTATTTAAAGAAATCTAAAAAAAAAAAATAAAAAAAAACAAAACAATTCAGTTCAGTTTAAAACTAAAATAACATTAATAAAAACAAATTTTGCATTAATTAAGTGTAATCAAGATTATTTATAACTTATATATCGACAATGCAACAGAGAAGACTTTTTTGATGCCTCCCTAAATCCATAACAGTTTGTCATAAATAATGTGCCGCAAAATACATGAAAATGTATGAAAAATATCTTAAACAATTCATGTAAACAATAAAAAACAACTTATGAAATATGACTCTCTTTTCATCTAATATATATGCGTTCTACGCACCTATTGGAATTGAGGGAAGTTTATTAAAATATTTTCATAAACATATGATATCAATGCCACGTTGATGATAAATTACGCATGTTTTAGATAAAGTAAATCATTTCGTCATGGGTGCCACATATGCATTAAGAGTTGTCATATCTTTCGATTTATTGCCAAAGATGACGATATTTAAACTTGTTTAGCGTCCTTATTTTCGATTCGGCCAAATGAAGATTTTTTTTTTGCTGTTTAGAAATTAGTTGGCGATTTTGTTGAGTATTTTCCGTGAGTCATGAATTTTTTTTTAAGGATCGTTAAATTCAATACGAAAAAATAATAATTTTATTCTGGTACTTTTATGTACAAAAATTGAGCCATTTATATGTATGCGAACAAATTGGTGCCTCGTTTAAATGGTGTGAAAAGGCCATTTTAGTTTTCTTATGTAAATTTTATAATTTAGCATCCTTCCACCTTAATTTTTTTGTTATCACACATTAAAATCAATGCGTGTACAATGTAATTCGCATTACGAAAATTGCAGGATAGTGTATGCAAAACATATGAAAAAAACAAACAAAAATAATGAAAATATAGTAACAGTGCTATATTCGGCCGTGCCGAATCTTATATGCCCTTCACAACGTGTAGTCATGCAATAACAGTAGTTTGTATCACCATTCATCCCATATAAAATACGTAGATACATGCATATATAAAAACATCCCATTGCAAAATTAGAAATTAACGTATGTATGTTAAAAAAAAAAAAATAAAAAAAAAAATTTAAAAAAAATTTAAAAAAAATTTAAAAAAAAATTTAAAAAAAAAATAATTAAAATATATGTAAATAATAAATATATATATAAAAAAAAAAAAAATTAAAAAAAAAATAAAAAAAAAATAATAAAAATATAAATAATATATTAAATAAAAAATTTAAAAAAATATAAAAAAATAAAATAAAAAATTTTTTTTTTATTTTAGCTGGGATTCGATTCCACGTTTACTCTAACCAATATACAAGTTTGTATGTTGTTGTTGTAATGTTGTTTTTGTGAAAAAAAATCGAGGTGGTCGTGGGTTTTTGCTCATATCTCAGTTGTTTATGTAACGATTTTTGTGATTTTCAATACCGATCTACTCCCGAATATTTCTGATATTTTAATACCTCACCCGGGTCCAAGTGATTTCGGGGGGCTTCAAAAAATTTATTTCAACATACACACGGACAGACGGTCAGACGGACACGCTGACAGAGCTTAATCGACTCATCTATTCATAAGATTTCAGAAAATATATACTTTATGGGGTCGGAAATGAAAATACTTATATATACCCTTTTTCATTGTGTGAAGGGTATAATAATGAAAATAGAAGAACCAGATTTCAATCTTTCGTTTGTTTAATACAAAAGTATTTTATTTAGTAATTTGTTTTTGCAGTGATTCAAGTAACATATGAAAGTACTCCGTTTAAAAAGATATTTAACAAAAAAAAAAAAAAAAAAAACACAAGTTTTTTTATTAACAGTAATACAAAAAATAAAAACAGCAACAACATAGAAATGAGCATTAACTAGTAATCTGTGCAAGAACTATTTGGATAACACAGATCGTGTGTACAACAATCAATTGCCCTCCCATGAAATTTCAAAAACACTTGACTTTATCTAAAAACAAAACTTTTCCATTGTAATGAATCAGTAAGCGAAATAGAAAAATAAAAAAAATACATTTTCATTGTCTACTTATTAACTTAGTTCTTTCTTTTAGTTAGTTGGCTCAAAATAACCTGCTGTGTAAAAGTGCTTGCTTCTGCCAAAAGTTTTTTCCACTTGGAATTATTTAAGTCATAGGATATGCATGTATGAATGTTAAATAAAGTTTATTTAAACATAAGGGCAAAGATATGGTTGTGCTTATTTGAATTCACAATACATAAGCATCTACATATGTGTACTTTTGCCTCTTTTTTTTGGAGTGGTTTCCACAAAATTAACATACAAATTGCGTGCACCTGACGTTAAGTAAAATATGTGTGTAGGTTTGTGTTTTATTTAACACTTTACATCCAAAACTCATATCTTTTAGCTACAAAGCCATAGTGCCACTTGCACTCAAGAACAGTAATGTTTAAATGTATAGAAAATCAGCAGGGCGGTGTGTAGGAGTACGTAAGAAAGGTCAGTTTAAACTCAGGCATTCAGTAGGTAAATTGTCAGAGTTATTTTCAAATTTAAATAAAATAAAGTGTTCGCAAAAAGTCAACAATTTTGAAGTATGTATAGAAAAGAGGGCTCCCGAGTAGAGAGATTTTTTTGAAGTGAATGTGGGAATTGGTGGCACTGGACGCTTAACTAGAAGCGGCCACTCTTTTTAGAAACTCCGTGTGCTTTGATACGGATGAGTATTGACATAAATGTAATGAAAAAAAAATGACTTTGTACGAATTGTGACAGGGCAACGAACAATTTTAGAAAAACAGGCAACATAGGTTTGGACGACGAAGCAATAAATGTTTAATTCATTAAAATTAAAATTATAAACCTACATGAATTTCCACATTTCCACAATATATGGGTGCAAAATTGCATTCAAGTCGGTTATTTGGATTTAGTTAGAAAAGAAAATGTACTTTGTATAAGCGTGGTACTACCTACCCCTTTTTGGTTTTCATTAAAGCCATCGTCAGAATACTTTACCAAAGTTTCATAAAAATATGATCAGTCGCTTAGGCATGCATACAGGACAAATCAAGAATTATTTTTATAAACAATAAAATGTTTGTCGTGGATCACCCTAACCAACTTTAAAGTATAATAATTAGTTCACGTCCTCTTCTTAAACCTATTTAATATACATATCAATTTTATAACAATCAGTCAAGCCGTTTCGTATTTAATTATTTGTATACTTTTTAAAATTATCTAAAGTGAGGATTGCTATGGCAAAACTAAATTTCGGTATCATATTAAGCCGCTTTATTTGAATGCCACTGTAAATGAGCACACATTTAAGTGCTACGTTTAGCTTTCCTTCCTTTTTTACGATTTACTGACAAAACTACTTTTAGGGGATTTCCTAGCTTAAAGGCACAATAACAAAAACGAAAAAATTAAATAAATATACTAAAGATAGAAAAAATCTTTATTAAACTAAAACAGTGTTAAAAAAAATTAAGGCAATTTGTACAAGTATTTCATTGAGATAAATACTAGCAGTGGTATTTTTATAGATGTATGAAAATGAACGATTTTGTAAATGTGTTTAGTTATAAATAAATAAGAATGTATGTGTGCTTACTTATATTCATATCTTAGTACATATATACCAGAGAACTGCATGTTCGTAGATTTTCTCAAGTAACTGATTTTCATTTTATTTATTTTGTATTCAGTTAATCGAGCTAAAGACTACAATTGAACAAAATAAGGAGTGTTAGACAGTAAAATAGTTTAGAGAAATTAAATAAAATTTTTTGGTGCTCTGGTCGTTTCGTAAATAAAGAGAAAAAAATAAATAAATACAAGAAATATTTATGTTTGTGTTCTGTTTCCCTTGTTGTCCCTTTCTCATTATATAGTGGTATTTTCCTTGACCGCTTCTAGGTCAAGTCTATAAATCAAATTTTTTGTTGTTCTCAAATTTAAAGAAAAAATAAATCAATAAAAGAATTTTTTGTTTTATTGTTGTTTCTGTATTTGTTTCCCCCCTTTCCTTTTCTCATTATATAGTGGTATTTTTGGATGTCATCTGCTAGATTAATGGTAATGAGTGACCGGCTGGTAAGACACCATTAAACCAGATACCAAAGAATAACCGACATCTTACCGATGGGAAGTATCACAGAGGTAACATATGAAAAAGTTTCAACGAGATGTGAGAGAATTAACTGCATCACCCTAATGCCAAAAGAAGAAAAATAAGGATGTATTAGTTCAGATAAGAAATTGACATTGATTTTTATACCGACGTTTCGAACATTTGCAACCAAACTGGAATGGGTTTTTATGACATAACCCACAAGAGTGATAAATATTTCCTTCTACAGATTTGTGATCTGCTTTCCAGGCTAAAATTATGGCGATTACGCAAGACATTAAATAGATAAAAGAATCTAAAAACAAAGCTCCCATCTGTAGCCCTAATGGACAAAAAAAGTTGAATCTCGGAATATCCTGCAATGGAATAGTGTGATAAGCTCGCATGGGAACTATGAAGGTCTAGCGATAATATGGATACCAAGTTAACAAAATTAAAAATTAACTTAATTAAAAATTATCTTAAATTTTGGGTAATGGAGGACAACATCTGAAAGTTACAACATACTGCTGTCGGTAGGATGCCTTCAACCTATTGAGTGATTCAAATCTTAAGAAAGCAGAGAAGATTCTAATACTGGTAGACCAACACTTAGAACATGAACTAGAGAAATAACAAATCACACGAAGCTAAAAACTCACCTACCTTGCATGAGGATGTGGATGAAACGACATGTAGACCATTCGTAGAAGAGGATGAGATTTTGGAACACTGCCTTTGTAAAAACTCTGCGTTTAAGGAAATAAAACGCGAGAATTTTAAGCTAGACACTATATCAAACTAAAAAAACCTAAGGAATTTCAATTGGAAATTTCCAAGGAATTACATTGATGGGATTGGGTTGTTGACCAAGTCGATATATATTGACAAAAGTGCACAGGAAAAATTAAATAGAAATTTCAATTTCGAAATTAATACTATTAATTAAAATTTTATTTGATTTTGCTACAATCTTCAAAATGATACTATTAATTATATGAGCCATATTATTAATGCCGCAATATAGATATTTTCCTTCATTTTGCTTACATTCAAATTTTATAATGAAAGGCCAGCGGAAAGAACAAAAATGTAAGAAAAATTTCTTATACATTTTTTGCGTTTTAGTCAAGAAAAATATTTTTATAGGAATAAGATAGAGAATGAGCGAATTTCTTCTACTGATATGTTTTGATTGTAGGAAATTTTTTGCAGGGTTCACTTCCCATATGTGGGAATCGTGACAAATTCCTGAATATTGAGATGACACATGTCTGAAATATATAAAATTTTAGAAAAATTGTATACAGAACTTTTATTTAGTAAAGGTTTGCTCACAATCACAACATTTATTCTTTGCATGAAACAAAACTTTCTTATCGCTTTTAGGAGCAATAATTTTAACGTGAGTATAATCCGCAGCCATTAGCACATTTGGAATACCACAGTTTTCGTAGAATTCCATTTTTGCTGTTCTTTTCTCATCTGAATCCATGCTCATGGATATCCATTTGCTGCACAACAAATTCTCCAGTTTGCTTAGTACATCAGTCAGGAATATGGAAAACGTTGATTGTGATACGTTGACATTAAAATCTTTGCTAACACGTTGCTGACAGCTGCCATCTGCAAAAAAACCTTAAACAAGCCGAAAGTTTATCTTTTGCAGAAAGTGTTCCTTGACGACCACCTTCTGAACTTGCATTCATCTGCAGTACATCTTTAGATTTATAGTGCAAAACTCTTCTCTGTACCCGAATGTCTATGCATTCATCGTTATATATATATCCGTTCCATGCGAAATCAATAATTCCACCAACTATGTTTCATTCAGTTTTGTTGTTTAGTAACGAAACCATTTAATTATTATGAGTTTTTGCTCACATGAACATTGTCAACTTCTGATAAGCACAAACATACATACATTTACATACTTAGCATTCATATTTACATGCTAACGTTAAAATGTATTTATATACTAGGGATTTGTTTGTGAGCATATATTTTTGCAGTGATAATAACATATGACTTTGAAGTGCTTTTACATTTAACCCAGTTAATAAAGTTACTAAATGTGTGGGAAAGTAGCACATGAATAATAAATACTAGAAAACGTCTGTTTCTCTTACACACTCACATACACTTAAACAAAACGACTGGTGTTAACGAAAGAATTTCGTGTTTGTGTCTCGCTTTTAGTCCTATTCCTCTTCGTAGTATATTCTACCATTCGAAAGAGGTTTTGTGTCTTTCTCAGTTAAAGCAATAATACTTTGCATAAATACTTAACATAAGAATTAAAAAAAAAGAAGTAGTTATTTCTTAGTTGAGTGTTCATAATGAACTTTGTGTTCAAGGCCGAAAAAAAGGATAAAAAATCCCAAATTTGAAAATAGAAAAATCCCTAACAAAGCAAAAAAACTCAGTAAAATGAAATTAAGTCCAAAGTTTGTTTTTATAACAACTTCAAAGTTTTTAAAAAAATAAACAATTTGAAATTAAAACATACTTAAAAGTGTGACTTTTACTACCCTTTTAATTTTAAAGTGTTTTACTTTAATTTGTAAGATTTTAAAGCATCAAATCGATTCTGGACTGATTAAAATGGTTTTCATTTTAAATGTTAAATTTTGTCCCAAAAAGATGTTGTTAAGACAGCCGGTTCTCTAGTTTTCTATATTTTCATTAACAAACAATAACCTTTGATGAAGGAAGTACTTTTTTCCATTCATTATTAAAATTTATGTATTTTATAAACTAAAATTGAACTTAATTTTCAAATAACTGGTTGCTAATTCACACGTGCTAGAAAGTTATTTATATAAATAAAGTTCGCCTAGATACACGCAACAAATTTTGGTCGCTTGGCAAAAAATTTAACTACAATTTAATAAACAAATGCCAAAAGTCATCGTACACGCTTCTTTAATTTTTTTCTTCTTCTAATAATAACTGCTCTTTTAGCATAAACGGCAAGACTTTTATATTTTACTTATAAATTTGTTTAACTTTGCATGAATATTTAAGCATTTCGAATAGCGTTTAAACATTGAAAGAAGAAACGCACAACTTAACACGAACAAGAACTACATGCGATAATGTTTTTAACAGGAAGAAAATGTTTATGTATTGTATAAACAAAAAATATTATATTCTACGTCAGCATGGCCTGAATTATTATGCCATTTGAGACACAAAGATTTTATTTCTTTGCCACTGGCCTCTTTAAAAACTTACTCACTTAAATACCAGGCGAAAAGCTATTTGTTAACAAAACTGAAAAAACAAAAACATGCATTGCAAATACATACATACATGGTGTTGTCATTAATTCAATGACATTTAAAAGCCATTTATTTTGATTTCAATTTCCAGATCAAACTCTTTTTGTTTGACTATAAAACATGCTGCAATTTGTGTGTGTCATTTGTGGCAAAAAAATGGTTTGTGTTTGTGAAAGATTAAGTGCCTGTATTTGGTTCTGAAAGTGACTGTTAGTTGGCTGCTGTAGTTCGTATGCCGTTTTTTTTGTCATCAAAATACAATGTGTTTTTCAAAAACATTAAAAGCAGACATTCATTTTGTTCTCATAACTACTTTTGCTTTCAGGAATATTCAAAATAAAAATATGAATGAATGAATTTTTTAATCAAATTGATACATTTTGCTCCTTAAATAAGAACTATTAAAAAAAGCTTTGATTAGTAGTTTATATTTTATTACGCATACAAGTTGAGGCCAGTTTAGACTATAACATAAGTCGTACGACATGTCAAAAATTCGTGTAGAATGATCAAAGTAGAATAGTGTAAAAGCATATTTTAACCAGTAGAATAACAAATGAGAGAAAATACGGATACAAATTTTACAAGCGGACCGTATTTTTTCATTTTTTGAATCGTTTTAAAAAATGGAGAATTGCATTAGATCAGAGGTGTATTTTTATGTAGTCATTGGCAAACACATTAAGGGCGTGCTAGCAATTCTACAACAATTACAAAAACAACATGTATATTTTTGATTGTCGTACACCGAGTAGAAGAAATTGGTTTGTTGTTTCTGTAGTTTTTGTAAAACTACAAGCACCAAATCGTATTTTTGTAAAAAATGCAAAACATCTTATTTTATTTAAAAGTAGATTTTTTTTTTTTTTGGACTCGCGATTCTAATTTGTTGTGTTAATAAGATTCTTAGTTTGTATATTTTTACAAATCATTCTACTTTGATTATACTCCACACTAATAGTGTAAATGCAAAAAATCTTACATAATACTTTTGCTCTCATTTTCTTGAGTACGGAGAGAATTTCATCACAATTGTTTCTACAAAATTTAATTGAAGTCGTACGACTTGTATTATAGTCTAAAAGCGCTGACAGACATGGGTTTGTTTTGTGTGTCAACCTAAACTTAAATTAAACTTTCGAAACAAACTGGTTTATAGCTGGTTCATATACTGTGAAAATATACGTAGTATATAAATCGAGGTATAAAAACCCTATTTCGGTCGGCGCTATAAACTGGCTTTGAATAGCACTGTATAAGAACATCACAATTTTATCAAAACGGATCTTATTAATAGAGTCAATATATAATTGAAAGTTTTAAAAAAAACTTATGTTTTTATTTCAGCACCAAGATGTAGCCTAGGGCTCCGAGCGTGTAGTACAGGACGGTGTTATACTGGTACTTTGGAAGAGAAACAGTATGGATACTATTCATAACTAAAATATGTTACATAGAGTTCGATTGCCTTATGGAATTTTTTAGAGCAAATCCAAATATTTATTGAGTTTACTTTTTGGGTTACGCACTTTTTTACAATCTCAGTCCCTAGGGCTCCTTGTAAAATATACCTTAAATACTAAAAAAACACAAATTTTTTTAAATAAAATCACCCCAATCTTAAATTTGAATTTAGGCTTTGAAAAATAAAAAAAATGGCTTAAAGAAATTTTTATAGAAAAAGGAAATATGGTCCTAAATAGATCTTTATATTTTAGATAAATGAAATAAAAATAGCCCTCGAAAATGAAAACTGGTCCCAAATTGTTGTATTGAAAACAAAACATAGAGACATGGGAAAATGTTTCGTTCTTTTTTTTTGATATTTTTGTACCCATTTACATTCAGCTTTGTCATTCCGTGTGAGGTTTCTACAATATTGTTTTTCGACCCCATAAGACAAAGACAGTAATAATTATTTAAGTACAAAGAGATTATTCCATAGCAATTACTGTCAATAACAAAACAAGTAAGAGCACCATATTTGGCTGTGCCGAATTTTTGATACCCACCACCAATTTTGTGTACTGTTATAACACAAACCTTTTTATAGTTTTATTACTAGTAATCGCTACGAAATAATCTCTTTATACAAAAATATGTATCAATTTTTTTGTGTAACTTTGATATGCTATTAATTTAGTTTCCTAAATTTAGTCTTACAATGAAAGACTAATAAATAATATAACCTTTGTGCATGGCATGGCACCTCCTACTTTTAACATTTTATAATTATTGTTTGAATTTAACTCATATAATATTACAGACTTTTTTTTTTGAGAAAATTTTGTCCATATAAATACAAATAAATATAAGATAATGCGTTATATGGGTGGTTGGGAGGCGGGCGTTAAAGTTGTGGGCATGTCACCTTAATATTTTGGAATTACACTTATATTGAAGAGAAATCTATACACGAAAAATTTCATCGCTAGTCGGTTTAATAAGCATTTTAATTTCAATAACAGTAAAATATTTAAGAAATAGTCGCTGAAGTAGGCGTGTCAGAGTAGTTTCTGCAAATAAAATCAACTTAAATATTTCAATATATAGACGTTTTTTGAGATAAAGCGTTATGGGAGGTGTCCGTTAAAAAGGTCGTTTCACCTTTATTATCCGTTATTGCAAGTCTCTTAATCAAGGAGCACTTTGTGCAAAATTTCAGAATCATACATCTAATCTTTTCTGTCTTATTACGTTTTAAATATACCAAAAAAGACTCTGTGCGGTATAATTTTTCGTACATTTTGATCTATAACTGCTTTCCTAATTGATAGATTTAAGCTTTTTTCGGCAAAAAATATTTTTTACTCAGGAAATATACATTCGAAGTTTCATGTCTCTACGTTAATTCGCTTGGACACAATCGCATTTTATTCGATGTTGGAAGGACATGGACCTTTAATTCTCCTTCTAATGTTCCGATTTAGCCTATTTTCAATATCAAACCAACTATATGTATAGGAAATATTCTGGAAAAATATAACCTCCCCAACTCTTTTGGTTCGAGCTTTATCGTATTTTTAACAGGCGGACAAACGGACAGACGGACAAACTGACAAACTTACAGACGGATGGACATAGCTAGATCATCATAAAATTCAACCCCTACTCAAAAAATATATACTTTATGGGGTATTTCGATGTGTTATAAACGGAATGACAAAATGAATATACCGCCACCATTTTTTTGGTGGCGGCTATAAAAAAGGGCAAAATCAAGGCATATTTATTCATCAGGTACTCTTGATTCGTCAGCCGATTGTTTTTTTTAACACTTATTTTAAATTTCAGCTGTCAAAATGCATAAATAAAAAACAATTTTCTCTCTTTTTTAATTTATTTCAAATGTCAAACATTATATATAAAAAATATAAACAAACAAATTCTCTCTATGAACTGCAATTACCTGATGAATAAATAGGCTTTGAGCAAAATAAACAAACAGAGTTAAATTTTCGGGAGGAAAAATTATACTCCTCAAATGAGCTTTATTTTCTGATAGAAAAAAAAAATACCTTCAAATTAGTTCTATTTGCTGACGGGAAGAATTAAACTCTGTTTTTAAAAGTTTGAACCGAATTTTAATTTTTTTTCTTTGATAAATAACAGCTTTGCTTATGAGAATTTTTTTTTAATGTCATTATTTATTGTGCAAGAGCACGTGACAAAATAGGTCTCCTCTCACTCTTACAGGGAGAGTTATTAAGTAAAATTTTTCTGGATAACTGTTAAATATGGTTCCTGGTTTCAACCCTAACTTTTAATAAAATGGATTAAAAGCGACACATAAGTCAAAGGGTCAAAATTATCCATGTTGTATTTTACGTAAATTTGCTAAACATATTTTATATATATATTTCACAACAACATGGTTTTATTTGCTTATTGGGATTTAGTCTTTTATGTGGTACACCCTACTGGCAAAAAATTTTATTTTATTTTGAATAAATGTAATTATAACAAATACATATGGCACTGTGTTGATGACACATAAGAATTCATTGTTTTGTGTCTATCGCCTTGATAATACACAACAGTGAAGAATAAGGCAATGCTGCTAGCTAATGGATGGCTTTAGAAAGCATTACAAAAATATATTAAAAATTTGAGAGAAGATGAAGATGTAATTAGATCAAAATGTAAAATTTAAGAATATATTTCAACCGGCTAATATCGGATTAATTTTTCGGTATTACTAATTGCTTGGAATTTAATCGAAATGTTTTAAAACAGCAAAACAATTAAATGAACTTCAGCCAAAATAATAGCTTAAGAATAATTTTTGTTGTGTTTAAGAGTATTTAAAAAAAGATAAATATTGATGAAGAAGACTTTATTATTCAACAAATTTGCATACAAGTACATGGTATCAGTCCCATTGTCATCTACTTTATAACAAATTACAACATAAATTCATACATCATTTAGAAGTAAATGTTTAAAAGGTTCGTTTTTTTGCCTTTATTTTACAAAAATAAGAAAGTAATGAAATCATTGTTTTTGACAAAGATTTATTTATGTGCCAAATGAAAGAAAATCTACACAAAAGAGTAACGATTTATGAATAATGGCCCTTTAAAAACCCACGAACTTGCTGCAAATACAAGAAAAACATTCGCACCGATTTAAGCATGAATTATTAGGTGTCAACGTTGCTAAACATAAATCATTTTATTTTTTAATTAAATCTTCACTTTCGTATGGTTCATGAAGAAATTTCGAAATAGAGAGATCTTGTTTAATCAGAGATTAAATACTAAATTAAATAAGATCCATAAACACTGACTCTTACTAAGTATTCGTATACCCATTAGCATAAGTTTTCAAGTTAAGTTTTTACATAAATTAACATCAGGTTATTATTTTATTATTCAGTGTAAATAACTATGCAAATCAGCCGACTAATGGCAAACGTAGAAGGCCCAACTCAGAACAAACGTAAACAGCTAGTGGAGATAAGCTACAGTATTCTCCTTTATGGCTGCGAGGTATGGGGAGGGGCAATGCGATGGAAAAAAGGAAAAACATCCTACTAACCGTTCAACGAAAGTCCGCATTGAGAATAACGTCTGCATATCGCACAGCCTCAGAAGAAACACTACAGCGCGAAAATAATTTGAATCCAGGGGAGGATAGGCAAATATTACATGAAACCTTGAAAGCCTTGCAGGCGAGATAGTCAGCTAATGCCAAAGGCAGGAAGAACAATAGGAGAAGTAAAATATTACCGTAATGCTCACAGGGCATGGATACTTCCGAAAGTATCTACATAAAGTTGGCAAATGCGGAACATCCTATTGCGTATATGAGGAGGGCGAGGAAATATGATGACGACAAACACACAAATAGACACAGAAGAGAAACAGAAACAAAAATAGGCCCAATAATTGTGGAATATATAATCTTCACCATGCTAAACAGTGAGGACAACTGGTGGGCAGTGAAACGATACTGTTAGGATATACTGAGAGTGAAGAAAAAGAAGCTTGATGCATTAGATTAGAGACTGAGCGGAGGCCTGGGTAAGGGTGGCTGCATAACCTGCATGATCGCCATGATTTTTTTTTAAAGGAGGAAGGGTGGTTGGTTAAGGTATATTGACTACTTGGATGGATTGTCTAGTGTTTAAGCTACTTATTTTTTATAAAAATTTCTTCAAAAAACCATGGTGAAAATTATTTTCCTTCCCCTACCAGTAGTGCGATTCTTACAATCGTTAAATTTGTTGACAGTTGTTATTATTTGCGCTATCGATTTTGCGATTCATTAAATACTTTCTAATGACACTCGACAATTGGTACAATAAAGTGGCATCTTTGCCATAAAAAGTGTCTAAGTAAATTCACCACTAGCATCCCTCATAGAGGCAGTCGCGCAATAGGCGAGACTTTAACAAGCGGTTTTTTGAGTCGGGTATTAAGTTCTACTTTCTGTCGATAAAATAAACAAAAACAAAAAACAAGCCGTTAAAAAATGTTAGTGAATACCGAAGTCGATATAAATATTGTTGGCAACTTTTTTTCACAATACGATTTTCGTTAAAATAAGTTAGTGAATCGCACTACAGAAATTGAAAAGAAAACCATACATCAAGAAGTGCACTATACCACTTCGCCACCAGAACTAGCAGAATAAAGTACACTATAAAAAAATAAAATTTATGATGGTCACAATTAAAAAATCGCATTTAAAATAATATATGGGTAACATTTAAAAAATTTTTCCCCTTCAACCCCGTGAATTTTGGTAGCAAATTAAAGGAATTGACTGGTATAATGTATTAAAATATGAAAAAAAAAATTTTAAATGGCGAATTTATGGGATAAATGCAGTAATTATAAATTTAATCCCTTTAAACCGCTCAATATTGGTATCAAATGAAGAAGCTTGACCAGAAGAATACAGTTAATTATAAAAAATTAAAAACTAAAGATATCGTCCTAAACAAAATGGCGGATATACGGATCAAATATAGTAATTCCCTTTAGATTCCAAAATATTAGCATCAAATAAGAGGATAGTTAAATCAATAATAATAAATTGAATAATAAAGGATTAGTTGAATACAATATACAATAAAAAATTATAAATCCAAAATGGAAACAAGCTGGCTTTTTTTTTTTTTTTTTTTTTTTTTTTTGTTAATCCCATCAATATATTTAGATATCAAATTTTAGCGTTTAATTAGGAGAATACAGCAATTACAAATCCATAATGCATTTCAAAAGAAAATATCGTATAACATTAAATCTTAAGTCTAGGTTACGCTACGACTAAGATTTTTCAAAATAACTATTGTTTTAAAGGTGAAAATTATCGCCATCTTCAGCTAAGTTATCGCAAATTATTTAGAAAGTATTTACACTCTATCTATAGAAAGTACTACCCTTATTTTCTAGTTTCTTTGTAAACGTTTGTTCTTATTTGTGTTCGCTTTGCTGTGGTTCCTTTTCAGGTTTTCTTGATTAAATCTAAGTGAACGCTTTTTTCTTTAACGGACATTTTTATTTTTGTGTTTCCCTAAACCAATTTGAAGGTCGTTAGTCGAACGTTTATTGAGCTTTTAATCTTTTTTTTATTTTTTTTTTTTACTAAATTTGCTTTAAGTACATTAATTTTATTTGATAAACTTTGCTTTTTTCATGGCCTTTTTGCAACAATGGTTTTATTTTTCAACAGTGTTGTTGGTGCAAGTAAATAAACAATTACACAAATAGATTTTAAGGCGTGATTACATTAGTGCTGACAAATTCTACTACTTTCTATTGCTTAGTACTACGTAGTAATTTTTATCTGGGTACTTCAAACTAATCACTTTTTTAAAATGATTTTTTATACCCTTCACACAGTGAAAAAGGGTATATATAGGTTTGTCATTCCATCTGAAATTTCTACAATTTTCATTTCCGACCCCATAAAGTATATATTTTCTGAAAGCTTATGAAGAGGGGAGTCGATTAAGCTCTGTCAGTCTGTCCGTCTGTCCGTGTATATGTTGAAATCAACTTTTTAAAGCCCCCCGATATTGCCTGGACCCAGGTGAGGTATTAAAATATCAGAAATATTCGGGAGTAAATCGGTATTGAAAATTAGAAACATTAGTACATAAACAACTGAGATATGAGCAAAAACCCACGGCCACCTCGTTTTTTTAACACAAAAAACAACAACATACATACATACAAACGTGGTATACTGGTTAGGGTGAACGTGGCATAAAACCCCAGCTGAGGCCAAAAAAATTTTTTTTATTTTTTTATTTTATTCATATTTCTATTATTTTTTTTCAAATTTTTTTTATTTTAATATATATTTTTAGAATTTTTTTATTTTTTTTTGAATTTTTTGTTTTTTTTTCCTATTTTTTTGTGATTATTTTCTGTAATTTTTTTATTTTAATTTTATATATGTTATTTTTTTTCTAATTTTTTTAAATTTTTTTTTAAATTTTTTTTTATTTTATTTTTTTTTTAATTTTTTTAACACACAGACGTTAATTTATAATTTTACAATGGGATGTTTATATATATTTATGTTTTTTATATGTATGTACGTATTTTATATGAGATGAATGGTGATACAAACAATTATTATTGCATGACTACACGTTGTGAAGGGTATATAAGATTCGGCACGGCCGAATATAGCACTCTTACTTGTTTTAATTAAAATATATCTTTAAGGTTTTTTTTTATGTAATAGATCTTATATGATCTTATCGTACAAGAAGCTAATAAATTTAAACTAATCGGAAATGTTTGGACTATGTGGCTTTTAAAATGTTGAATTCACTTTTAGCGATTTTCAGTAAATGCGAAAAACAAATAAAAGTTAAAATAGAAATAAAATTAAGTAGTTGCTCCATATTTAACGTATTACCTGTAAAAGTGTTGGGTAAAGAGAAAGATAAAATAAACAAAGCGTTATAAAGATTTTCTTTTTTTATAATTCACAAGTCTTCAAATTGTCTTTTCTCGACTTATATGTATGTTTTGTCAAAAGTTCATCGATTTTATAGTCTATAGAATATATTTATTTAATGTTTTCTCAGTATGTTAGACTAAATAAAATTAAGCTTACAGAAAATTATTTACAATAAAAATTCTTTGGCAATAAGGAAAAACTGATTATGTCCATTTTTATTGTTTGCGTTTACGTTTTGAAAAATTGGTTCCCTTTTAAATAAAGATTATTAAATGCATTCCGCTCTGCATAAATGAAATTCATATCAGTTCTCTTGTATATAGCAAAAACAAATTATTTTAAATGATATTGTTCGTTGAAAAAATATAGGCAATAAGTTTTAACACTATTACTTCTTGTAAAGTTGTTTAATATAGTTGAAAATTTGCACAAAATAAAGTAATCTATTGCAATTGTAGTATTATCTCAATTTTAGCTTATCTCGACTTAAGCTATTATTAATTTTTGACATGACTTATTGTTACGACAGGTTGTGAATTGAGCAAATTTCTTTTATGGCATTTGGTTTAATTTTGAAGCTTAACATACACGTAATACATCCATAGGGTTGCACTTTTAAGCAGAGTTATGTTTTAGCCATTTACACTGTTCTTAATTCTGTAATTAATTCCAAAAATATAGTTGTACAACTATTGAATAACAATTTTATATCATTGAGAATCCAAAAATTACACTTATTTGGTACTCGTCATCCAACTACTAAATACTTTGCCATTTCTAGATTACATGTGTAACTGATTGCAATTGTGTTGGTTGTAAGTGTTAGTATATGTTAATAAAAATCTCTTTAGTGGCTTGGGATTAGCTCGTAATGCTCGTTTGTGTTTTCTACATAAATTAATGCGTTAGAAACTTATTTACTTTTTGTTTTATTTTAACAGCTTTTAAGCATTGTTGAATTAAGGCGATTAGCAACGTGCAAACTGTTAAATAATAAAGGGAGGCAAAGTGCACAAATAAACAGAAAAAAATATAAATAATTGTTGTTGGATTAGAAATTCTAATACAATTTTAAGGTAATTATGGCAATTTATGTATGCCTCATATGTCTGGTTGTATGTGTTATTATGAGCTTGAAATTCGCTTAAAATTAGAACTAAAATTTTGACAAAAGTTTATACAATTTGTGAATGTAACAAATTTTTATTTTGAAAACTAAAGAACTAAAACTCAATATAAATTGGTGTATTAAACTATGTGTTCCATTTTTTTTTGGCTTTTTTTGTTTTTTTCTTTTTTTTTCAGCATTTTTTTTTTTTAAATTTGTTATATAAAGATTTAAAAAGAGTGCGGCCAAAACACTTTGTTGCCGGAAAACGTTTCTTCTTTTGCTTACTTGGTGTCTTCCAGCGGTGCGATCATTAAATTTGTCAACACTAATACTTTTTAATGATACTTGACAACTGTTGCAATGTTTCAAGTATCAATGCAACTGTTTCCCACTAACCGTACTTGCACAGGTAGTCGAGCTATAAGCGGAACTGAAATAACTTTTGAGCCAGGTGTAGAGTTAAACTACTTTTTGCCGATAAAACAAACAGCAACAAAATTATTGTCGTTTAGCTAACAACAACTGCTGTCTGATATTATTGAATACCAAAATCGATGGAAATGTAGTTTATCTTTTTTTTAAGACACAGTTATCGTTAAAACAAGTTCGTTAATCGTACCACAGCTTCCGTTACCACTTGCAGAGTGCAGGATTTTTACAGGTGATTTAAACTATTAATGAGCGCTTATTTCTCTTTGTTTACGCAGTACTGAAAAAGTTGGAGCAGCAAAGAAGGTAGAAATATAAAGCTGAATTATTTTTTAAAAATGAATTCTCATTTTTTTACCGCTGAAATAATAACCATAAGGCATATTAAGTTGCACTTTCATGTGAAGCAATTTTAACTCTTCCGTTCATGCAATAAGGTAAAATAATTTTTTGGTGGGGTCTCATTGTTTAAATAAATTATTTAATATTTTGAATATGTTAAATTTTAATTTGAATCATTTTTATTTTTGCTTAAGTTTATTCTAAAAATTTTAATAATACAAACATTATGATCACGTCTTAGTTTTATTTTGAGTTGGTTTAAGGCCCCCTATCATTTTTATGGTGAATCGGCATAGGAAATCATTAGACCCCTACATTTAAGGTACAAAAGATTTGTGTAGGATACTAGCAATAATATTTTTTAGGGCTTTATAGGCTTTTAACTCTTTATCGTAAAATTATACTGTCAGTCCCTGATTATATGTACTAAAGATCAAAATTTAACTGCAACGCTGGAAAAATAAGAATGTTGATAATGTTTGTATTAAAAAAGGTATTACCAAAAGTTTTACTTTAAGTCGCTATAAAAAACTTAAACATCTTATTTGAAAAACTTTTTGTATTTTTTTCGATTTCTTATGGATAATATTATTGCGATAAATTTCCCGTTTATAGGCACAAAATTCTAACATAATTTTTTATACCCTTGTAAAAGTATAAAGTATACATATTCTGAAAGTTTATTAATGCGGGAGTTGATTAAGAATTATCGGTCTGTCCGTCTGTCTGTCTGTCTGTCTGTGTGTATGTCTGTCCGTATGACTGTCTGTCTTTCCGTGTGCATGTTGAAATCAACTTTCTGAAGCCCCCGACATCACCGTGTAAAGTATCAAAATATTAAATATATTCGGGAGCAGATTGGTATTGGAAATCAGAATAATCGCCCCATTACTGCCTTGGTTTTTTTCACTTATTTTTTTTAATTAGTATTTTTATTTTTAAATTGAAATTTTCCGGCCCTAGTATAATTTAAAGACACTGTTGTTACTATTTATAATTTTGGCATACCTCTGGAAATACTCATACTTCGGACATATTGGTCACTAATCGGCAAAGTTATAAGCAAACATTATTTGAAAAAATATATTTTTTTTTAAATATATCAAAATTTTTTAAACTTCTAAATAATTTTTGAACACGCTTAAGATACCAAATTATAAGCCGGAATCTCAGAAATTACTTGTAAAACAAATAACCAACTGCGATATAAGCACCCAAGTACAGCTGCATTCAGTGTTTTTTTCTTAAATTTACAAACGAAAATAGATATTTTTCAGTGTAAAATCCAAGATGGCGTCTAAAACAAAATGGGGAAGTGAAATATTATCAGATTCGGCACGGCCAAATATAGTGCTCTTACTCGTTTTCTTTTTAGTGCTGCCTGATGAGGTAAATGCAACTACAACGACTACTGTTCTGTTTTAATTTTTAAAATTCTTTTATTTTATTTATAATTTTTGTCCAAATTTACATACTAATACTATTTTTTTTTAGTTTTCTCTAAAATATTTTCGCATTAGTAGTGTTTTTTTTATTTTATCAAACAATGAAGTGGCAAACTTATACAATTAGCTAACAAACAATTAGTCAAGATTTTTTTCGTAAGCACTTAAGTTAAAAAACAAAAGCTAACCCACAGTTACTAAGTAAAAAAAAAAATATTACAGTAACTATAATTGAAATTAAAACATATGTACAAACTGTGTAATACCAAATAGTGGCAACGTAACTTATTAGCTTTAATTTTGTTTATAATAACCATTAAGTTAAACAAAATCTCAGCAGTGAAAAAATAAAACGAAAAACCATGTTACACGGTACAATGTATAACTGAGAAGTAGACACTACACCACCTACACCACCTACACTTTCAGTTAGCATATTTTAAATACTTCATGCAAGTTTAAGTTAATAACGAAAACGATATACATAAATGAATATTCAAATAAACAAACAAACAAAAAAAAATATTTAAAATTTGCATGTTAAAATTAATTTTCTTAGCTAAATTCAAAGCGAGTGTATATTTAACGTAAAATTACAACAAAAAAAGCAGTCAATTGTATACGAAATGTCTCTTGTCACAAAAAACTAACTTTAAGAAAGTTTGACATGCCATCTATGACAAGGCAAAAAACTGTGAAAAATAGAATAAGACATTTCATAACTAAACCTATTAACTGTCGATTTTCATCACAAATAGCAATTGATAAAACCTTTTTTTAATTACTTATTTTTATAATAATTATCGAAATTATTATTAAAACTAAAACTACATAAAAAAAACGTGTAAAAAGTTTACTACTTCTGACTATTTCGCTACACTTAGAGTAGAATTTACAATTATTTGTTATTGTTTCAATTTGATTTTCTTTTAATGTTCAATTTGCATGTTGAACTTTGAAATATTATTTTTGTAAAATTGTAACGACGAATTACGTGCAAGAAAACAAAACAATTTTTTAAACATTAAACTTCAACACTCCTTGGATTTAATTCAACTCATTTATTTTTGATGTTTTTAACATTAAAACTAAAAAAGATTTTTTAATGAATGTAATAGAAAACAAGAAGAGCACTATATTCGACTGTGCCGAATCTTTTATACCCACCACCGATTTAATGCACCACCAATTTAATGTACTTTTATAGCACAAAATTTATTATTTTTTGTTATTTACAGTAATCGTTATGGTATAATCTCTTTGTACTAAAATAAGTATCACTTTATTTGTATGACTTCGATATGCTAGTAAAATATTTTCGTAATTTTAGTCTTTCAATGAAAGTGGGCGCAAAAGTAGGCGTGTCAATATAGTTTTTGCTAATAAATAAGACTGAGATATTTTAATATAGTCCTTAATTTTTTTCAAAATCTTTATTCATGAAGATATTATATGAATGTAAGATATTGCGTTATATGGGAGGTTAGGCATTAAAGTGGGCGTGTCATCTTTATCTTTTTAAATAACAGTGGCATTGACTAGAAAGCCTTATGTACGAAATTTTATCATCGTACCCCTAATTTTGATGCCGTTAACAGTAGATTACGTGATAGGTGGGCATTATAATAGGCGTGTCACAATTCCGATATTTTAATATAGGGTCCTTAATTTTTCCAAAATCTTTATTCATAGAGAAATTATATGAATTTGAGATAAAGCGTTTTATGGAAAGTGGGCGTAAAAGTGGGTGTATCACATTTATTCTCCGTTAGTACAAAGCGTTGTAATAAAAAGCCATGTTTGCAAAACTTCAGAGTCAATGCATAGATTTAAGCAGTTTTCGGGAAAAATATTTTTTATGTTCAGGAAAAAATACGTTCGAAATTTTATGGCTCTCCTTTAATGCGTTTGAACACAATTGCATATTATTCGATGTTGAAAGGACATTGTGTTTTGACCTACTCTTGCATTACGAGCTATAACTCTGTTTCTAATATTCCGATTTAGCCCATTTTCAATACCAAACAAACGCTATGTATAAGAAATATTCTGACAATGTTTAAGCGCCCTAGCTTTTTCGGTGCGACCTCTATCGTGCTTTCAACAGACGGACAGATGGACGGACATAGCTAGATCGGCATAAAGTGAAACCACGACACAGAAAATAAATACTTTATGGGGTCTAAAATGGATATTTCGACGCGTTACAAACGGAATGACAAAATCAATATACCCCCATTTTTTTTTTGGTGGAGGGTATAAAAATAAAATTGGACGCTAAACTGTAAGTAAGAACTGTATTTTATTATTTTCAGCTCATTGTTTAGTAAGATTAATATAATTTTGCTGGAATAGTTTAAAAAGATCTTAAAAAGAGAATCCATTTTTCATTGAAAGCAGTGGACAAGTCTTGAGTTTGTTCACGATTTAGAAAAATGTACGTTCCAGACTGCTGTTAAATTCAGGTTAAGCGAATTTTATTCAGGCTTAATATAGGCGTAAACGTCTAAAGCGACATCGAATCATGAATAAAGACAATATGTATTTGATAAATATTTCTTGATGTTACAAAGGGAAATGTCACACCAGATGATGGTGTACAACGTTGTAAAAAATAATTCCATAATTTTGTTTTTTTTCAAGCACGATTTCGTTATAACCCTATTAAACTTTTACGTTTTTAAAGACTTGAAATCTTAGAAAACATTGTTATTACAAATATCATTAAAACATGCAAATTTCCAGTTAAGTCTGTTTGCCTGAATAGCATGCTTGTGCATGATGACGATGATTACGACGGTGACGAAGAAGATGATTGTGATGGTGTCAATGATTATGTAAATGCAAAAAGTTTTTTTGTGTTTGAAAACAATTTTTAAGAATATAAATGCATTATTAATGGTTTTTATAACTTTTGCTTTCTGGTTTTTGCATATTTAAATAAATTAAAAAAAATCTATACTATTTTACGTCTAATAACTATTTTATGTCAGAAATGGGGTTACCAACATGTAGATGAAAATATGGTTCATGGAAATATTATTCTAAACAATAAAATGTAGACAAAAGGCAAAGAAATTGCATGAGGAAAAGAGTGATAAAATTTTATGAGAAGTAAAATTTTTATTACTGTGAATATAACACTTAATGTAGTTGAATGACTTAACGAGTTGTGCAAAAAAGAAAAAGGTCTTGGTGATCAAGAGTTTAATACTACGCCAAAGAGAGTATTTCTGTTGCAGTCACCTTTTAAATAAAGACATTTTAATATCAGCTGTTTCTATCTCAAATCGCCAACAAATTAAAAAAAGGATTAAATTTAAGCTGTTCTTTTTATTCTGACATCTCTTATCCTATGTGTCGTAGAATAACGGGGATTAGTGTATACTCATTAGAATCATGTGGCATGGGCACATCTGATAAAAGGTTTTATTTAAATTTTGAAAATTTTCAGAAAAGCACAAAAACAATTATTATTTAACAAAATAATTAATATTGTTAAATAGTCTTAAACGCATTTATTTATTTTGTATTTTACATACAAAATGTCGGTCAGTGCAAACAAAGCATTTTGAAGATCTTACTTTTATGATTAAGAAACCTAAATTTTTTTATTTCAACCTAAGTCATTTTGTTAGAAGTTTACAAAAATATTCTTACCAAATATCACACAAAAATCGAAAATGAATGAAATGAATGAATGAGGAATATCGGAGTATAGGGTTTGCTTTGGAGGGGCTTGATCTTTAACAGCTGAATTTTGTTTCTGTAATTTATCTCTTCGCAAAAAAAATTGCAACAAATATTTTGTTAATAAAATATCGCCCTATTTCCAAACCGAAACTATTTGTTCGTCATATCGATTTTTGACGGTTTTTGAAACTGTCTTGAGTGTAACCTCAATCGAAAAAAAGACCTGTCGCATTAAATGTATCAACAAAAGGAAACATTAGTTAGATTCGCAAACAAAAAGAAAATCAAACCTTTTGCCATATTGCACAAACTAAACAGAAGCTGAAAAGAAATACATTTAAATATCCGCATTAATATTTGTTGTAATACAAAAAGAAAAAGAGAAAACTGTCGTTGCTAGTTGTAGTTGAGTTTCTGTATACCGTCACATCCTGTTTAGTTGTAATGTCCGTTTTTTATAACTTCCTGTTTCCGTTGCCCAAAAAGGGCTAAGGAAATGATTTTCAACAAACGCTAAAATGCTAAACAAAACATGTTGACAAAAGCAACAGTAACAAAAACAAATGCAATTGATTTCTTTTTTTGTAAATCTTTTTGTAGCATTTGCCCTTTTTATACGTCGTTCTTGATGTAATTTTAAGTCCACAAAAGCTAAGATAAGTTGGTAAATATTTGTCATGCTCTATTAGTTTCCCCTTATCTTTACGATCTTCTTTGTTATATATGAATACACAGCTAAGATTGAAAATAAAGTTTTAAACATTTCTGTATGCAAATTTGTTTGGGAAGCATGCTCCAAACTGCTTTTTACTCTATTGCAGTAGTTACAAAAGCATTTAAAATGATGATTGCGAAGAAGCCAGCATTAAAATAAAATTATTTTATTTATTGCAAAAATATATTTAAATACATTTTTTCCTGTATAATTTTTGTCCACATTTGGTCTTTAACATCGCTTTATTAATAGACATTTACTTTGTTGTATTTCTGAGAGTTACTATTATGAGCCAATTTATTAAAGCAGTATGTGTCATTGTTTGAGATCTTTAAATGTTTACCATAACGTATTATGATAAAAATAAAAATTTCAAAAATTTTTTTTTGTGTCAAACAACAATTTACAAGTATTACCTTGAAATTTTCTTACATAATTATGTTACAATTATAATCCTTAGAAACTCTTAAACAGCATTTCCGACCTTGCTTTATGTTTATATGCATTGATGCATGCATTTGTGTTACTAGCTAATACCCGGTGTACTTCGCCACCCCCATCGTAATGAAATCAAACTTTTATAGTTCAAAAATATAATTTACTAAATTATTTAGGATATGCTCCCATAATTTTTCAATTATATTTATTTTGTTGTTGGGTTTAAGCTGGTTTATATGCATTTCACTGGTGCTTATGCCAGATCATCAGTAAACCTTTACCCAAATTCTTGAAAAAGTTTAAAATTTTTATAAGTTATATTTTTAAATTCTCATTAACAAAATGAGAATTCAAAAATAAAACAAAAAAAAAAAAAAAACTATAAAAAACTTTTTCAAAAACCCAACCAACAATTTTTCAATTTTAATTTATTTTATTTTTCTAATCCCTTTAGCATTTGGCTAACCGTTGGTTAACACTAAATGCTTATAAGGGCAACCGAAAAATAAAATCTTTATTTTAGTTAATTTACTAAATTATTTAGGATATGCTCCCATAATTTTTCAATTATATTTATTTTGTTGTTGGGTTTAAGCTGGTTTAAGTGTTAACCAACGGTTAGCCAAATGCTAAAGGGATTAGAAAAATAAAATAAATTAAAATTGAAAAATTGTTGGTTGGGTTTTTGAAAAAGTTTTTTATAGTTTTTTTGTTTTATTTTTGAATTCTCATTTTGTTAATGAGAATTTAAAAATATAACTTATAAAAATTTTAAACTTTTTCAAGAATTTGGGTAAAGGTTTACTGATGATCTGGCATAAGCACCAGTGAAATGCATATAAACCAGCTTAAACCCAACAACAAAATAAATATAGTTCAAAAATATATTTATTTTGCAAGTGCCACGCCTACTATTACCAAATCAACCATTTCTTATTCAAATAATCATATAGACGTCAAATTGTCTCTTGTAAAATTTGGGTACTATTATCGCTTCCCAGATATACGAATTTTTGTATTTAATTCATGACAGGTGCCACGCCCACTATTACTAAAGCATCCATTTCTTATCAAAATAGTCATATAGATGTCAAAGTTTCTCGTGCAAAATTTGGGTGCTCTAACTGTTATCGCTTCCCAAATATACGAATTTTAGTATTCAATGGCTATAAGAGCTGCCACGCCCACTATTTATAATGTATCCATTTTTTCTAGAAATGTTTATTTGGGTGTCAAGGTCGCTCTTGCAAAATTTTAGTACTCTAATCGATATCGTTTTCCAAATATACGAATTTTAGTATTTAATTCATGTGGCCACGACTACTATTGAAAGTCCGCCCATTTTTTACCAAAATGTTTGTGTGGATGTCAAAGTTTACCGTACTTAATTTGAAGACTCTAGCTGCATTAACTTTCGTGATGTATAATATTTAATACTTATTCTTTAATAGGGCGTGGCACTCCGCCTACTTACAATTGCAAACCAAAGTATAGCCTTTTCTTCCAGACATACAGAAAGATTCTGTGAAAATTTCAAGGAAATCGGTCCAGCCGTTTAACCGACTATAAAGCACAATCAAACATACAAACACACACACAAACACAGATTGATTTTTATATATAGATTGAATATTTTAATCAATAAAATATTGATTTAGTTAAATAAAGAACTACAAAAACATACTCAAACAATATCACATACATCAAGTTAATATTATACAGTGCAAATAAATCTTATGCATAGACTTGCAAAGACGTAAAGCTATTGTGCGGTTAAATGTTAAGAATGGAGTATTAGTTTGTAGGAAAAAAAATCCGTACAGAATATATAATATATATGTCTGTATTCTATACTCCGATTATCCCAAGGACATTTAAAAACGAGTAAGAGAGCTATATTACTCTCTATATCACCATTCATCTCATTAATATGAAATACGTGCATACATACATGCAGTTGAGCATTGATTATCCGGAAAGGTCGGGACCGGAAGCGTTCCGATTAATTGATTTTCTGGGTAATTGAGGTAAAATTTTGTACTCGTACTTACATAAGTATTTGTTTTATCAATATAGACGCTTACAGTATACTCATATTAGTATTATACTTGTGACATCACCATCCCACATACTTAATAATACAACTTTATATTACTTTTAATTGCAAATCTTTTATACTACTTTCAAAATTAACGATTATTAGTTGACCAGAAAGAGCAACCCTGAATTGTACATGCACAATTTTGATTTTGTCTATTAAATAAAGAGGTAGTTAAAGCCACGAAACAATATACACAATATACAAATATACACAGAAAAAATTACTGCTTAATTTTTTTTAATTAATTGACTAATTGATTTATTTTTAAAGTTGGATTATTTTTTTAATTAATTTAAACAATTTTTTTATTTATATACAATTTTTTCAAAAAACTTAGAGGTTTCTGTCAGTTGAAAAAAGTATATTGAAAGTAAAATAGAAAAATTTTATTTTTTTTGTCAAGAATTCTTTTTGAAGGAAAGTCTTAATATAATTTTGAAGGAAAGTCTTAATATTATTTTGGTTAATAAGGTGGGTAATATTTAAAAAAATGATGAATTAACAGATTAAAATTCTACTAAGTATTAACAGAAAACAGAACAGAATTATATTGCAGATGGGACTCAAGTCAATATTTCTGGCAGCCCGATAAATTCTGTTGGATTTTAACCTTAATATGTAAGTAATGATTGGAGTTTATTCCCTTTTTTGATAAAATTTTTAATGGGTAAAATTTCTTTGTGCTTAGGTCTAGAATGCACCTCCTTTATTTTTGATAATATGATGTTTGGTTATGCCACCAGTTCCTTAATGTGTTATATTGTATTATGCTTTATATTTTTCGTATACTTTTAATATATGCAGTGTAATTCAAAATGTACGTACCTATATATTGATGTATGTTAAAATAAATATTTAAAAAAAACACGTCTATTTTTTCCGGATTTTTTTTTAAACAGGTTCATTAATTTATATTATTGATACAGTTAATACATTATTTAAATTAATCCCAAATTCCAATTACAGGAGTGACTAAATTAATTAAAATTATTTTTAAATATTAAACTAAATATTAATTAATTTTTTAATACTGTTTTAATTGATATTTTTCACAGCATATTTTCAATTAAAAATATTAATTTTCATTTAATTAATGGTATCATTTTGATGATTGGAGCAAAATCAAATAATATTTTAATTAATAGTATTAATTTTGTAATTGATATTCATATTTATTTTTTTATGTGTACTAATACATTTTTAATTATAACGTATCAAATTACACATTAAAAAAATCATTTAAAGTGGTTTGTTTCTTCTTCTTAACCCGTATACTTTCTTCCAAAACCTTCTCTTTGACGCGGTAGATTTGTATTTTATCTTGTTCTGTAATGTTCGAAGATGCAGAATTTTCAAAAAAGTTCAGCAGGGTACTGGATGCATTTATAGCATATTTCAGTGATGTTTTTGTAACAATTATATCATCTTCATCAAGATCATATTTCTTTATCAGGTTCATCATAGTGATTTGTCAAGGGTATAAGTTCTGCATCAGACAAAATCAGAAATGAGGGTGCAAATTTATCACAGATAAGCCAAGTTTCTACATCCTCAATGCTCAAATTGTCCGCTATATTTACTTTTTTTCAACCCCGGATAACAGAGTTTATCACGGTTAATCGATTAAATTAAAGAATCTTCTTTTCAAATTGAATTTTTATTTTATCGAACTATTTTGTTTAAACTAATATTTAAATTTTTATCAGGCTTGAGTTCATATTTTAATATTCTTTATTTTTCAAAGAATTTTTTAATTGTGATAAGTGAGAGAATAAATCTGAAAAATTATATTTTTACCGACACTAGCCGAGTGGAATGCATTTTCGAAACCAGCTACGATTTCATCATCAGCACTCTCTGATCGGTGGTTACATGTTGGTTGTAAATATCATCTATTTAACTCCCGGGACTTAAGTTAATTGAATTCGGTAACTACTTGAGTTTTTCCTTTTTTCATATATATTTTTACCACAACGAGTTTGATTGAAATTTTAACCAAACAGCAACCCTTTTACTTTTGTTTGTTATTATCTTTCATTTTATATCACTATTTTTGTCCTGCTCTAGCAGGTTATCGGCCACGAAAAATTGATACTCCTAGATAATTGAATCACGGATAATCGATGCTCAAGTGTATATGTTTCATTATCTTGTTTTTTTCTCGGTATTTTTCCCTTCTTGGTACCTTTTTGGCCCCAAAAAAAATTTTAAATTTTTTTTATATAATTTATTGTCTATATATTTTATATTCTTACAGACTATTGTATGTAAAATAGCAAAACAAAATTAAGGTTATATATAATTATAATTTATATGATTCGAACCTACATACGTCCATCCAGTTTGTATTGTTGTTAAAAGACGAGGTGGTCTAGGTTTTTTCGTAATATCTCAGGTATTTATAAAGTAATTTTCAATACCGATCATCTCCCATATATTTCTGATATTTTGGTACTTTATACGGGTCTTGAAATTGTCTGGGGGCTTCAAAAAGTTGATTTCAACATACACACGAACAGACGGACAGATGAACAAATGGACATACTTACAGACGGATAGTGCTTAATTGACTTCCCTATTCATAAGCTTTCAGAAAATATATACTTTATGGGGTGGGGAATGAAAATTTTAGAAATTTCACACGGTATGACCTTACCCTAACACTCACCGTGAAGGGTATAACAAGTTAAAAAGTTAAATGCATTTTTTGTTTACGACTATTATTTTATAATGAAAGAATACTTTAAAAAATTAGTTGACCGTCACATATCGAAGAAAATGAACTATGTTGATGCGATTTAAAAATTAGAAAAAATTTAGTCTAAAATACAAATGCTTGTTGTAAATGTTATATTTTACGAAACAATTTAATGGAATTTAAATTGTAGAATTTTAAGGCGTCAAGCTAAGTTTAGTCAGAAACTTCCTTTTATATTCTTTATAAATACATTATTATTACAACTTTTTGTTTGGCTATTAACTTTCAGATGGCGCTGAAATCGTTTTTTTTTAATCATTGCTAATATGAAGTCAATTCTCTAATACAAAGACAAAAGGAGTATCAGAATCGTAGTTTAGAGATAATGTGATTAAGGATATCAATTGACTATCAAAGACAACTCCATTAAGAAGGTATCGCCATAATGCAGCAGGTTTTAAAACACATATAAAAATTAAATATTAAACATGTCGTTTTAAAGGGTAAATTTTTTTTAATTTGTTTCGTTTAAAAAAAATTTGACTTTGTTTGCTTTCGAAGAATTTGTGTTCTTCTTATTTTCTCCTTAAATGCTACAAAATTTATGTTATCCTTAAGAAATATAAGTTATGAATTTAATACACATAGACATAATATACGAATTTGAAAAAAATCTTAAGAAAATTTTTCTTCTGACTGATATTACTTTATACACTTAGTTGTATACATGTTAGTATGTAGTGTAGTACGGTTGTATGTTTTAAACAATTTACACAAACACCACTATCCGATTTCAATATAATATGCATCATGAATTTTCAATTTAATTCAATAAATGACATAAAATATTTTTTCTTTTGTTGTCAGCTTCTTGATCCACAACCTTTTGTTTGGAAAAGGTAAAATATTACACAAAAATCGATGTCATATTAAATAATAAGGGCATTTGAGAGGTAAAGAAAATCTTACAAAAAATGTATCTTACAAAAAATGTAAATGTATGACATTTTTTGAAAGTGGAGATTTAATACAAATTTATAAAGATTTTCTTTTATTAGGTACTGAATCATAAAATGCCATAATAGTCTTTTAAATATATAAATTTAATGACATTACTTAAGATGATCATTTTTATCTGTTACGAAATATGGCCTCAGTGTCCATGCGTTTAACTTCGAAAAAAAAAGAATTGTTTATGAATTACTGAAGTCTACTGGTACACTTTAATATTGTGGGGTTTGAAGAGAATAAATTTCTTATTACTCTACTTTTCCCCATATAAAGGGCGATTTTTAAGCTATTATCTTTTTGGCAACACTGTTTTAAACAGTTTGTTTCACTGTCAAACATCTTCAGTTTGGTCTATAATTTAACCATGAATCGTCTCGCAAACGAACAACGCTTGCAACTTATTGAATTTTATTATCAAAATGCGTGCTCTATTAAGAAAGTTCACCGCGCGCTTCTTATCGAAAAATTGTGTTCAGCGACGAAGCTCATTTTTGGCTCAATGGGTACGTTAATAAGCAGAATTGTCGGGTTTGGAGTGAAGATCAGCCAGAAGCATTGCAAGAGCTACCAATGCATCCAGAAAAAGTCACAGTTTGGTACGGTTTATGGGCTGTTGGCATCATTGGGCCGTACTTCTTTAAAGATGATGCGAATCGTAACGTAACTGTGAATGGTAAGCGCTACCGTCAGATGATATCCAACTTTTTTTTGCCCAAAAATCAAGAGCTTGACTTGCATGACATGTGGTTTCAACAAGACGGTGCCACATGCCACTCAACACGCTTAACAATGGACTTATTGAGAAGCGAGTTCGGTGAACATTTTATTTCACGTTCGGGACCGGTCAGGCTGCCTATATAGTGCGATTTAACGCCTTTAGACTATTTTTGTGGGTTTATGTTAAAGCTCATGTCTATACACACACGCCCGCTTCTATTGACGCATTGGAAGACAACATTGACGCATTTATTCATGAGATACCGGCCGAAATGTTGGAAAGAGTATGCCAAAATTGGACTAAGCGGATGGACCATTTGAGGCACAGTCACGGTCAACATTTTCTTGAAATAATCTTCAAACATTAAATTATATGGACCGTACTATCGATTCAAATAAAGATTTCATGAATTTTTCTAAATTTTATTTGTTTTTTTTTAACTTTCTATAGCTCTTAAAGAATCACCCTTTATCTGTCTTTTTTTGTTTCTGTATGTTTTTAAGCAGTATTCTACTAATCAAAGCCTTTTGTTTACTATTAAAAATCTAGTAAAATAGCGTGAGATATCAAAATTTAAAGTTGCTTTAGGGAAGGTCAGATATAATGTCACCGTTTGTTAAGCTTATCAATAAGACACACTAAGAATTATCCTATGGCTTTTTAATGATTAATTTAAGCTAATCTAATATCGTTTGAAGGTAGAGTCTTATAATGGTTAGCACAGAATCTTATTAGACAAAACAAAACAAAAATTGCTTCTGCGCAGATTTGATGCGATCAACGTAAGCATAATATTCGGGGTCCCAAACAACAGTTTGGTCTTACTAGCGACATATACAAATATCTTATAAGACCTGGGCGCTGATTCTCGCACTCGTATACGAGCGAAATTATATTCGAACGTGCAAGTCTTCTTATTTTTGGGATTCTCTCATTTGATATCGAGTATCGACTATCGAAATTTCTAATGATGGCATTCGACAACGAGCTACATTTCGAATGTAATCGTTAGCAAAAAAACATTCGAGTTAACGTTTTAAAGTATAAAAGTGAACAGAAAAGAAAATGTAAGTTAAAAATTTATGATTTTTTTTAAGTAAATTATTATATTTCTAGATCAAAGTTAACAAAAATAAATTATTCTCAAAAAGAAATCCTTGGGAATTTTATGGCAAAGCACACAGATTTGGCAAAAAGCTGTTTACCGAACAGTTCGCAAGGGAAAGCGAGGGCTAACCAATTTTGGCAGCAACTAGCCGCGAAACCTAATGCTTCTGGTCCCACCAATAAAAGATGTGAAAATGTGGCGGAAGGTAATATAACAAGAAAAAATTGTTTTAATTTTAGTATAGATTTTTTTTGTTTAGGTATACGCTGATCAAAAACAACATGTAAAAAAGAAGTAGTGGCCCGTATGAAGAAAAAACTCTCACTCAAGTAGAGGAACAAATCTTGGCTGCTGCTGGCATAGAAGTCGCTGTTTATGGTCTGAAGGCTGTGCAAAGCTTTGGATCAGTTTTAAAAACACAAACAGAGCCAAAGTCAAACCTAAAAAATTAATTATGTGTAATAGCGCCTGAAGATCGTTATAATGACTTGCCATTGACTTCTTCGTCCAAAGTCTCGGACAGTAATAACTCCTCATGTATAGAAGGTGATGACTTAGAAGAATCAGTACCAGAAAAAAGAATAATATACAGAGACATAAAAAATAGCGTAAAGAAAAGGGAAACAAAAACTACTTTGCTAAAAAAAAATATATGATGACTACAGAGAACAGAGATGCTAAAAAGATTAGATTCCCTTATAGAAATAAAAAAACAAGACCTGGAATTAAAATAAAAGAATGTCGGTCTGAATACTCAGTTAATTAATATGAAAAAGAGAAGCGTACAAATTAAGGAAGAGGAGCAATACTTAGATAAACAAATTAAAGAAATAGAGTTGCAAATACGAAGAAAGGAGTAAGAAACACTTAATGTGGGTATCGAAATGTAATAAAAATAGCAATAAATCCCTATGTACATAAACCTTTTATAAGCTTTAATTTTTTTTAATTTCAAAAAATAGGAAAAAAATTAAGTTCTTTACAACACTGAACTAAAAACTCGATTCGTTTCGTATGGAGTAACATTATTAGAAAATTGTACGCTATCGAAATTAATTTCGATACGAGTTGTTTTTTGATCACGAATGCGAGAATTAGCCCCCTGGATCGAAAATTTCTTATGCTAATCGTTTGACATAAGCAATGAGATAATATGAATACGAAGCCATCACATCATAATCGAAAACGAGGCAGCCAACAAGTTATGAAAAATAGGATAATTTTTAAATACTATAATCTTGGAAAATACTAAAGCTTTTCAGCAGTTCAAAAACGAAATTATAATTTGGGAGATGTGATGTTGGTAAAGGGACGAACACACTATGAGTTGACCTAAATCTTGAGAAATCAAAAGAGATTCTAAAACTGAATAGACCAGCACTAAGGAGAATAACTAGAATAACACTGAAATGAGACTGTCAAATGAAATGGCTTGTAGAGCATGAGGGGGAGAAATTAAGACTTTGCTACATTACCTCTGTCAATGTCCTGCGTTTTGGGCGAATTAGGCACGAGAACTCACAAGTGTATATTGTGCAGAACTTGGAATACTTAAGGAATTTTAATTGAAAATTTCTAAGGAATAACATTAAAGGAAATCGGTTTTTGACCTTGTCAATATATAGAAATTGGAATTATGGTTTTTACTAGGAAATTTCCTTCCGCAAAACTTGTCGATTAGGTAAAGGTACCTGTACCTGACACGAGCTTGGGCTTTCATTGCCTCTATTTTATAACTTAACTATAACTATACTATAGACTCTTTACTGGTATCAATATATCAGATATGCTTTTGAGAATTTGGTAATAAAAATCAATTGCGTGGGCACATTACGAGATGGGTAGTGAGTAAAAGAACATGATTGTCTCTGTTTTTTACTCAGACAAAGCCAGAGAAGTAAACTCATATGAAACTTCTTGCAACATTTATTACATATATAGAAAATATGTACCTTTGGCAACATTTACAGAAAATTTAAGTTCAAAGGCTCAATTGCCGACAAATACAGGGTGTCTACGGGGAAGGTATACTACTTTGGTTTGCCGCCATTTTGGTAAACATTAGTCTTGACAGCTTATATTTGGCAGTCGTAAAGTAGAGACAAACCAAATTTATGGAAAAATATTCGTTAAACCAACGTGTTTTAATCGTTAAAGCATTTTATCAAAATCAATCATCGATTACTGTGACGATGAGAAAGTTGCGTTAAATTTTTGGGAGAAACAACGTGCCAACAAGGCACACTATTTCTCGTGTAGTGAATTATTTCGAAGAAAGAGGAACTGTAGCTGATAGGCCCAAGCATGGACCACAACGTACTGCCGGATCGGCTGAAAGCATTACTGGTGTTCAAGAAAGTGTTCAAAACAATCAATCAGTCTCAATTCAACGCCGTGCTCAGGAGCTTGGTCTTCAAAGAACAACTTTTCCCACAATTTTGCACAAAGATTTTCATTTGTTTTCATTTCAGATTCAGTTGTCACAAGAGCTTTTTCCAGAAGACCATTAACGCCGCCGTGCGTATGCCAATAGGATGTTACAGCTCACCCATGACAACTCCGATTCTCAGGAAAAAAAAAGCAAAATGAGTGACGAGGTATATTTTCATTTAAATTAAAATGTGAATAAACAGAATAGTCAATTCTGGGCAATGGAAAGCCCTCAAATTATTCATCAGTCACCTTTGCTTCCATTAGATTTGGTCAAGAGGAATCATTGGACCTTACTTCTTTGAAACTGAAAACGGCGAAACGTTAACTGTCAATGGGGCGCGATATCGTGATATGATTGCAAACTTTTGAGCACCACAACTGCTTACTTTTGGCTTGACTAACATGTATTTTCAACAAGACGGTGCTACATTGAATACAGCCGGGATTACAATGGAATTACTGCGAGTAGAATAGCCTTCCGGCGGACACTCTGTATATCGGAGCAAAAATTTGTAAAAGAATAAAGACAGTGGCAATTAAAAGTTTAAATTATTGTTTATTTCAAACAACAACAAAAGCTTGAGGTCGCTAATACATACTTATGTATACCTGTGTATGGTTATAAGAACAAAGTAAAGTATATATAAGATTTGGCACAGTCAAATAATGCTAAGATATTTTATTTATCATTTAAATAAATGAACAAATATTTGTATTTATATTTACTTTTAGTGAATCACATAATTTTTAAGGGGTACGTAAGTTACCAACAGCGACAACACTGCTGACAAAGTTCAACTAACCAAATCAGCAGTAAAATGGTTTACAAACTTCTGCGCGCACAACCGGCCTAAAGTAATAATTGCCTGCTAACTCTGATTTCTTGGGAAACTAATTCTGCTCGATCAGCGTCTGCATATCCGCACGTGTCGGTGCATTGAAAATTTGTGCATTCTGATGCAACGTAATCCTGCAGTTAGCCAACAAACAAGATTAATGAAAAGCCATCGGTCTTGGTTTCGCGTCAATAAGAGGCAGTTAAAATGCAATAATAATAATTACTTGGTTTTGTAATTATAAGTTGATTAATAAAGTTCAGAACTTAATAGCAAAAAGTTTGTATATTAAAGTGATTAATTTTTGTATTCTAGGGCAGTTGGTTGCTCCTTAAATAAATTTTTTTAGGTTATTATTATTATTATTATTATTATTATTATTATTATTTGAAGGCTCCAGCTCGTAATCTTATCTGTGTGACTGTATAAACCCAAAGGCCGATATTAGATTTCAATTTATGGTGCTAAAATACATACATATTAAGTTAAATTAATTAAAATATTCCCATTTCTATTCTATTTATTAATTATAACGCTTTAAACCGCATTTCAGTGACAAATGTCTGTTTGCTTAAACCGACAACCAACAAATATTTGCTTACTATTACCACTACAAGTGAAAAAAAAAAAATTTAAAACATAAAAAAATATTTGTATGTGTGTACGAGTATTTGTCAAAAATCCACATTGTGGTTAATTAGTGGTCAAAGAACAAATAAATATTTTAGTTAGGACAAAGAAACCACAACGGAATATAGAAATATTCCTACATATGTCGAAATATTAAAACCATATGTTGAATATTTGTCAACGCCAAAGAAAAATTAATACGTAGCACTACACACATACACCTAAAACTATTTTGCTAAATTTACATAACAAATTTTTTTTATACTCTGTGTAAGTATACATATGTATGGATGTGTGTAAATTTGTATTTGTTTAATTCAAAAACCATTGTATTAGTTGTTGTAAGAAACGAAGTTTAACGTATTAATTAAAAAAAAACTCTGATGCGATTAGTATCGACTTTTTCATTCCTTCTGACTTCATTCAACAATATCTACACAGATAAAACTGTTGTTTGTGTATAAAAAATTTGTTTTTGCAAATTAACAGCAACGTTTCGACAACTATGGCAAATTACGCTGGCATACATCTTAAGTGATCTGTTGTGCATTTAACAATTGTGTTTATCATACCCAGAAAAGAAAAACATTGGCAACAAAATTAACTAAAAACGGTTGTGGTCTGAAGGTGGCATCAAAATTCGTTAGTTTACCAAAAAAATTTTTAAATAGAAAAAAAAGTAAATTTTATTTGACTAAGCAACATCTGTCATTATACTATTTCTGTTCTTACTATTAAAATTATTTAAAGCCTCATGATTAAAATAAAAAAACGTTCAATTAGTTTGGATACCTGTAAGCGGCTACCCAATCTGTAGATGTAAATATATAATACAGGTGAAATATGAAGCGGCTTTGGCTGCTACTATATTAATGGCAATAGATGAATGGCTGGCAAGAGACAATAAGACCAGATACCAGAGAATAACTGCTATCTTACCGATGGGAAATATCATAGAAATAACATGTGAAAAAATCCCATTGAGATATGAAAGCATTAACTGAATCAGCATAAGGCCGGAAGGGGTAGAATGGGATGAAGTAACTAGGGTAAGAATTACCCAAAACATCGATTTCTATACGGACTGGTAAGAGAGTGGTGATCAAAAGCAATACAGATTTTAAGGCTAAGGTTTTAGTAATTACGGAACGTACTTAATGGATAAAGGAAACTGATAACTAGGCCTCAATAAGTATTTTTACGGACAGCCAGTCAGTAATCAGGATAGTAAAGAACGAATCGGTTGATACTCGAAACGTCTGCAACAGAAGAGCGAAATAAACTCGCTCGCAAATTGTGAACGTCTAGAGATGGTATGGGTACCAGACCAACACGACTTAATCGGAACCGAGAAGACCAACCTATTATCCAAAATGGAAACGATTTTAACTGCTATAACTTTGGAAGATGCAAAACCATTTCAATGATTTAAATATGATGAATGGAGGGGTTGGAGGAACATGTCAGAAAACGGCAAAATAATGATGTTGGTAAAGTGGCGAACATTCTATGCGGTGACCAAAATCTTGAGAAATCTAAAGAAATTCTTAAACAGAGTAGACCAACACTTAGAATATTACCTAGTGTAAGTAATAACAGTTCACATGGAGTTTTTAATTTAAAAATAAAGTTATAATAACTGTTTATCCATTAGTTATTATTGTAAGGTTATGCACAGGGTGATATAACCAAAACGCAAAACGCGATCTAAGAAAATAATGTGTAAAAAATATCGTACAAATGCTTGCCACGAACTTAGGGGCATATTCTATCTGTTGTTCCATGCTTTCAATGACACTGATATATTTTTGAGGTTCGATGAGTCGAATTTTCTCATCCTTTAGCTCTTTAATTGCTCATGGCTTAATGAGGTTCAACTTTAATTCAAAAACATCCCTAAATAAAAATCTGAAATCACAAGATCGTAACGGTCAATTAACATAACCACGACGTGGGATAACCTGCTGTTGAATTTCTCGCCTAAAAGAATGTGTGGCAAGTTGACCATCCCGTTGGAACCGCATATTATCCAGGTCGATAGCCTTAATTTCTGTCCACAATATAAAACACCATACTCAGTAACTACTAAGACAAGCTCATTACTAAAGAACAACGACCCAAAGAGGATGCCAGCGCATAAACCACATCAGTTACTCTTTGTGAATGCATTGGCCTTTCAACAATCACTTGTGAATTCCCATTAGGCAAAATACAACAATTCTGTTTAATAACGAATATATTAAGGTGAAAAGGTGACTCGTTGCTTAAGTAGATTTTATTTGTAAAGTTAGCATTCACTTCTGTTTGCTTAACCAAACATTCGTCGTATTTAAGACGCTTTAAATGGTCTGAATTCTTCAGCTTTTGAGTTGATTGAACCTTGTAAATTCCTTTTTTGAAATCACATCAATGATGCTCGTAAGATGTTTTATTGTTGGGCACGACGACAAGTCGATGCTTGATTAAACAACAGCAATGTTATCTGCAGAACGAAGTGAGCGAGCAAGCATGTTTTCACTTTTGCTATAGACGAACTATGCTGAAATTTTCACAATCTGCACCACTCTGACGATTGGGGACATACCTTGTCGATTATACTGGTCAAAAAAAATAAAAAATCACAAAGTGCACTAAATATATTTTGATTTGAATCCCCATTTAAATAAAAGACTTTAATAATCTTAACGCGCTGCTTAATTATGTATCTCTCTATGGCTAAATTTGTCAAAGTAAAGCAAAAAACTTGAAGCTAAGATGTGACCCACAATTATCATCGTGCTTATGGTTAGACCACCCTTTAGTTTGATGAGGTAATTTGAATTAGACAAATAATTAAGTTTTTGTTTTCATATTGTTTAATTTGGTAATTAAATAATTTCATGTTGACTACAATGCTTTAGGGTAAGTGTTAGGGGTATTAAAAACATCAATAATGAAGCCCACCAATTGCTCTCTAAGAGTATAAAAATTACCAATTATAATTCTTTATAGACACATTTAATTTTTATTGCTTATGCGTTATTAAGTTTACAAGAACTTAAGCAAAAAACATAATAAAAATGAAAAACAAAAGCATTGACCCATAAGTTTGTTATGTGTCACAGTTTGTGGTAAATACCTCCTGCCATTAAGCACTCATTCTCACAGCATGTTAACGAGAAAATGACATGAATACTTGTGTCAATGTACAACAAGCATCTTTAGCATAGAAGGGGAAAACTTAACAAATAGTAAGTGTTTGAATAAAATAAAAGAAGAAATTTAGAAAAGTATTTCTTTGTATGAGGAAAGTTTCTAAACACGCAGCCTTATATTTATGCTCACATTTAAAAAAATTTTAAAGATTAAAAAAAAAAAAATTTCATAAGAAATTTGTTTTAGATATTAGCTTAGATTTACTAAGGTTTTTGTATATATTGTAAGAAAGGATGTGTAATATATTTTATGTTTACTGTGGTGTCAATTTTCATATATAAAAATAAATAGAGTATAAATTTACTTCAAGCTGTCATAAACTTATACGCTAACACAGGTTTTTGACTAAAGAGGGATAAGAATATTAAATTCAAATGGATTCTTTGTATAGGCAAACGTACACAAATGTGTATTCTTTGTCAATAAAACATTACGTATACGTATGACTAATATTTATTTCATATATGTTTTAAATATAACTCATTCGCCACATGTAGCTATTTAACTAATAAGCAGCAATATCTCCGGAAAAAAATCATAATGAATATAAATAAATGACTAAGAATTTAATTTCCAGCGATTCAAGTGATAATAAATTGATTAAATTTAAGTTAAAATACCAATGATTTTAACTTAAGCGTATTTTAGAGAGCATGAGTTTATACGAAAAGTATTATGTTGTGCTGGGAGCAGGTAAATTTCTACACACGTTATACCTGTTTCACTTAAACTTTTGTAAAAGATAAGCCTAATGCTGTATATGCACTGTATTCTTGTAATTAAAACAAAACATTAAAGTTTTAAGATTTTCTTTTTTCTGAAGTGTATAACTTCACACAGTGAAAAAGGGTATATATAGCCTTGTCATTCCGTGTGAAATTTCTACAATTTTAATTTCCGACCCCATAAAGTATATATTTTCTGAAAGCTTATGAATAGGGGAGTCGATTAAGCTCTGTCAGTATGTCCGTCTGTCCGTGTGAATGTTGAAATCAACTTTTTGAAGCCCCCCGATATCGCTTGGACCCGGGTGATGTATTAAGATATCAGAAATATTCGGGAGTAGATCGGTATTGAAAATTAGAAACATCGGTACATGAACAACTGAGATATGAGCAAAAATCCACTACCACCTCGATTTTTTTTTCACAAAAACAACATTAACACAACAACATACATACATACAAACGTGTATACTGGTTAGAGAAAACGTGGCATCGAATCGCAGCTGAGCCAAAAAATTTTTTTTTATTTTATATTTTTTTTTAATTTTTTTTTTTATTTTTTTTTTTATTTTTTATTTAATATATTATTTATATTTTTATTATTTTTTTTTAATTTTTTTTTTATTTTTCTTTTAAATTTTTGTTTTATTTTTTTCTTGTTTTATATTTATTATTTAAATTTTTAATTTTTTTTTTAATTTTTTTTTTTAATTTTTTTTTTATATTTTTTTTTTATTTTTTTTTTAAATTTTTTTTTATATTTTCTTTTATTTTTTTTTTATTTTTTTTTACACATACGTAAATTTAAAATTTTACAATGGGATGCTTTTATATATGTATGTTTTTTATTTCATATGGGATGAATGGTGATATAAACTACTGTTATTGCATGACTACACGTTGTGAAGGGTATATAAGATTCGGAACGGCCGAATATAGCGCTCTTACTTGTTCATGTTTATTTTTATATTTATTATTTGTAACTTATATTTATTTATGAAAAAATGAAGTCTCTAATAAGCTTACTTATTTATGAAAAGTATTATTGAACTGGGGGTCAATTCTTGTGAATTCTTGTGAATTCCGTGAAAATTTTCAATGAACAATTTTTGTACAGTAAAAGGTTTGGTGACACGACATGACAAGACACACACAAAGTTTTCATTTCACAGTTTCACAGCACGAGAATTGGTGCATACAACATATTGGTGAAAAGCACACAATGTGTCATGTGTTGAAGATGTTTTTTTACATGAAGTGTTTAAGATAGTTTTTATGATGTTGCATTTATTTTTAAACGCATGATTTAAGACAAAATATTTTGCACTTTAGAACTTATTTAAAATGAATGTTTTTGAGATTTTAATTTAATTTAGATTTTTAAATTGTTTAACTCATCTTGCATTACTTGCCATTTAATTTTAACTTGAATGTTTAGTTTTTTCATGTAATTTTTCTGCAAGGATTCTGACGTACTTAAGCAATCGCCACAAAATGGCTAGCCGAAAACCTAACTGTGTAGTAATATACAATTTTGGAGGCGAAATTTTGCATTTGTGGTTGCCTCTAGTTATCGTGATTTTTGATTTTTAATGTAAAATGGAACATGTAAATTTGAAAAAGTACTTAAAATGTTTATTATCCCTTAAAGAATAATTTGTGGTACTCTGTTAGAAAATAATATCTTACGGACTTTTGTTCCCACTACATCTGATGTCGTCCATTCGAAAGTTCTAATTTTGGGCGACACGAACAATGTTGGCTTCCAAAGCGTCAATTATCGCTGGTCTATTTCAAAACATCTTACACGTAACATATCACCAGAAAAAACTACCACAAAGTTGTGTTATTACATGATCTAAGCGACCAATTGACCACAAAAAAATGTTTCTGGGTAGTCGCGCATACAATAACTTGCCACAAAACTTAAAAAATGAGTTAGGAATATCAGGTTTTCAAAAATTCTTAAAAGAGTATATTTTACATAATATTAAGGAACACTTATTTTAAATACTTTTAATTTTTTTTCTTATTATAATTTGCTTATAAAGGGTCCACCAAATAACTTTTTTTTTTTGAAAATGCTATAAAAAAGTGTAGCTTCGGCTGTGTGGCACGTAGCGCCGTCCTGTTGAAACCAAATGTTTCCAATATCCTCCTCTTCAATTTTTGTGAACAAAAATTCGATCAACATGGCCCGATAATGATCGCCATTGACTACGGCCAGTGTTTGCTCATTTTCGAAGAAAAATGGCCCAATTATGCCTCTGGACGAAAATCCGCACCAAACGGTGACTCGTTTTGTATGTATCGGCTTTTCAATGTATGCGTGCGGGTTTTCTGTGCCCCAAATGCGACAATTTTGCTTGTTAACATAACCGCCAAGATCAAAATAAGCTTCATCTGAAAAAATTGTTTTTTTTTTGGCAAAATCGGTCAAAGTAATGTCACAATATTTCCCAGCGTTGTTCAAGCGTATACACAACCATATTCGTTCAGCGGAAGGATAAAACTAATTATCTGTCAAATCAGACATGAGCTATGTGTTACCATTCACGAAATAAGCACTAGTTGAATAAAAAAAACGTTAGATGGCGGAATCACATAGTCCGTAAACATAGTGCGATAATAGTTACCATTGACGGTTACATTTTGATTTCCATTATTTCTGAATAAATTTTGACCAATAATTCTATCAGCCAATAAACCACACCCTACAGCGGGTTTTAATAGAAAAAGTGGTAACTCCTGGGAGTCTTGGTCGAGTTTCAGTCACCAATGTAAACTGGGGATCAAATTTGCAAATAGTATTGGCAATTATAGTTTAAGTAAGTCGATTATGCGCACCGTACGTTCCTCGAGTTGCACGAAAAACATATCTCACAGAACGCTGTTTTTTCGTAACACAGCTGAATAATGGATACGCTGTTACAGTGTCAGTCTTTTTAAGACACTTATCAAACGATAATTAACGAAACTGATAAAACACTTTGATGTGCACAGCTACGTCATCGCACAGTCCTTTGTAATTGGCAGCATCCCTTTTAAATTGAGATCCCCCATAGTATCTTCATTTAATGTGTACTTGGACGTGATCCTAAATTTTCCGCTTGCCAAAGCTGGATGTTTGCATACTATATACATGCGGTGCTATCTCGACAGCCTACAAATACCATCTTTTTTGGTCTCCGTCCTCCTTAGATAATATTTAAGGTTTTCATATCCTATAGTCAAGACAGTTATCCAGCTTATCGTAATCCGATTAAAACCTTTGCCTTTACTGAGCTATTACCAAGACAGTCCTGGAGCAACATAGCAGCCTGCCTACAAGTGGTTTCCTATATCTACCTTTGCAGATTTATGCTGCTTACCCAATATATGACAGTTGCCTATACTAATTCATCACCCAGATCAATTTTTAGTTCAGGTCAGTTCATAATGTAGCTGTAGATCCCCTCTGGGCCAGTTCACCCCCAGTTTCGTTTTCGGTTTTGCGCACGTGCCTATATCATTATCAAGCATCAAAGAATTTATATACATCAGCCGCACGCATTTTATAACCGACTAGTTTCAAATAAAATGAGAATTCTCTTTTCGTGCATGCAACATTTCAATAGGTGATCTTATGCGTACAGAAAAACAAGCATTTTTGTCAGATAGATGGGCATATATTTTTCTAGACTTAAGGTGCAGGATAGGCTCTTGATGAGTATGTACTAGCAACTATTTTTCAGCCCTTAAAGGGTCTGCAAATAAAGTTACTGACGTTATTATTTAAGCCCTAATTGTGCATTGTGAATTGAGCCATCGGCTATGAGCGTGTGATGTAGCCTTTCTAGCACTAACACTAGGCACATAGGCTCCATCGGCATCGGAGTTTCCTTAACCTCCTTATTCAGCAGGATCTATTTAGTCTAAAAGTTTATGTTTTTACTTTCAGAAATAATAAAAAGTCCAACCAGATTGTATTTCAATATTTTTATAAATAAAAAGTAACTTATGCATATGATATCATACCTTATGCTATTGGCTTTTATAATCCCATAAACAAAAACAGAAATGAATTCGTTAATTAAAAAGCGATTAACTTGTTCGTGTCGAATTTTTATTGGTAAAGTGTTCATAATATTTTAATAGTTCATTAGTATTAGCAATAAATCTCCTAAGTGCTTGAGGGAGTAAAATCTCCACTTATTAATTTTCACATTAATTAATAGTCATCCACTGTTTAAACGTCTATTAAATAATCTTAAGAGATAAAACCACACCCACACTAGAACAAATTATTTAAGAGGCTTGGCAACATCACAATAGGAGTGAATCGTTATTAAGTTAAAGTTCTTTATTTTCGTATATTTGAACATTTATTTTCTTCTTAATATTAAATAATTTAGGATAAATGCCAACTAAAAGTTAAATATTATTTAGCAATATATTTAAATGATAAAATATTGTTTACATACATGTACGCAGGAATGTATGTATGTTGCTGGTGTGCGTGTTTTTTCACTTTTATTTTTGTTAAATTTTGAGCTAAACGTGCATGTAAACAAAGTCAAAAGCATTTTAACGGGTGTGGTATATGTCAACTACTTTGTTGTTCGTGTTGTTTTGGTTTGGCGAAAAGCGAAAACTGTTACCAGTTATAATTGTAACTTAGTAACAGTTTATTGTTGCTTCATTTAGCGGAAATTTTTAGTTAGCAACCGATACTGACAGCAGCTCATTACAGCTGTAGTTTATGTTTACCTTGACGCTCTCATTAACAGTTGAGTACATTCACAATTACATACACACTAATACGATTTCCTGTCTCTAACTGGGGTTCCCTTACTGCTATTCTTACAGCTGTTATCGTTGTTGTTTTTTTCTATTTTAGTTTTGCTTCGCTGTTCATTATGTGTAGTTGCTGTGCTGCTGCTTTAAGTTTGTTGCCAAATTTACCAGAAGAAGAAAAACTTTTAATTAGTTAAGAAGTTATAGGTTTTTTTAAGTCTTAAACATGCTTGACTGAAAATATGGATTTTTTTGTTCATTATTATTTAATGTCACTAATGGTGCCCTTACACAAACACGTTCACACAATGAACCGTTTTAAGAATTTAAAAAATAAAAAAAAAAAAGAATTTCGTAAAATTGTTTGTAACTGAAGATCTACGCATATTCAGAAGGAATATACATTGCGGCAACAAGAGCAACAATTAAGAAGCACATGTATTTGATTTTTGTATAAATGTCTGCATATGTCACACAATTATTATTTTATTTTTCCCTAAATTTCGATAATATTTAAGAAACTTCGATGTAAAAACTTTCTATTCTAGTTGTTTTTATTTTTTAAAACTGCAAATTATTTATTGCAGAATAAAAACAAAAAAATAAGTTTGATAGATGCAGACATATCACTACAAACGAGTAAGAGCACTATATTCGGCTGTGCCGCATCTTTTTTACCCACCACTAATTTGATGTACGTTTATAGCACAAAATGTGTTATTTTGTTATTAACTGCAATCGCTGTGGAATAATATCTTTATACTAAAATATGTATCACTTTCTTTTTATAACTTCGATGTGCTTGTAAAATGTTTTCGTAAATTTAGTATTTTAATGAAAGTGGGCGTTAAATAGGCATGTCAATATAGTTTCTGCTAATAAATACAACTGAGATATTTCAATATAGTCATTTATTCTTCAAAAACTCTGTCCAGAGAGAAATTATATGAATTTAAGATAAGCTGCTATATGGGAGGTAGGCGTTAAAGAGGGCGTGTCACTTTTATTTTCTGGTATAACAATGGCATTACTAGAAAGCTATATGTACGAAATTTCATCATCATTTTATGAGCTTTTAAGTTTCATTAACAGTGGATAACGTGAAAAGTGGGCGTTATAGTAGGCGTGTCGAAATTGTTTCCGCTAATGAATTTAACTCAGATATTTCACTATAGAGTCCTTTATTCTTCCAAAATCTTTATTCAAAGAGAAATAATATGAATTTCAGATAAAGCGTAATATGGGAGGTGAGCGTGGAAGTGGGCGTGCCCGATTTATTTTTCGTTAATACAAAGCCTTTCACTAAAAAGCAATGTTTGAAAAATTTCACAACCATACATCAAATTTTGTCAGATTTAATACGTTTTAAATTTTGAATATACCGAGAAGTACAATGTGCGGTATACATTTTCGTACATTATGATTTTTAACTCCTTTACTAATGGATATATTTATGCAAGTTTTACGAAGAAATATTTTTTTTCTCAGGTAATGTATATTCGAAATTTCATGGCTCTCCGTTAATGCGTTTGGACACAATTACGGTTTATTCGATGAGGGATAGACATGGTTTTTTTTACCTACTCTTGTATTACGAGCTTTAACTCTCTTCCTAATATTTCGATTTAGCCTATTTTCAACACCAAACAAATCTTGTATATGGCCATTTCCATGAATATGTTAACCACGACTGTAAAATAAAAACTCTTGAAAGTTTTAAGAGCTTATTCAATTATGTTAAGAGCAATAACAAGAGTTTAATCTGATTATCTCTTTGACTTATTTTAAACAATTGCAATCAACTATTTTTTTTAGCGACTAAATTGTATAAATAAATTGTAACTGTAAATATGCTTTAAAATTAAGGTAACAACAATAATTAACAAGATCCATAAGAAAAAAGAAAATATAGAGTCCAATTAGCGGTATTTTTTTTTTATTTCTCTTGGATGTTATTTTTATGTCACGTACGTAGTGCAAAAACTTAATTTGTCTCCGTCCTTGGTATTTGAACAGTTGAAAGAGCACCTTATTTAGAATTTAACTTTTTTTCTTCACATAATATAAATTTTATTACCTAAGAATACTATTACAGAAAAATCTGTCACGTACGATATGTCACGAACGATATTAAATTGAATTTACTATAAAATCATTTAAAGACTGTTTTCAATTAAGTATGATGGATTTTAAATGAAAAATATTTGGTTTAGTGTAAAAAATTAAAAAGAGAAAAAATACCTCTCAAGGTTCGCAGATATTTCCATATATATTTCCACATATACCCCAAAATCACTTCTGTTTTATGTCACGTACGATATATTCTAATTTTTCTGGATATTTTAGATAACAATGATTCGAATATAAATAATTTTTTGTTTTAAATAAAGTACCCTTTGAATGGAACATAAAGATCTAATTTTGTTTCAGTTACTCTTACTTTTGCAAAAATTACTCCACTTTATAGAAGTATAAATGTCACGTGCGATGACATGGAAATGCCCATATATGAAATATTCTGGCAAAATTTTAGCTTTTTCGCTGCGACCTCTATCGTGCTTTCAACGGATAGACGGAAAGACGGACGGACATAGCTTAATCGTCAAAAAATTAAACTAGAAATGGGCTCTGAAATATATATTTCAATGTGTTACAAACGGAAATAAGTAACGAAACAATAAATGGGTTTTCACGGTTATATGTAATAAATTGCCTAAGAATGCATTGAACATATTTTAGGAACCATTTCTTTTTTTTTTTAAATTTTATCTGTGGTAAAAAATTGTGCAAAAACAGGAGCTGCAACATTTTTGCTTTAGCTAAATAAAACTTTGCTTTCTATACTGCTAGCGGAAGGATGCAAAACAAAAATGTTTTAAGAATATGAGAGAATGTGAACATGTAGAAAAATGTTATTTGATAGGTGAAGAAAAAAGACAAATTTGAAAATAACTGTTATGATTCTCTAATTCTAATTTCACTTAATTGTAACATAAATACTAATTTCATATTGCAAATGAGTAATCCGATAAGAAGTGCTGATGGCAAAATCGTTGGTAGTTTCGAAAATGCATTGCACTCGGCTAACAACGGAATAATTTTAAAATATTCTTAAAATGATTATAATAAGATTTTACAATTTTCAGAAATGAAATAATAGAAAAATAAACTAAAGCCAGAATAAGAATTGTTTATAGTAAATTTAAGAACAAAAAGTTCAAATAAATATTAATTTTTAATTATAATTTATTTTTTTACTTATTTAGTGTATTTTTCATGATCACAAATGAAATTTAATTTCTTTATAAATGAGAAACTAAAATAAATAACAAAAAAACTTTGTCTCAAAATTGTTTTAATTTCTATTCAACATCGGCAAAATTGGCTTATTTTATTTAACATTTTTAAACAAAAGTAAAATTATTTGTATAAATTTCAGTTATATTATTTCCTATTAGGGTGATCGACTCGGTTTTACAGGAAAATTCAAGTGAAATATTTATTGTAACATCGATGCAAAAAGATTTTATAACTTAAGAGGAGGCGAATGATTTTTCAGAAATAGTATGCCGGTCAGCCGGAAAATGCAGTGGTAACTAGGGTGATCAATTCGGTTTTACAAACGGTGGAGAATCCGGTTTTTTAATCTTTTAGCTGCCGTTTTTTTGCAAATGTTAATTCTTCGAATCTTGAACACATCGGTTTTTTTGCTCACACAAACCGGTTTTTTTTCATTTTTAGTTTTGTGTTTGTAACCAAACGTACCATACTATATTTATTACTCAAAAAATTTTCAAAAATCATCAAACCTTCCATAATATTGTAAGAAATTTATTTGCTGTTACAAAAACAAATGTAAAATAAGAAAAATAATTAGGCTTAAATATTATTTGCTTTAAAAGGAGGGCAGGTATTTTATACGTTGTTGCGCTTATAATTTGCTGTGATAATCAGCTGTTCAGTTAAGTTTTCTTTTACCAAATTATTGTACTTTGAAGTACTTTTTGATCTCATTTTCGAATTTCATAATATTTTGCTTCTACGAAATCTAGCGACTTGTACTAAAGACTACCCGTAGCTTAACTAATATCTCTGACAACATATGACTTGTATACTAAAATATTTTGGCACACAAAGGGTCATTGTTACAACTTGCCTATAAAGTTAATGTTAATAAAAGGTAACTTTGACTACCGTGAGAAGTGAAGTGACTTTTTAATATTTTTCCTTTTTGTAATAAAGTTTTTTTTTTTTTTTTTAATATGTCAGTACCAGAGCAAATTTTATGATCTATTTACTGTTTTGTGTCACTAAATTTAAAATTAAAAGTTAAAATAAAAAAAAATATAAATCACAACTTAGTTGCCATATTTTGTTTCATGTAGAGCAACAATGGCATTTTTAAATGTATAAACCTAACCCTAAAAGTTAAAGGTAATTAAAGCATAAACTTAACTTTTCGGCCACTTTAAGGTAAAGAGTGTCTGTCCTTTAACAACTTTATTTTAATTAACGGTATTTTATAATAATGTCATTGAATGTGTGTCAACTTAAAATGCAATTAAACCATAGAACAAACTAGTTTATAACTATATTTGTATCTCTGTCATGGGTATAAGAGAGAATTATATTTTATGTATTCGACCGGTTAACCGGTTTTTTTCTTAATTAAAAAAAAACGGTTTTTTTAAATTCTGAATTTCAAACTATTTGAAAACCGGTTTCTTAAAAATGCCGAATAATCGATCACCCTACTTACTATTCATGTAATAGTTCATCAAATTATATTGTGAATATTAATTTCGATAAAAAACTAAGCCCAGCTTGGTTTACGTGTTAAAAAAATTTAACTAAATAATCTAATTGCAAATACACATGGTACTGCATGATTTCATATTCGGAAAGGGTATGAAAAATTCGTCACAGCCGAATATTTATATCATTAGAATACCAGTAAACAAAAGTCCATTTACATTAAAAAAAACATTTAAGGTATTTGTTGTTTAGGTAGTTATAAGCATATTTGGTTTTTTTTATTATTATTTTACTACAATAAAGAAATTATGCTCATAAATTAAAAAAACAACAACAACAAAATAAACAGCGCGAAATACGAAGCACCTCTTTTGTTGTCAAGCTGTAAAAAGAAGAATGTAAGAATTTATTGAAAATTGCGGCTGAAACCTAAATTCTTTAGGCACAAATAACACTTTTAATAATTCCACACTACGAGTATAACGACACTCACACACAAATACATGAACACATTTATGAATTTTATGGCCTTTATTTATTATTTTTAGTTTTTGGGAAAAACAATACCTCACTGGGCGCCTCTTTGGGCCAAAATTTAAAATAAAACAAAATATTTATTTGCAAATACTAACGACAACGTGAAAAGCAGTTTAAATTAACATATTTTCCAGGAAAACAATTAGTTTTTGTCAGTGGGTTGATAGAGACTGTATACAGTCTCGTATGAGATGAGGTAAGTTATTGGGTTAGGCTCGTTATTTGTGAAAATCACTAAGAGCAACAAAATGTTTATAGATTTAAAAGTATACATTTTATTAAGTTTTTTTGAACAAGACATTTTATTACACTCTTAATAAGGAACATTATGCTGATCACTGGGAAAATAGGTTGTGCATTTGTGTTAACAGAATTAAAATTGCATTTGTACTGCCATATCCATAAAAAATATTTTATGTTCATTAAAGGCTTATTTGACAGATGTTTCACAGACATTTGTCAAATAAGTCTAAAAAATTTTTTATGACTACGGCAAGTAGTCTTTTGGCGCTAAAATTTCTAATACATTTTAAAGGCTAAATTAAAATTAATTTCACAAAGATAACGTTTAAAGAATGAAATTTGTTTTTTTTTTACTTTGAAGCTTAGTTCACAGAGCAGAATTGTTGCTATAGAAGTCATAGTGGCGGTCTCTGAGCAAGTTGAAAATACTTGTCTAAAAAGAACTATTTTCTGTTCGATGAAAGTTTTTAGAGTTGTTGTGCACTTATAGACAAACAAAAAATTTATAACAATTTTGAAATATTTTCCATATTCTGAAACACCTTAAACTTTTATATAAGATTAACTAAAAAATAATTTCTGAGTTCTTAAACCTTATGTTCTTTTATTTAGTTTGATTTTTTAATAAATGCTGAATTTAAGTTTCAATACCTTCATAATAATACTGATATTATTTTCAATACTGCCGCCGAAATAATAAAAAATTTATACCCATGCCGTAACGTATATCGTTGGCAATCCTCATATTCCATAAACATAAATTACCCCTACATAAACATTGGCATAAATTAAAACTCACACACACTCACATTCGTATAAATGCTGATTTAGATGTGTAACATAAAATTATTATGTCAATCTGTGTTGACACAGAAATTAACATAAAATTGGTAAAACAAATAAGTAAACATAAGCATAAAAGAAAAGGACAGAAAATAAAAGGAAAGGACAAGTGTTTGTAAATGTATGTTCATATGGCTGAGCCTTTTAATCTTTAAGGATAAAAAAACTGCTTTCCGAATGTACCTGTCTGAATACATCATCGTTTTGCAGGCAAATATAAAAACATAAATATTTTAAATGAAAAACTTATGTTAATAAAACAAAAATAGCCCAAAATCAGCAAACCCATAATTGTAGTCATGATTAAAACACAAATTTGAGTAGAGAAAAACAGTATCATTCATTTTATCAGCAGGAACAAGTTTTTACAAAATATTTTATTATTTGGACATTGATTATTTACTTATTTCTGTTAAAAATGCTAAGTGGGTTGTATTTCAGGTTCAGAAGGCGAGTTTTTTTTAAATTGGAAATCAATTTATCAGTTCACCTAACTGCGTTCTAAATAAACTGGTGTTAGAATAATACTTGTCGTCAACTTAGTGTTTCCGTATATTTATAGATCAAGTTAACATTCGAATGATTGTAAAATTTTAGTATTTTAAAAATAGAAATTAGTTATTATTGAAAATAGAAAAAGAAAATACGTATTAAAACTTTCAGAAGTGGGAGCTTATAATTGCGGAAAAACTAAGACAAAATTATTTATTTCCAAAACTAAGAAAAAAGGTAGATAAGTATATTAGAAATTGTGTGAAATGTATAATTTATTCGCCTTCTAGTCACTCTAATGATCATAATCTGTATTGTGTTCCAAAAGTCCCCATTCCATTTTACACGTTTCAAATTGATAATTTTGGTCCTTTGCCTTCTATTTGATCTGTTCGTAAACATATTTTAGTTGTTGTGGATGGTTTTACTAAACACGTAAAATTATACCCTGTCAAATCAGTAAGTTCAAAGGAAGTGTGCATGTCGTTGCAAAAATATTTCGATAATTTTAGTCGACCAGTTTGGATAATTACTGATAGAAGTACTTGCATTACTGCTAAAGATTTTTCAGAATTTCTGTCACAAAACAATATAAAACATATCAAAATATCCGTAGCTTTTCAACAGGCAAATGGGCAGGTGGAAAGAGTGAATCGAATTTTGAAATCAATGTTAGCTAAATTAACGGAACCTGTCACTCATTCCGATTGGGTATCCAAATTGGTGAATGTTGAATTTGCTCTTAACAATACTATTCATTCAACAACCCGCAAATCTCCGTCTATACTATTATTTGGAGTTAAACAGAGAGGTACTTAAACGTTGGGCGATGGAGGAACATGTCAGAAAATGGCAAAGCACTGATGTCGGTAAAGTGACAAGAATACTATGGGGTGACCCAAATCTTGGGAAATCAAGGGAAATTCTGAGACTGAATAGACCAACACTTATGAGAATTACCAGTGTGATTACAGGTCATACGGAGTTGAGAACCCATATAGCTCGCATGAAACTATCTGAAGAGACAACATGCAGATCATGCGAGGAAGAGGAAGAGACTTTGATACTATATCTCTGTCATTGTCCTGCGTTTGGGCATATTAGACGCGAAAATTTTACAGTGGACACTATGCCGAATTCGGAGTACCTGGGGAACTCAAACTGGAGATCCATAAGGAATTACTTTGAAGGGACTGAGTTTTTGAACTAGTCCGATATTTAATTATGGGAAATTATGATTATGGTTTTAAATTGGGAATTCCGGTTCCCACATGGAGCGCACAACATGCCAACTGGGCATAAGTGTATACCTGTCATGGGTTTGGGCTTTTAGTGCCCCTCCTCTTCAACCTAACCTAACCTACACAGAGAGGTCTATAGGTAGTTGTAGACGAATTAACAGAATTTTTAGAAGAAACTACTGATACTGAAGTCGTTGACATGGGAAAGTCTCGTGAAGAAGCTTTTTAGGAAAATAAACAAGTCGCAACAATACAGTCAGAAATATTTTCTGATGCATAGTATTCCCGCGAAAGAATTTAAAGTGAGAGATTTTGTCATCATGGAGAACATAAGTTCATATGTCGGTTCAAACAGAAAATTGCCGGAAAAATTTAAAGGTCCTTATATTGTAAAAAAAATTTTACCACATGATCAGATATTGAGTCTAATAACTCAAAACACGATTACGTTTGTGGTTAATACCAGATAATGAAATCAGTTCTATTATTCCTTTTACGTAAGGTGGCACTAATTTACAGTATATGATCGGGTCGATCAAAAGTCGTCAACTTAGCTTTTCCGTATATTTATAAATCAAGTTAACATTCGAATGATTGTAAAATTTCAGTATTTTAAATATAAAAATTAGTTATTATTGAAAATAGAAAAAGAAAATACGTATTAAACTGGTAAGTTAAGTTGTAGGGTATAAAATTACTACAATTGTCAGTAGCATCATGTGTGCTCCTGAAAGTTTTCTTCTCGTCACAAAAATATTTTTTCGAAAAAAAGAGAGAAAACTCATACCTGCCCTTCATCTGTATTGCCAAATCTATGTACAGGTTTGTCATTCTGTTTGTAATTTCTACAATATTTATTTCCGACCCCATAAAGTATATATTTTCCGAAAGGAGTTTTCTTTTTTCTGACTAGGGCAGTCGAATGAGCTATGCCTGTTTGTCCCTGTATTGCTTGAACTTCTAGTAGTCTCAGTTACTCAGATCTGTATGTGTTATCAGGTTTTCAAAAGTATCTGGAAATTAATCTCTTTTAAAATCAGGCACGGTCGCCAAATAAGATATGAGCAGATAAACATGACTGCCTTAAAATTTTGCAGCCCTAGGTTAACTTAAAGAGATGTTGGCTGCTACGTGTAGGTACGTTATACCTATTAAAGAAATGTTCCATAAATCGCATTCTAACCAACACAGTTATAGGCAAAACTTTTTTGAAAAATTTCAATTTTTTTTTTAATATATCATATTATTAAAGCTCCTTATTAGTTTTTGGGCATGCTAAAGAAACCAGAATACAAGCTGTAATCTCAAATTCTTTATTCCGAGAAAAACTAACAGATAGGTTTCAAACTAACTGAGATATAGGCACAAAAGTACAAATGCTTCCATATTTGTTCTAAAATTTACAAACGCGAATCGATTTGTTTCAGCTTTTGAATAGCAAAGTGGAACGATATGGGTATCGAAACAAAGCGCATGAATCAGAGTACATAAGACAATTTAAAAAAAAAATTTAAATCCAAGATATCCGTCACTACAAAATGGCGTACAATTAATTTTTATATGATTCAAATCTAGTAATTCAAAATGTATTCACTACAACTCCTTTTAATATTGGTATCAACGGGAAGGAGTTTAACAGTAGAATACAGTAAAAAATAAGAAATTTTAAACCTAAAATAATGTCCGATATATAATGGCGGATATTTGAGTAAAACATTTTATTTATGTTTTTGTCCCCTTCAATTTCCACAATATGGTTATTGTTACGGAAATTGACTCGAGCGCCCAATTTTCATAAGATTATAAACAAAAATTTAAATAAAAATTTAAACGCTTTATATTTAGATTTTAAAATTCCTGTTACATATTTAGAACTAATTATCTATTTATATATATAAAAGTGAAACTCTGTGTGTGTGTGTGTTAGCTATTGACTACGAAACCGTAAAGCCGATCGGACTCAAAGTTTTGAAAGTTGTTGTACACATTCCAGGTAGTGTTTATGGGTGGCAAAAAGTGGGTGGGACTACGCCCATAAAAAGTAAGTTATCATTTTTAGGTACTTGTAATGGACGGATTTTTTTTTTTATCTTTGCACACATATTGAGCTGTCATGACTATACAGTTTTGTGATTAGAAAAGTGGGCAGTGCCACGCCCAATAAAAAAAGTTACACTTTTAGTTTCTTGCACTTGATATTCAATTAAAAATCAGAATGCATTTTTATTCATTAAGGGGCGTAGCAACGAGCGCCGGGCTTGGCTAGCTTAAAATAAGTAAAAATTGGTTCTTACATGTGCACATAAGTAGTTTATTAGTGTGAAAGTAAGGAGCAGTAATTTTATAAATTATTTAAGTATTTCATTGTTAGTTTATAAAAGGTTTCTCTACTAATTAGTTTTATGTAATTAACTGTAGTAAGTACAAACGGTTTTTACTAGAGATATTTTACGTTAAATTTAGAACAATTGGTGATTACAAGTAATTGGTATTAAGTTAACTAGATACTCGAGGTTCAAGTCAGCGTCTACACAGTATACAGCTATTAAATGAAAGGACTTGACCAGTAGACAATAAAAAAATTTAAAATTTAACAGGGCGTCTTAAAGAAGGCATAGACCATTGACTATACAAATAACTAAGTAAAAATTCAAAATCAAAGATGGCGTTGGAAAAAACGAAACAAAATTGCATATAACACTAAATCTAAGCTACGATGTGGACGTTATGCCTTATATACATGATGGTAAAGGGTATTATAAGATTCGGCCGAATATAGCAATTTTACTTGTATCTAGTTTGCTCTTTCACTTACCTCTTAAAGTATGAAATAAAGTTAAATTAATAAAGCTAAAGTCACGACATGTAGCTCGCCGTTAGCGGGTTTACTCGGATAACTTAAGGCCCATGTGAATGTGATATCTTGAAAATCTGGAAACCATTCTAGATTTCTGGTAGAACCAATCAGTACTATTAAGTACATCTTTTTGGCTGTCTACAGACACACTGGAGAGACTTCTCAGATTCTGGAAAAATTATCTATCCATTGGCTTAAATTTTTGTTTCTGTAGAGATGGGCAGATGGGCACAGCTAGTGATTCTTTAATTTCTCTTCTCTCTGGCAAAGACAACGTCTGCAGTACTCGTTGTAGAATAAGCCAAGTCGCCCACAAATCTGCCCAGTTAGCCAGTGACCGGTAAGTACTGTTACTAAAAGTGATATCCCTTTTCTCTCAAATTTGGGTTAAGATTTCGTTTCTTCCATCGCATGTGAGGGCCAGAAACACTTAGATATTTTGAAGGTGTAAGCGTCCCCTTATTTTTGTGTCGTTCTCCTCAGCCCCCACATATCAATGTAAATCGAAAGTGATATAAAGGATATTTTAATACCTCCTGTTATCATTGAACCGTCCAACAAGGAAGGATTCCCCGTGTGTGCATCTTTTAAGCATGGACGCTTGGATAGGTAAATAGCCGGGTATCTACATCAGTCTAGCGAGATGTTGGCCGAGTTACATTACTTGAAAGAATTTAAAAAAGTAAATTTTCTAAAAAAAAATATTATATATAGAGCGAGATCACTGATAACGCTACCCTCGATTTGGTTAATAAAAATATTAATGTGCGATGTGTTTTTACTTCTTACTACACTTTCGTCAGCCTTGGGTTGTTTACTAATTCTAAAACTCAATTCAGTCACTTATGACCTGCCATCGATTTGCCATTCAAAATCATTTCTTTTCAATTCACTCAGTAACCCACACATTCATTCATTCATTTGTTCATTATTAATTATTCTTCCATCACTTATCTTCAAAAAAACACACATACACTCACACATACAAAATTGTAGTTTTGTTTTTAGAAATGAAATCTTTGCACACTCCAAACCAAAGTGGAAACGAAAATCCATTGACTGTTTCCCTCTAGTACGTGTTTTCATATGAAAAAATGTTTGTATTCATGCATAACATTTGTTAAGTGCTTGGATTTTTGAAAAGTAAAAGTGAAGAATATTTTGCCTGAATATTTTTGTCACCCTCATTAAACGAAGAAACTTTTTTTGTGAATAAAATATGTAAATGGGACACAGAATTCACTTCAACAATTATTTAAATGATTAATTATTGTAAAACGAAATCTTGAAATTGTATTTTACATTTTATTTTATTGCATGGCACAATTAAGACTTTTTACACACATACTCACCCACATAGTTGAAGTTAGGCAAAGTTCTTAGAATTATGTCGATGACTACAAGAAGAGAGACCCTTATTCGTATTTTTTTTACGAAATTGAGCATTTCAGAGATTCCAATAAATTTGACACAAATACACCTCGACACAAAAATTGTACGCAATAGTATCAAGAATAACAGTTTTACAAGAAATTTTACGAAAGAAGATTCATAATGATAATACAGTAACAATTATTTGAGTTAGGTCCTCTCTACTTGTGACCATCGTTATATTCCTTCCTAAAAAGCTCTTGCAAATTTAAAAATGTTTAGGAGTATGAAGGTTAAAAGTTTGTTTGCACTACATAGAAATGCTTTTCATTCCTTAATTAATTTTTCTAAAATTGTGCTTGTGTGTGTATGTGTGTCTTTTCTATCAACCACTTAAAATTGTAGTTGAATTTCGATTATAATTTAATTTTTCAATTATAAAACAAAAGACTTGGCTGGTGTTAGCAAAATCTTTCGTTTCCAGTGTATTCTTTCATTATCACAAAAAAAATGTTTAATTTCATCATAAAAGAAAAAAATTAAACATAAATATGAATTTAAATTTGAAAGCCAGTTTTATAATCTAAAAACATTGTATTGAAAATGATTTTAATTTCATTAAAATATTAGCATTTTTTTTTAGTTATTTTTTTAACAGATTAAAGCTCATACCGTAGCTTTAGAGTAGAGGGAGAGTTTTTTAACGGCTTTATTTTTCTAAGTGAGCAAAGAAGCTCGAAATTTTATACTTTATTATTATTAAAGTATTTAAATTTGCTAAAAAATTTTATAGGCGTGAAATGCGAACGTGGTTTTAACGGTTTTTGTGGAACCAAAAATTTAAGATTTAGAATAATTTTATATGTTCATCAGAAATAAAGCTATATTCAATAGATAATCATGAGTAACTCTCTTGTATTGAAGAACATTTTTATGCGCAGACAAATTTTTACTGAAACTCTCCTGCAATATGACTTATTTTAAAAAGGTTTTTTAAGAAAACCAAACCAACTTTGATTTTGTGTTTCAAAGCCTCAATTGTTTATAGTTTCCCACAGATTATAGTCCTGTAGTCTTAAATTACAGCTAAGAGGCTGCTAATTGCTGTTAAAATTTTGCTGATTATACAATTAAAAAAAAAACAGTGTCTAAAAGTCCAATTTTTAATTTTATTTGTTCTAAGTTATGGTGCCCTGCTGCAACTAAACGTCATCGTCTTCAACTTTAACCTCTTAAGACCGCAGGTACACATATGTGTACCTTTAGTTATGACTCAATTTTTCAAGCAATGCCATCTTGATGTGGCTTTTTTACTTTTGTTGCATTTTATATGATTATAGGCTTTACTAAAAACGAATAGCAGGCATCAAAACCAAGTTGCACTCATTATTTTTAAATTTTGATTTAACGTTTAAAAAAATTTCTAGTAGGCCATGATCATGAGTAAAAAACATTTATTTTTGAACTGAACTTGTTGGTTGGATTCACTTGCTTTATAAATTTTTGTATATCTATGTATTTTAAAAAATAACTGTTTTGAAAATTACCATACCGTTAAGCATTTTGACAGTTGTTAAATATATGTTAGGTACTGAGGTCCACATATGTGCACCACTTTTTTCCATTACTACCAAGGCATATCCATAAGGTATATGCAACGGCGAATTGATACAACAAAGCAACTTTTCATGGGATGTTTTATGTCAAGGCCAATTCGTATATCAGGGATGGAAAAGTTGTTTTTACATATTAAATATAATAAAATTTGATTAAAAACAGAATATAAATTTTTTAAACACATTATTAATGACGCAAAAGCAAAAAATATACATAAATTAAGCACATTTATTGTCAAAAAAGTACACTCAAGTTAATTGTTTAATACCGAAACCAAAATCACATTTCCTATCCCTGCATTAATAAATGAAATCAAAGCGAATTCAACCAATTTTGACAAAATGTTTCACAATCAGCTGGGCTGATAATTTCACCTGTATGAATTCGCCTTGATTACTACTAATAAAAAAAAATAATAAAATAACAAATAATTGTTATATTTTTATCCTAAAAAGTAAAATAAATATATAAAAACCGAAAAAAATTAATTTTTTCTTATTCAGGTCTTAAGAGGTTAAGCCATTGACAACATCCGCATCAAACAGTTACTCTTTGTAGGTGTTTTATTTTTTTAAACATTTTTCTTATTAAGATTCCTAAGAAGTGAAAATGTACTTTATTCGAAAAGATAATTTTTCAGTCGAAATGCTCATATTCAGGCGTTTAGGCAAATCGAACATGCATCATAGTGAGATTTTTGTGTTGGATTAAGTGTTTACGTCAATGTATTTATGCAAATTGCTCAGAAAAGTTCGACAAATGTTCAGTTCGTGAAAACTATTACGAGTTAATATATGTTAATAAACATTCTGTGAAAGAGCAGTAATGTATTTAGCTAAAAGTTTTCAAAAAGTTTTGTTTATTTGTTTACTTCCTCGTTTCTAATTAAGCCTTCATGGCTTGGCATCCATATTATCTCTCTTTCTACTGCGTTGATTACAGGACATAGGAACTTCAAATATCATCTGAAGAGGATGCAGATCGTGGATGATGATATTTGTAGAATGTGCCTGGAGGATTCCGAGACAGCAGCGCATGTAGTATGCAAGTGTCCGGCGTTGGCGAGCGGAAGATTAAGGATCACAGGCAAGCACACATTAAGTGTGAGTGCGATGGGGGACCTTAGTCTGAGGGAGATGCTGGCGATTACAAAGGACTGTGCGATGAGGATTGTCGACAATCACCAGTCGGCAGTGTGAAATCGTTTTCCTAGTCCAGAGCAAACGCCGGATTGAAGGTATACTGATCGGTGAACACGAAAGCTATGAGGAGCGAAGGCGGTCGAAAGGGACCCGTGATGGTAGTGGTCTGCTTCGATATTCCCCCTACATGTGTATATATTTCTCTTTCTATATGTTCGTAGCTTGCGTGCAATTTTAACTAATTTTTGCATTGTAGATTATTAATAAATTCAACATTTTCATCACTCAACGCCTTTATTACCAATCAACTACCTGCAAAAATTCCAATCGGAGCACCGGTATTAATTTGTTAGTACATGGAAACAGTTACCTCTGTATTGATTTAAATCATAGGAACCCATTTCGATCCTGTAACCAGTTTTCCATCTGTGTAGGTAGGTATTCCCTACCTCTATTATTTCATTACTTTTTTTCTCAGTCGGTATTATAGTGGTACAGTTGATTTTTTCGTATCTTGTTGAGGTTTTGTGATATTTTTCGCTGGTTATGATATCAATTATTCTTTGTATCTTGTCTTTGGTCTTTCAGCAGCCACAAGCCATTGAATAGAAAAATCTTGAAAGAGCCGAGGCTACACCGTACTTCATGTGTAACTAAATAGTTATTTATGATAGAAGTTCTTAAAGGCCATTTTCGACGTTGTTTTCATTGAACCACAGATTGAAATACAGCACTGCATTTTTTGAAGAGGTCTCTTCGCTTCTTTAAAGATGTCCACAACATTATTAAAATATACGTTAAGATTAATCGCACTATTCTCATAAACGATAAAAAGTATTAGGTTATCGTAACAACAGCCAACCGCTACTTCTTTTGGTTTGCAATTTTTTTTTATTTTTCTTACGTTAAATCTTTGATTTGGCCAAGTTTCTCTTCTTCTAGGTCATATAGGCGTTATCATAAGTCGATATACATAAAAATATTCACAATTTAACATCATTTTTATTGTCATATACTACAAACACTGTCACTCTTTATAGCTTAGCTGTCTAAAAGACATTATACTAAGATTAGATGAATTTAGCCAAACCACAACCCACAGCCTCCTGACATTTTATTGGGAAAATTAATCATTATTAAATTAAAATAGTTTATTTAGTAAAATAGATTCTAAAATACACACACTCACTCAGTCTCAGTTTTAATTTTACAAGTGGCAGCACTTTTTCTATATATTTTTTGAAAACATTTATCTCCTCTTTGACCTAAAACACATTTGAGAAGACAAATTTTGTATAGGAAGAATAAAAGGGGTCATTTTTAAACGACACTTTTATTATGCAGTGAATAAAGAACCAAAGAAAATGTTTGTGTGTCAAACTCAAACACTTACAAACGCACAAGTTATTTGAGACTTATAGACACGAGAACAAATTGTTTAAGAAAAGAAAAGGAAAATAGAAAAAACTCTTAAGGATGAAAAACCAAAATGACACAATGTGTCAATGAATACTACAAAAGAACATATTTCAAAAGGGTTAAAGGATTAAAGTGTAGAAAAACCCTGCACATAAAGGGCTGCTAAGAAGGCTCTTTAAAATTTTAAAATCTAAAATATTTTTAATTGGAAAAGCTATTTTTTGGAAATATTAAATGTGACTACATAGAGAAAACCGTTTCGGTTGTGAGTATAAAAATTGTTGCCAATCGCATAGATTAGTTTTGATAGTAAACTTATACGATTGTATGTACAGAGTTTCGTTTTAACATATAAATACTAAAAAATTATGATTCTTGGAATAGAAATTTTGTAACCACAAAAGCAAAGTTCGAATACAATAACTCAACTATTCGATTGGCAATGAATTTGAGTTTTTGTTTTCTGCGTGCTGGAATTGTATTAAAAATCTTATAATCGTAAGCGATCAACCACTTAGAGGAGCAAATAAAGGCCATAATAGGGAACATAGATAAATGAAAGAAACTTCATAACTTTTAATTTCGTCAAATAGCCTCTTCTAATAATTGAATGAAATGGAGCTACTACTGATAACGATTGTATATGAAAAGACAAGTAACAGTGCTATGTTCGGCCATGCCGAATCTTCTATACCCTTCACAACGTGTAGTCATGCAATAACAATTGTTTGTATCACCATTCATCTCACATAAAATACGTACATATGTCTATACTGGTTAGAATAAATGTGACATCGAATCCCAGCTGAGCCAAAAAAATTTTATTTTATTTTATTTAATATATTATTTATATTTTATTATTTTTTTTATATTTTTTTTTTAATTTTTTTTTAAATTTTTTTTTAAATTTTTTTAAAAAATTTTGTTAAATTTTTTTTTTGTAAGTTTTTTTATTATTTTTTTTTTATTTTTAATATATTTTTTTTTGTAATTTTTTTTTTGGTATGTTTTTTACATGTTTGTATGTATGTATGTATGTTGTTGTTAAAATTGTGTAAAAAAACGAGGAGGTCGTGGTTTTTTGCTCATATCTCAGAAAGTTATAGGGCGATTGTGCTGAATTTCAATAGCGATTCATTACTGGATATTTCCAAGAGATTGATACCATATACAGATCTCAGGAACATATAGTTGCTTCTATAAGTTGATTTCAACCAACACACGGACAGACGGTCAGGGCTTAATCGACTCCTCTATTCATAAGCTTTCAGAAAATATATACTTTATGGGGTCGGAAATGAAAATTGTAGAAATTACAAACGGAATGACAGAGCTATATATACCCTTGTGCACCACAGGTGAAGGGTATAACAAGATTACTTAATAATAAGATTAAATAATATACAAATTAATAAAATTATAAAATTTATAGTTTTATTCCAACCGATTCAAAAATGAATAAAAAAGTTTATAAATAAATGGCAATCTATATATGTATATAAAACTGAAACTCTGTATGTCTGTGTCTGTGTGTGGGTGTTTGTGTGTGTGAGTGTGTTAGCTATAGATGCCGAAGCCGTTAAACCAATCGGACTTAAACTTTGGTAAGTTTTTGTACACATTCCAGAGAGTGTTTATGGCTGGTAAAAGGTGGGCGGGGCAACGCCCATAAAAGTAAGTTATAATTTTTAGCTTCTTGCACTTGTCCGACTTTTCTGAAACTTTGCACACATATTGAACTATCATGACTACACAATTTCGTGATAAGAAAAGTGTGCAGTGCCACGCCCATAAAAAATAAGTTATAATGTTTAGCTAATTGCACTAGATCGACTTTTCTGAAACTTTGCACACACATTGAGCTGTCATGCCTTTATAATTTCGTAATTATAAAAGTGGACAGTACCGCTCCCATGAAAAATAAGTTATTATTTTCAGCTATTTCAACGCATTCTAATGGTTCTCACCGAAAATCATCATAATTTCAAATTCTATGGTAAGGTTTTTTTTTTTTTAATTTATTTATAAGGCTGCTCCATACATCCTATCGTAACTTTGGAACGACGTACGCGCTCTTGTTAGACAATTTGTCTGAAAGCTTTAAATTATGCCAGCTTTAAGTTTCTTAAATATCATTTTCTGATGTATCCATCAGTTTTGGAGTTATCGAGAAACAAGTCGGGAAAAAAAAATTTTTTTTTGTAAAATTTTTGAAATCAAAAAATTTATAAAAAATAAAAAGCAACAAATATTTATCAGTTTTGGTTCTTAATCTAAAAACTGCATTTATTAGAAATAACATGATTTTTATAACATAAAAATCCACGGATAAATTCGTGTTTTATTCCCGATAAACTGAAAGTACCTAGATTTGATATTTTTATTACAAATTAGTGTAAAGCTTAAAATTTTGTGATTTATTATTTTTTTAATGAAAAATTAATTTCAAATTATTTTCCTACGTTAATAAGTCTCAAAGTTAGATAAGATCTTAAAAAGTACCGAAGATAAAATTTTTACCGGTTTTTGTCTTTTAGCCTTTCGATTTAAAAAAAAAGTACCATGATTTTTTTATTGCTTTTTGTATCATGTTTAAAAAATTATGTTTTTATTCAATTGAAAATATAAAACAAAATACATCAATACTGTCATGGTGTCTTTTTTTTTTGGTTAGGATTGTCGTCTTCCTTGATATTTCCCTCTAACGCTTATCAGATGGTAATATACTTCAAAGTATAATTCAATTTGTGCGACCAATCACAAAACTCGTTAAACGTAAATTCAGTGTTCTGCAATCTCAAGCTTAGCTTATATCCCCTCCTTATCGCTTTCAAAATTTCCCGTAATTACACTTCAGTACTGCCGGGGTATTTACGTTTTCTCTTGCTGTCCAAAATAATATTGGGATTTTTTTCAAAGCAAATTCCAATAATTAATTTTTAAATAGTTTTTCGCACCAAAGTTCTTCGGCAATGAACTTCACACGTTTATTGTAAACTCTAATTTCGGCTCACTCAACAAGTGATTGTGGACAAGACAGGTGTTTATTTAAAATTAAAAAAAATTAGCAAGAAACTTAGAAAAGTGTATGTGTAAAAATGAATCGGATATAAAGGATCCGCCAAATAACTTTTTTTTTTGAAAATGCTATAAAAAAAACTACTGAATATTTTCTCAAATTTCTTTTTTTATTTGAAAGTACACTCTTTCCGGTTAATAATGGAAAATAATTCAATTCAAATGGCTGCCTCTGCTGGCCATGCAGTAAACTACAAGATCGCTCCCATTTTTAAGCACATTATCGATTGTGTGCAGCTGTATTTCACTAATGGCTACACGAATATTATTCTTTAAAGTATCAATTGTCACTGGCGTGTTGACGTAACACTTATCTTTGACGGCATCCCACAAATAATAGTCCAACGGTGTCAAATCGCAGCTCCGAGGTGGCCAAACGACATCAGCTCAGCGGCTGATAATGCGATCTTCAAAAACAGGGCGCAAAACATCGAGTGTAGCTTCGGCTGTGTGGCACGTAGCGCCGTCCTGTTGAAACCAAATGTTATTAATGTCCTCCTCTTCAATTTTTGTGAACATCATGGCCCGATAACGATCGCCATTGATATGCCTCTGGACCAAAATCCGCACCAAACAGTGACTCGTTTTGGGTGTATCGGCTTTTCAATGTATGCGTGCGGATTTTCTGTGCCCCAAAATGCGACAATTTTGTTTTTTTACATACCCGCCAAGATCAAAATGAGCTTCATCTGAAAAGATGATTTTTTTTTTGGCAAAATCGGCATCTCCTAAAAGTCGATCGCAGGCCCACTTAGCGAAGCGTATGCACAACCATATTCATTTAGCCGAAGAATAAAACTAATTATCTGTCAAATCAGACGTGAGCTAAGTGTTACCATTCACGAAATAAGCACTAGTTGAAAAGAAAAACGCAATTTGTTAATTTATTTCCTTCCTTTCAAATAAAAAAATCTCTACTTAAAGTTTTATTTTATTTTAAAGTAATTTTTATACAATCCTCGTACGTTTGAATTTTATAAATCATATATTTTGGAATTTTTTGTGTCATTGATAAATGATATTCTTAAGGTTTAATTAAATCAAACTAAACCAAATTTGTAAAACACACACACAAATCCGAAATCAAATTGATGTATTGACTGAAAGTCGTATGTTTGTAAGAATTTGTATGTTTGAATAAGGATTATGTTCGATGTTGTCACAACACAATTTCAAAATATCAATCAATATATTTGATGCCATACATGTATGTAAGTGTATTTGTATTTTTTCTCCTTAGCTTTCTAAATCTTATAAACATGGTATGGGTTTAGTTTTTTTTTTTGTTTAAACAAACCAATACATATAGATTTTATAAATTAGGTGCTTGTCTTTCATTTACATGAGAACGGATGTGTATACGGGGAACTGTAATTTTATATTTTATTTATATTCCTTCATCTTCTTTCGTTTGAGATGGGTGTTATTATTCCTGTTCAGTGAGAAAACTTTAAGTGTTGGTTTAATTTGGTGTAAAATTATTGCTAAATCTCAATATAAAAGAGTTAACTAAAATGGTTTTGTTAGTAGAACAAAGTTATTAGCGAATATAATGTGATGAGAATGCATGTCAAGGTTATTAGTTAGTTTAGATGTAAACCAATAATAACAAAGATTAACTGCATATACTTACACTGTAAATATAAATTTTATTATGTTTGTTTAAACAAGAGTTAAAGAACTTTTTTGCACGGTACTCGTACTTTAAATGGTTGAATAATTGACAATACTGGGTTCTAATTTTAGAACTAAGACCGCCATAAGATAAATATGGCACATAAATCATTTAATTTTTTTTAATTAAAGTAATTGTTGCAATAAATTTTACTTTCGACGACATTCTAAAAATTAAGCCAACTAATTAATATAATTAAAAATGTAATAAATAACTTAAACTGAAGGTTACTGTTTGTTTTCTAAAATTTTTACTTTCGACAAATATAAGAAGTAGGTTGCACATTAAAAGGCTTTAAAATTAAATCTCAAAGAAAAGCTAAACAATTTTGAACGCTTAACTGTTTAGGCTTAAAGACAGAAAAATTATACAACGTAAGGAGTGCATCGAAAAAAATTTTCACTTGCATTAAGTCAAATAAAACTAAAATTGTGCAATACAGAAACTCTTTAAAATACGAAAATTCACTGGCATATTGTACAAATTTATTTAACATTGAAATCTTAATATATTATTTTGTATCTTTAAAATTATCGAATTTTTTGCGGAAGTTCTTTCATTAAAGATTTTACAGTTGCTTCTGTTACTTTTTCGGAGGAGGTGGTCCATCTACACTTAAAATCGGACATGTTCTGGGACACCTTTACTGTGTTCTTCAATTCCTTTTTTACAAGAAGCCAGTACCTTTTCACAGGCATAAGTTGTGGACACTTAGGTAGATTTGCCTCTTGTGGTACAAAACTGACATTATTCTTTGAATACCACTCAAGTGCCTTTTTTCCATAGTGACATGATGCCAAATCAGATCAAAAATATGTAGGCACTCGGTGCTGTCTCAAAAAAGGTAAAAGTCGTTTTTGTAGGCACTCCGTGATATAAATTTCTGTGTTTATTGTGCCTGATGCCACAAATGCTTGTCTCGTTTGCCACAACGTTTACCTTATCAATATTCCGTGGACCTTTTTTATTTCCTGATCCAGGTTTTCTTTCAATGCTAAGGACTTCCTTGTACCGTTTATTGGCATTTGAAACAGTTCGGGGGTCAACTTTCAAATTTTTTGAAAATATAAAATTATTTATTATTTTATTCGGAATTTTAAATATATATTATTTTTCTTTTATCAAAATAATCAAGCTTGAGCTTTTTATTTAAGGAATAATTTATTTTTTATTTTCTGTATATTTTGTCATCCATTGGAGGACATCTGCAAGAGTATTCTTTAATTACAACATATAAAAACATAAAACAAATAGATTTATTAAACATTTTTGTTTTGTAGAAATCAATGCATTGCACACTGTATACAAAACACGAGCATATAACAACTACAAATAACAACACTTACAATGAGTGACAAAAAAAAAAAAATAAAAAAAATATTAAAAAAAAAATAAAAAAAATTTAAAAAAAAATAGTAAAAATATAAATAATATATTAAATAAAAAATAAGAAAAAAATAAAAAAAAATGAAAAAAAATTTTTTTTTGGCTCAGCTGGGATTCGATGCCACGTTTTTTCTAACCAGTATACACGTTTGTATGTATGTGTGTTGTTGTTGTAATGTTGTTTTTGTGAAAAAAAATCGAGGTGGTCGTGGGTTTTTGCTCATATCTCAGTTGTTTATGTACCCATGTTTCTGATTTTCAATACCGATCTACTCCCGAATATTTCTGATATTTTAATACCTTACCCGGGTCCAACCTATGTCGGGGGGCTTCAAGAAGTTGATTTCAACATACACACGGACAGACGGACAGACGGACAGACTGACAGAGCTTAATCGACTCCCCTATTCATAAGCTTTCAGAAAATATATACTTTATGGGGTCGGAAATAAAAATTGTAGAAATTTCACACGGAATGACAAACCTATATATACCCTTTTTCACTGTGTGAAGGGTATAACAAGAGATTGTAGTTAAACGACAAGTGTTCGTATTTTAACAATTACGTATAGTGTTGTCAAAAAGTGTATAATGGTCGTGTAGGTGCTTCATCGAGAAGTGACAGAGAGTAGTTTTGAGACTACTCCGATGGGTTATATGGTCCAGCCCTAGGACATCGTAATGTTAAATCGACCACGTTTTCTCCATACGTTTTGGCGATCTTTGGATTAGTCCTAGTCCATTACGGAGTATACTTTACATGCGTGTATGGACTAGTCGCGTTATCTGCAGGGGTAATTTAGTTTCTTTTCTTGTGGAGTAATAATTATATGGAGCATTTACAGTGTATAACGTTTGTCAGTTTTCTCCTCTCTTTGTATAACATTTAGATTCTCAAAATCAGGTAAATGTCCAGTTGCTGCACAGTGGGATGCTAATGAGGTTTTCATGAAATACGGCCCAAAATATTTAAAAGTAATGGCGTTAATAACTTATCCAGTTTTGATTGTTTGCACGTTTCCTCATTTCCAATTATACGATAATGGGTAGCCATATTATTTATAGATGTTCACAATTTGTGTACGAGGTTTGGTTTTCTCATTCTTGTATTGTAGTACATTTCAAGATTTAAACTTTTCGTTCTTCAAGGTGCTCATAATAAATTGGCTGCCTTTAATATTTCGAAACGTACCCTCATTCTCAGTTCCTTTTAATTGTTTAGTACCTTCCGTAATTACTGTAATTTTAGTCTAAGAATACCATTGTAGGCATTGTGTACATACATATGTATTTACTTCAGTTGCGGTTTATATCAAAGAAATTCATTTTTGGTTAGACGGCAATTTTCAATTCGTCTCAATTTACTATATCCCGCTAGAAGTTTATTACTTATTTCATATGTCATATTCTCCCATTGGAATCTGGTTATATGAGTTCTCCCCAACACACAAGATACACCCACCAACAAACCTCCACCCCTTTATAAATTAAGTAACTTATAAGTCTGTATAACTTATATTTTATATAAGTCTGGGGCCGAATTACGGCATTCGAACGTGATCGAAATTTGAAAATTCTTATTAGAATCTCTATACCTAAAGCACAGCGAACTCGATCGTTCGAGTAAAATTTCGTTCGATATCGAATGCCGTAATTCGGCCCCTGTATTTCATCGGAAATATTGATAGTATTTTTTTTTAATAGCCATTGTCCATGTGGTTCACACTGTTGCTAGTTCAACACTGTCTCTAAATCTTTTGAAGTGGTGTTACAAACTTACCTTTTTTCTTTAAGAATGTCCATTAGACACGCAAAGGAAAAATATGGTTGTGGTAACCATAATCGAAGAGCAACATATTATGATTGAATTGTATGATTATCGGTAAAACATATAATGGTTGCCAGTTTTCATTATTATGTTTAATTAAAGTATCATTCAATAATCACATATATGACTACAATTGAAATCGACAATCTTTGCTTTTTTACGGCAAATTATTGTCTTCTGCTGTAACATACACATATTGATTGTACTTACCAATTTAATTGCAATTTTTATACCGTAAGTTTTTTACATTTTCTCTTTTATTTGTAAATTTTCTTTAATTTTTCAAAATTTTTGTTAATTTTTTTGACATCTCAAACTTTTAAAATAATAAAAATTTATTCAGCAAGAAAAAGAAGAGTTAAAATTGAAATATTGTTATAAAAAATCATTTTTTGATTGCCTTTCAATCATACTGTTGTCTCACATATTATTTAGTGATTTTTTTTTAATTTTAAATGCTTTTGTATATAATGTTATTTTTGTCATAACCATTTTTTATATTATACTATTTTTAAACGGCAATCATATCGAAATTTATAGAAAAAGTAAACATTAAATGATAAAACTCAAATAATGATTTATTTATCGTGACAAAACGTATGATGAAATAAAATAAATTTAACTATTACTTGTTTTCGGCAACCAGATATTGGTATAGAGAATATAATATGATCATCGCGATCATGTCGTAACCATGGTTTTTCTTTGCGTGCACAATCGAAACATATTTTAGTATTGGTTACGGTAAGAATATACACAGTACTTCTTATTTCGGCATATGCCCCACTTTTAGCCTCTCTCTGCTCTAAACGTGATCCAGTAAAGACTGTGAACTACTAACAAATGTCTTTTTAACCACAGAAACAATGACAAATGATATTTACATCTTGCTACTCATGATTAAATATATAACAAGCTTCATTAAAATGAATTTCACAATGAAGTTCATTAATTATTATATTCAGTAATTGTCTCCCTATTATCTTTACTTTTATAAAATTATCACTTAACATTTCACATATTTAAAAAAACTTTATTTCATTTAATGTTTAATGAAACAAAAGCCTTAAAAAATTTATTACGTTCAATTTAAAGACATATAATTTCCTTTCTCTTAAATCATTTCGCCTTAATGACAGCATAATAATAACAATAATCATTACATTGTTAGACGCATGTTATTTTTATGACATTTCAGCTTCAGTAAGCCAGTCAGTATTTTTATTATTAAATTTTTCTCTTTCTCTTCTATTTTTTGCATTGAGATGTCGACTTACAAAACATTCGCGTTTCTCTTCATATGCTTTTTGTAATTTTATTTTTATATAATTTTTCTCCATCTTTTAGCTGTCCATCTTAGTCTTGTATTCCAAGTGAGATGTGTATATGTGTGTGCCTGATTATTACTGTGTATGTGTGCATATTAAAATTAATGATTCTTTTGTGTGAAATATATGGTTTTTTAAGGACGCACCAAAAATAAATTGTGCAAAAAAAAAAAAGGAGAAAAAACTCTTGGTTATTGTTTGCTCAATCATGTCACTCATTCATGCAAAAAATGTTTGCTATTTTTCTGATTTAATTATAATTTTACATTTAAATAAACATACATGTGTTCTTTATTCCTGCAGCAGGGGCTTATGACTAAAAGGATAAACTAAAAAATTCTATTGAGCATCATAAATTTCTTTACTTTTACATGTTAACCAGGACGCCTATGACATATATAATATATATACTGATCCCTGCACATAGTATAGGATGGTCTTTCAGAAATTTAAACTTCAGTCGGTTCTTCGAAAAATAATTATACACTACCGCCATAGCGTTAAGCTACCTTAATGGTCTCTTGGTTGAGGTACTTTATCAAGGACAGGTAAATAACCAATACCACGCTACACTTACTTTGCCAAATAGAAAAATTTATGAACCATAGAGATTATCCTTAGTCATCTTCGTTGATACTAAGGCTGCTTTTAATCGATATCGGTTATTATGATTTTAAGACAACTGGGCAGTTATTGTATTTGACATTAGACTTTTCAAATAATGGCACATTAGGCTTATTCTAGTTGCTTCGAACATTTACAATTTTTGGGGTGAACTACTTGGAGGTGTACTTTCTGCACTTTTGTTTAACAATATTATTTGAATTCTACTTAAAGCCAGGGACAGCAGTGATGCATGGCTCTTTTCGAGGATGCACCGCCACAAAAGTTCTAAAATCTACACTTAAATATAAACTGCTCTATTGATAAAAGTTTTTAAAGGTTTAGAAGGAGTTTATTAAACTGATCTATGGAAATTTGACTTATAAACCTTTAATAAAGCTCTTTTAGTTTTTATGAATTAGACAGAAAGAATATAAGTTGGGCGTAAATTCAACTAAAGTGGAGCTGGTAACGTTTACACGGATATTAAAAATCCCTGTATTTATTTTACCTACGATTAATGGGACAGCACTAATATTATCTCAAATAACTTATATTGAATGGTAAGTTAAACTGGAACTTGGAAAAACCAGCTAGACCCACTTAAGCGGCAACTTTTTTGAACAGTTTTATTCTATTCTCTTCATGGATTGGTGGTTAGCGGTGAATAAGAAAAATCAGCAAAAGAATTTCACACGTAATATTAGAATGTCAACGTTAATGAAAGGAAGAGTTCCTAAAATAACCTCACCTAAGGGATTGCCCACAATATTAAATTGTTTATCACTTGATATCTTTATCCATTAAATCACTTCGAACACCGCTTTCAAATTGAGTTCCATGGAAGTGTGAAAATTTGTGAGCTAAAGTGATCACAATCAAGGTTTTCTGAAGATTATAATGCAGATCTATTACACTGACTTCGACGTTTTAAAGAAGCTTACGCAGATATTAACTGATTATTAAAAAATACACGATAAGCATTTAAGGATATCGACAACATGGCTGATACTTATTCTAGATAATATGTACATCACATAAAAAGTTTTCCAGGCCTGCCAAGTGCCTTTGGAGGTGATAGTGAGTCATTAATCAGTTACCTTTGGTTTCGAGGACATTGAAACATTGATGTTAATCCATCTATCCATCGAAATAATCTTATGGATGTTATTACTAGCTACTGGCCTTTAAAAACATTTGCGTAAAAGGTATCCCTATAATGACTTCTATTAAAGTTGTGGTTACGAATAGATTAAGGAGGCAACTAAAAATTTTCTTCATCCTTTCGAGGAATTTAGGAAACTGAAACATCGGACTCTAGCTAATAAAATATGCAATGCCAAAATATATATTTCCACTGGTGATCTATGCAGAATACACACCATCATAATAAAATATATAGTTGTATATTGTATCTATTAATTATTCATGCCAGTCGGCCGTATTCTTATGATTGATAAAACTACGAAGCATTTTTGTTACCTATTCTACTTGAATGATTGTTAATCAGTTTCAGAATTACAAGTGTTTAATTAATTTTTTTTAACTATATTAACTGCATTGCAAAATGTCCTAACCTGTCATATTGCTATAATGTTCTAGAATTTTACAATAATTAAAAAAAAAATTTTGTTGTTTTTTAAGTGAAAACTGAGCTAAGAAAATACTACTGTGTATATGCGTATAGTACGTTTATTGTGCTGTAATAATACCTGCGGCGATCGGCGAAAAATTTTCTAAGCCAAGCCATCTGTGATATTTGAAGGCCGCCTCTCCGATATCCATTAAAATGATCTGTTATCAAATATTTTGCATAATCGGCGATTTAAATTTCACATTATCACATGTAGCTATGAAGAGTCGTTCACAACAGTCATATCTTTATGTTTTTATTTTAGAACATTTGAATTTAGGTCACCTTGTGCTTGCAGTAATTAAGTAAAAAAAAAGAACTCGAAAACAATCATAGAAATTTACTAGCCGTTAGCGCTTTATTTATGTTCATCTAACTTCTACAGTGAGAGTTAGTGGAGTACCGTCAAGTGCGTTAAGTTTACCATTAAATAACACAAGTCTACATACATTTGCTGCCATAAAAGCGAAAGACAATTTTAAAGTTATTTAATACCTGGAACATGAAAATGCAATCCTTTTTGCAAATCTGCGTTAATTTTGAAATGGAGTATTTTTTCAAAAATAAAGGTAGATCATTAGCATGTGTTGGAATAAAATTGAGAACGATTTACTCAATTCAGTTTTAAATAAAATATGAAATTCCACAATTACGATTTTTGTCAATTAATGTTGGTAACTAAATAGTAAAACAAATCCAAAATTGTGCACCTATTTAAATGAAAAGGCATTTGTCTTTAAATATATTTTAAATATATTTGGCTATACGAAATAGAAACAAAAATTATTATTTTGTTTTAGTTGTGTTTTTGCATGATTTTTTCATAAATAAAAGTTTTAAAATCTTGTAGAAAGAAACATTAAAGAAATACGATACGTTTGCAACTAATACAAATTATTTTATTATAGAATTTCCATTTTTCTTTTAAACTCAATTATATAAGCCATTCTGAAGTCCAATTTTGATGTAACACTATATAACGAACACTAGAACCACCCTAAAAAAACGTACTGCAGTTGTGACATTCGAGGTCAGGGCAAAACAAATTTACCTAAACTTGCAGAACCTATTTCAATGAAAAATAGTTTGCTATTAAATTTTGTACAATTGAGTGTATAAGCAGTTATCCGTACGCCTTTTTATTAATTTTATAAAGAATTTAAAATTGTCAAGAAAAGCTTTATACTTTGGAGTAAATATATGAATTAGTCATATTATAATTCTTTAAGTTACGTTTATTCAGTTCAAGTTCTCTTAGATTTCTACCTTACAACAAAACAAGTAAAAGTAATAAATGAATAGCACAATAAAATGCAAATGTCAAAAATAGAAAAGAGTTGCCATCCAACAAGTCAATATACAGGTTTAACTAAAGGATCCTTCTGATATTATTTTTAAAAATTAAGATAACATAATACAAAGCTTATATATTACTACCCAGTCCCGCGACTTCGTGTGTTAAGCTATCGGCACGAAAGGAAGCCCCTTAATGTAATAGTTTATGTTTTTAGCTAAGCAGTAAATTTCATTTAAATCCATTTAGTTATTTTTTGCGTGATTGAGTAACAAACGTCAAAACATGCAAACACTCATCATTTATTAAATTTTCACAAGCAGGCGTAACTTGTGACCTACCCTGTATTAGTCAAATCATATTTTTATATACAGTTATATACATACATTCATTTAAATATCTGTGATGTCTTGGACCATTTCAAATATTACACAACGTACCTGGAAATAGAGAAGATATTAAGACAGTTAATTAATGGCAATAGTAGAATAAAGAAAAGGGAATTAGTTAAAGATTTATATATCAATTTTTATTAATGAATAAAATTTTCTATAATTTTCTCGTTTAAAATAATGCCCTCATAAATGTGACCATGAAATCAGTTTTTTTTTATATAAAAATTGTTAAATATTCTAATCCAATATATTTCTACGACACGATAATAAATATTTAATTTTCTTAACTAAAAAAAAACTGTTCATACGTTTTCAAAATACTATAGGCGAATTGAAAACTATTACGGAATACGGTTTTAATTTTTCGCTAGAGTTATAAAAGTTCAAGAACCATCAGTTATGAAGTTAGAAATTTGTATTTGTATTAGGGTGATCGATTATTTGACTTTTTTAAGAAACCGGTTTTCAAATAGTTTAAAATTTAAAATTAAAAAAAAACGGTTGCTATTTTGAAAATTGAGAAAAAACCGGTTAACCGGTTCGAATATATAAAATATAATATTTAAAGAAAAAATTTAAAAATATTGCAAAAAAAGATTATAATAAAAAATATATCTAAATATGAAATTTTAACAGTTTATATACGTTTGGCTGCACAATGACGCAATAACTGACATGAATGAGTTGACTTATTTGGTTTTAATTAGTTGAATTTAAGGACAAAAGGTACTCTTTACAAGTAAAATAAATACAATTACATACAATTTTTGTATCTCCTTCGGTAAATTTTTTAAATATTAAATAGATCTTTTAAACTATTTTATATATATTTTATTTGAAATAATTTCTGTAATTTGAAATACACTTTTAAGGCTGGGGAGAAAATCTTTAAAATTTCATTTTGAAAATTCTTTCTTATACCCCTGACAGACATACAAACACAGGTATAAACTAGTTTGTTCAATGGTTTAATTGAAATATAAGTTGACAGACACTCAATGCCATTAATTAAAATAAGAATCTGTAAGTAAAGATTATTGGTTTTTCTTTATTGTAACTACACTTTTTACCTAAAAATATCAATCAGCTAAGTTTATTCTTCAATTACCTTTAACTTGTAACGTTAGGCTTATATCCTATAAAAAAATAATATCTAACCCTAATTATTTTTCTTATTTTACATTTGTTTTTTAAACAACAAATAAATTTCTTACAATATTATGGAAGAATATTTAATAGTTTTTCTGAGTTTTGAAAACTTTTCGCGTACAAAATATACCCTGGTACTATTGGTTACAAATATACATATATGAAAATAAACTTAAAAAATAAAAAACTGGCTTTTTCGGATAAAAAACCGGTGTATTCGATATTCGAAAAATCAACATTTAGAAAAAACCGTCAGTAGATAAAGGAAAAAACCAGGTTTTTCACTGGTTTTAAAACCGAGTGTAAAGAATAATTATGTAATATACATATTTGCAAAGCTAACAAAGTATCTTAAACGGATTTGTAAGTAGAATATATAATTTCACTTTTTGTTTACAGTGGAGGGCACCAAATTCAAAAAATTTTTGAGCTAAACTGTTAAATAAAAAAACCACTTTTACCTGTTTTACTAAAAAAAAATTGCCAAAAATTCATTTCTTAATATATTCTATTCAAACTTGGCAGTTTTGTTAACCACTAAACGCACAAAAATAAGAAAATAATTGCTGGTAAGCAATATTACTGACAAAAATTTTTGTATTATCGTAAACTTTGAGATTTTTCTATTGAAAATCCCCGAAATTCCTAAAGTTTGGCTGCGTATAATTAGCTATTTTTTTAGAGTACCTAAATTTTTATTTAAGATTTTAGTACTTTTTGAAGTGCTTTAACAGAATCTATAAAGAAATCCTAGAACTTTTTGCCGGAAATAAAAAAAATTCCTTTCGTTTCTTGAGTCATATTTCCTAAGTTATAAAATAAATTACAAAGAGGTCAGTTTATGGTACTACCAAAATTAGAAAATATTAAGTTATAAATCTCTTGTTTCTTCTTTACAACAAAAAATTAATTGAGTTTTTATGTCAAAAGTATTTTTTTTTTTACAAGAAAAACATGAAAAAAATTGAAAGTAAATAATATATTATTTTTGGGTAAAATTTTGCAAGATCAACTTTGACACCCAAATAAACATTTCTGGAAAAAATGGGTACATTAGTAACAGTGGGCGTGGCAGATCTCATAGCAATTAAATAGTAAAATTCGTATATTCGGAAAGCGATAACAGTTAAAGTACCCCCCAAATTTTGCACGAGAAGCTTTGACATCTACATGACTATTTTGATAAGAAATGGATGCTTAGTAATAGTGGGCGTGGCACCTCTCATATGACTTAAATACAAAAATTCGTATATCTGGGAAGCGATAATAGTTAGAGTACGCAAATTTTGCACGAGAAGCTTTGACGTTGAAATGGTTGATCTGGTAATAGTAGGCATGGCACTTGCAAAATAAATATATTTTTAAACTATAAAATTCTTATTTCATTACGATGGGGGTGGCGAAGCACACCGGGTATTAGCTAGTAAATATATAAATAAAAAATGAGTGATTTTTTATTTTTGATTTAGATACTATGTTTGGATGTCTAACGATTGTTAAAAAAAAATTAGGATTTTTTGCCGGAAAATGGAAATTTTGTATTTTTTGTACACACTCATAAAAACGATTTTTTTATATTAAATAATTCATAAGTAAAAATGGAATTATTGCGTACAGTATATCAAATATTCAATATAATACAAATATATAATTTTACAGACAGATCAAATTTTTTTTAGTTCGCCACATTTACAACATAACGGTACATTTATAGTTTTCGAAGTATACTTCCCTTTCAGCCGCTAAAAGAAAACAAAAGCAATAGCATTTAGGTTAAATTTTACTTAGTACCAAAATCATATTTTCGCATTTTTATAGAAATGAATGTACTGAACAAAACCATATTTACAACAGACCTATAACGCATTATTTAAGAATCACTTATTAATTTTCTATATTCTAATCGTAAATGCTTTTAAAATATATTTTTTTAAAACAAGGATATATGGGAGGTGGGCATGTCCTTGTACGAATGCAAAAACATTTGCAACAACGCTAGATTTTTAAATTTTACAAACATATCGATGTCTTACTTCCTCAACCTCGTAACTTTAAAAATACGGTTTTGACTTTTTCATATCAAACGATTGTTTTATGCTTTAACGAAAAAAGATTAGCATATTATTACTACTAATATACATTAATACAATCAATTCCTTAATAATTGCATTTAAACTTTTAAACAAACACCGAAGTATAGAAAGATGAACCGTTTCTTTTTTCTCTCCTGAAAAATTTTATTTTTTAAGATACGAGGTTGAGGAAGCAAGGCATCGATATACAAGTTGTTGCTACATTGTTATATAAATTGTGATTTAAAATCAAATTTTTTAATTCAGAATGGGAGGTAGGCATATCCTTGCAGCGATTTTTCTCACACTTCAAATTTTTCTTAACTTTGACATTAAGTATCAGTATACTTAACTTTTTCATTCTGCGATAAGAACTCTAGTTTTGCCGATTCACTATACGGGGACAGAGCACTGTGCGGCGTTTGAATTTATTTCAATTATGAAGTGAAAAATAAAACAAACTCCATAAAGATTACTTTTAAAATTTAAAGTAGTCATATTTAGAGTTCAACAATGTCAAGAAATGCTTTCCTTAACATTAAATACAAGAATATTTATAAATCAAAAGTCTTCATAGGAGTAGTATTAACTGATATTCTGGACAATTTGAGAAAAGTATGAATATAACTTTAATTGTGTCACTTGATTAAGTTCACACATATAAACAGACAGAATTTTATTACATCTTGATATATAATTATTTATTTTATTTATGGATTTGACCAATAAATATACCAGTGAAATTTTATCGCTCCACGCTATTGCGTTTAGACGCAATCGCATTTTGTTCAATGCAAGAAAAACATTTTTCTGACCTACTTTTGCATTGTAACATATATATTACTTCCTAATACTTTTGACATTTGCAACAACCATCATATCTCACAAATACGAAATATTCTGTCAAGTTTTTTGGAATGAGCTCTCTCGTGCTTTCAACAGACGGACAGACTGAAGGATATTGTTTTATCTTCCTAAAACAAAACCTGGACCTGGAAAATATACTTTATGGGCCCCAAATAAATATTTCGATGACAAAATGAATATGCCAACATAGAAAAATCTTTATTTATTTTATTGACGCCACTGTTGGTAAAAGTGGCACAATCGTGCCATTTGGGGCACTATTAAGTGTTCAATGGCACGATGGCATGATGGCACGCTCGTAAAATGTTGGCACTTTTTTAAACAATTAAAAAAATATAATTTTATTTGTTAAGAAATATATTTTTTATTAAATAGAAATAATAATAAAAAGTAAATACGAAAGTACGGACTGCACAGTGACAAAAAATTTGGACATTTTAGTGCGTTTATATGTTGGAAAATGTTTTTATCGATTTTTGACCTTAGTTCAAGTACATGATGGTTCCGCTCAATCGATTTGTAATGCTATTATGAACGTTTTACAGAATAATGAATACCTTTATAAAATTTAATCGGATTTGGTTCAGATAATTGTTCGAATAAGAGAAAGAATAATGGTGTGCAGGCTCTGCTTAAAGAAGTTTAACCAAATTTGTACATTAATGGTTGTATCTGTCACAATTTGAGTTTAGCGTCCGGCTCCAGATAAACAGTTTATCATTATTAATTCAATTTAAGGATTTATTAAAATCCAATTCAAAATGTTATGACAATGATGTCTTAAAAATGATTACCCAAACAAATGTTACAAATACAATTTTTGTAAACGACAATATATATTTAATACATCCCTGTTTTGGAATTATTATAATTATTTTTATATTTAATAAATAATAATATTTATCTGTATAAATTTTTAAAATATTGAAATCTGAAAATTTTTTTTGTATATAATAATAAAACTGAATAAATGGATTTAATTTTTTTAAATATGTAGACATGTGTATATATTTGTTATGGCACTTTTTAAGATGTTTTGGCACTTTTTAGCTAAAATTTTGGCACAAGACTGAAATTCTCATATACCATCACTGATTGACGCCAGTAACTGGTTGCGTATGATGATCATTTAATTTACTCACTAGCAATATATATTCATCATACGACACATATTACGACAGTGTAAACAAATCTCAACTTAAATATTTCTCATTAAAATTTAATTTTCAATTTCATATTTTTTTGTATCCATAAAACAAATACAGAAAAAAAACAAAAAAAAACATATCGATAAATTTAATTTGCATTTATACAATTTCATTAAATTAAATAAATAATATTTGTACTTAAACCAGTGTATTTGCACTTGTATTTATGAATGCATATTATACTCTGCATATGTTGTTATCTATGTCTGTGTGTGCATTTGCTGTATTTGACGTGTATATATGAATGTGTATATTAAAATGTAATAATGAGGAAAATATTTTGCTGTGTTTATCATGCATCATTGAAATTCCATTAATTTTTCTTGTTCATTTTTTTTTTGTGTTCTTGTTCAATTTCATTGTAGCTTATATTGTATTTATTTATTTATATGTTTATTAAAGAATAAACAATTAAAATAATATAAAAAATATGTTTGTTTATTTGTGTGATTTTATAAACTATAACATCAACATTGAAATTGTGCCAAAACCACTAAGACAGAATGTCTGTGATGTATTTATTAAATAAGCCTTGTCGTAATAAAGCAAATGTTGAAAAGAAATTTCAATTTATTTAAATGGAACAAAATAAGATAGTTATTATATAGGATGTCCCAACTAGAACGCAATTTTTAAATTTTAAATAAAACACAGATATTTAAAAAGAAAATCGTGAAACTTTATTATATCGTAAAAGAGACAGAATGAGGTTATGTATGGAACAATATATCGTGCAGATATACTCCGCGGCTTTGCTGGCACACACGCGATCTTTTAATGAACTTTTCAATGACCTTTTTGCATAAATGCTGCGGTATTTCATTAATGCAGCGTCCAATTTCCTCTTTTAAGGCTTGAGTCGTCGTCGGCTTATTAGCGTAAACTATCGACTTCAAAAAACCCCAAAGAAAAAAATCTAAAGGTGTTAAATCACACGATCTCGGCGGCCAATTCTGGCCTCCAAAACGCGAAATAACACGACCGGGAAATGACTGATGCAGCAATTGAATTGTTTCTCTGGCTGTATGACTTGTGGCGCCATCTTGTTGAAACCAAATGCCCTCCACATTCATTTCTTCAATTCTAGGCAAGAAAAAACTGGTTATCATTTCACGATACCGAACACCATTGACTGTTTGCGCTTGACCTGTCTCATTTTCATAAAAAAAGGGCCAATGATTCCTCCATCCCAAAAACCAAACCACACAGTAACACGTTGAGGATGCATTTGCTTCTCGTGAATCACTCGAGGATTTTCCTCACCCCAAATGCGACAATTCTGCCTATTGACGAAGCCATCAAGATGGAAATGTGACCCCAAATTGATCGCAATTTGCGAACTGTAGCAGCAAAACTTTCACCATTTTGGTAAAACAATTTCACAATGAGAATGCGTTGTTCATTCGCGTAGCGCTCCATTTTTACTAACCTAGTATCTTCTACTAGCAAACAATAACAATTGTTCAAATCTTCTACTAGCAAACAATAACAATTGTTCAAGTGTCAAACAATGACACTTCGAATGGCGTCAAATTTAAAAATTGCGTTCTAGTTGGGACACCCGATATATGTTTTTGTAATTTTTTTTATTGACTAACATCGGTAAAAACTTACTTGTTTAGTATATTCTTTCACTAACACAAATAAAAATTAATTCTTCATAAGTAAAATAATTTATAAATTAAATAAACTAAAAGGCCAGTTTTAGAATCTAATAAACCTTGTAATACAAATTTAAAAAAGAAGTTTGCATATAAAAAATGAATAACATTTTAGCTATTTTTAGCTCAAAGTAGTTTATTTTATCTCAATTTTCACTTCTATTTGGTGAACATTACTGTTAATCACACAACTTTAAAGATCTTTTTTAGGTTTATCACCTCAGCATTAGCGCTTGCCGCCATTGTTTAGATGTGTCTGTAACGTTTTTAGAAAACTTGACTTACATTTCAATTATAAAACACAAAAATAGGTATTGTTTAGCAAAAGAATAAAATAAAGAGGTTAAGGAGCTTAAACAAACAGTTGCATACCGAATTTAAGCTTGAGGGAAAAAAATCATTGAAATTAATGAAACTAGGCCATTTTAATTATATACACAACTCTGTAAAAAATAATTATAAAAATTATATTCACAAATATGGTGTTGCCCGTGATTTTTATTTAAAACTAGATTGAAAGCATTAAATATATTTGTATTTTGCATATAATTAAGATTTGTTATATACTTTTCTATGTAATATTGCTCAAAGAAAATAACTGTAAATAAGAATGATTTAACATTGGGAAGTAACAGAACTTGTCAATGGTGATTATGGGTTTAAGTCTGTAATAAAGAAGTGTAATAAATATTAAATAAGTTCCTCTCAACTTACTATAGAACTAAGGAATTCAACCGAAATACACAGAAATATTCTCTATAATTAAAATAACATTAATCACTATATAGTGGATAGTGCGAGTTTAGATGGGCGAACAAGAAGAAAATGAAGTGAAATTGTATTGTTGTATGAACACGTTATATGAATCATTCAATTTTTGTTGTTCTTTTTTTGCTTTTTATTTTGTCAAAAAAGTATCTTGCCGAATACCGAAAACAAAAAACGATACTGTCCTTCCCACCCGTAATATTCTACCAAACCAAATGTTAGCCCGTATAACTGACGCAATTTATCGTTTTTTGAAGGATTGCTTAACAAAATCGGGTGCGTCATTGCAAAGATACGGAAAGATATATGGAGTTGCCTCTTCAGAAATCTCAAATTATAAAAAAAATATAAAAAACAAGTAAGAGTGCTATATTCGGCCGTGCCGAATCTTATATACCCTTCACAACGTGTAGTCATGCAATAACAGTAGTTTGTATCACCATTCATCCCATATGAAATACGTACATACATATAAAAAAATACATATATAAAAAAATCCCATTGTAAAATTATAAATTTACGTATGTATGTTAAAAAAAAAAAAATTTAAAAAAAATTTTTTTAAAAAATTTAAAAAAAATTTAAACAAAAATAATTAAAATATAAATAATAATCATAAATCAAAAAAAAAAAAATAATACTAATAAAAATATAAATAATATATAAAATAAAAATAAAAGAAAATAGAAAAAAATTAAAAAAAAATATAAAAAAAACTTGTTTTGGCTCAGCTAGGATTCGATGCCACGTTTACTCTAACCAGTATACCACGTTTGTATGAATGTATGTATGTATGTATGTATGTATGTATGTATGTATGTATGTATGTATGTATGTATGTATGTATGTATGTATGTTGTTGTTTTTGTGAAAAGAAAAATCGAGGAGGTCGTGGGTTTTTGCTCATATCTCACTACCGATGTTTCTGATTTTCAATACCGATCTACTCTCGAATATTTCTGATATTTTAATACATCACCCGGGTTCAAGCGATATCGGGGGGCTTCAAAAAGTTGATTTCAACATACACACGGACAGACGGTCAGACGGACAGAGCTTAATCCACTCCCCTATTCATAAGCTTTCAGAAAATATATACTTTATGGGGTCGGAAATGAAAAATGTAGAAATTTCACACGGAATTGGCAATAATGATAATTTTGTCAATAAGGTAATTATAGCGGATAAACAAAAATAAACTTGTGCCAAAACAAATGATTTAAAATAAATTTAAATAAAGATTTCGAATGAATATTAATTTATAATTATAATAAATATATAATAATAAATAAATAAGCTGCCTGTTTTAAAATTGTGTATGCAGAAAAAATATATTTCTTAAATTTTAAAAGTAATCTTTTAAAAAAATACCGTCTTTAACAGGACTACATCAATGTCTCAAAGCTTGTTAAGTATTTTCAGATTTTAAAAAAGGAGTTTGCCGTAAAAAGTATAGAAACAACAATGGAACCTTTGAAGATATGTAATGAGCGAGAGCACTGATTTTGGATGAAAACTGATTCCTGATGGAGACCACTTAAAGTGTTGAAAAAACTGAACATAGTTTTTCACTTCAAATAAAAAAATTTTGGTTTAACATATCATATTGAGAACAGTTTTTATTTCTTTCTGGTTCCAGTTCATTGTTAAAATATAAGCAAGGCGAACTTACATCAGCTAATGTTATGAAGCCAGCTGATTGTTTTTTGCTCGATTTAGTTTGAACGGTACAATATCAAAGCTTGTTTACATTTTAACTTATGTTTTTGAGTGTTGTTTGAAAAACTTTACAAGAGTTATGAAATTTGTGAAACAAATTATAAAAATCCTAATATTTGTGCAAGACCTTATTGGTAAACAAGTAAAAAAAAGTAATAATTAAAATTAACCAAATATGTTATGTTTTTACATCAAAAAATCCAGATGCCTGTTGTGTTTGTCCTTATAGTTTTCATTTGTGAAAAATATGGAAACTGTTTTAAAAAGCAAAACTTTGTGATAGGAACTATCAATTATTTATGTTATAAATCAAAAATACTTTTATGTATTTGTAAATTTATAAAAATAAAATTTTAATTAATATTAAACAAACAACTGGTTCTTTTGTGTTTTCACTTTCTCCGGTTTTTTGTGTATATTGTAGGGATGTTGTCTGGTGGTATGAGTTCACCTTGAATATAAGTAAGAATATCGTAGAATTTAAGTTTTTTGAGTTTGAGTTTTCAAACCTGAGTGTATAAAGAAATATAATTTCTGTTTAAGGATTTTGGCAACTTACAAACTATTGGGCCTTTAACAACATCTTACATTTATCAAAAAAGAATTTATATAATAGGTTACCTTTTTGACAAAACCTATCCTATTACCACCTTCTAGACTAAGTTCAACTTGTATTTGTCGCTTTAGGCATTGTTTTTAATACTCCTTAATTTATACTCTTTAAACTTCATCCATTATTGCAGTTGTTTTTTTAAAATAACATTTAAAGATTAAAAATGTCTTTTCGTATTTAAGAAAATTAAAATTAATTCTAATAAAATAGTATCACTATTTTGATAGAAATAAAATTATTTCCTTCCGCTGGTAACACTGTTATGAATGCGCACATGCATACATTACAAGAGGATTTGTAATTGTATGTGTAATAAAAACAATGACAATACACCAAACATAATAAAAAAAACATTTTAATTGCATCTAATTGTGTTAGACTTTTGGGGCCGGCAGCTGCAGCAGTTGAAGCAAAGAAAAGATTTTTATAAATGTATGCATCTGGCTTAGTGGGTTAGAGAATTTTGTGTGTTTTTTTTTTGCTATTGCAAAACTAATTTCTCTTTGAGGTGGACAAAAGTTATTTAATTTAGGAATGTATGTACATACTAGTTGTTATCTTCAAACCGATTTGAATAATTTCTTTAATTAGTTTACCGTCAATGTATGGTATTGAATTCAACGAAATGCAAATCTATGACTTTCTGCAGACATTCACCGATTTTAAATGTGTTCTCTCTAAGTGGCTCTTTCTTCATTAAATGTTGTTGAGTCGTTTTTGGATCTTGAAATTCTTTTTGATGTAAAAACTAATTTTAACTCACATGTAGTAATGACAGTAAAGAAAGTTAATGGGGTATTAAGTTTCATAAAGCGTTGTGCAAAGGAATTTAATGATCCTTATGTAAAAAAAATGTATTTACTTCATTGGTTGGACCTTTACTGGAATATGGATCAGTAATTTGGGATCCCAAATATAATGTGTATATTCAAAAACTTGAATCAGTTCAAAAACAATGTTTGCTGTGCTGCCTTCGTAACTTACGTTGGAATCCTGATATAAACTTACCGTCATATCGAAGTCGTTTATAACTCATTGTGCTTCCAACGTTACAAAGCCGAAGAATTGTTTCCAATATTGCACTTGTCCTGAATGTATTTCAAGGTAAAATTGATTCTACATATCTTCAACGTAAAATATGCATCAATGTTCCTAACAGACAACTCAGATCTTACAAACTATTATATTTAAAACTCCATAGATCAAACAACATTAAATTTGATTCATTTAATAGAATTTATGCTGAGGTTCTATGTGCACATCGAATTTTCTGTTAAGTTTACTTACATCTAATGTTGTTTCTGTCTTTCTTTGTTTATATACTGTTTGTTTTACTATGTTGATTAAATTAAATAAATAAATAAATAAATTATCGCAATATAAACTTAATGGTAAAAACCTTTTAGTGAACGTCTTGTGAACAGGAAGTAGGATGTCAAAAATTACAAGTCTTAGTAGCGCCTACTTTTTAAATCATAACATTAAATTATAATTTTATTTGCGTGCAAGATTAAAAAAAAAAACTTAAACTTATTTAGTTAGAAGTATCCTAGAATGATTATTTATTTTATATGAACGTGGCAATGACCACTTTTAAGCTGTATAAAGCTGTATTGTCAATTAACCTTATCATGTGTAAACAGCTTAATTATAATCGATTGAGCATTTGAATAAGAGTATTTAATTGTGTGGGCGTAGTACTACCCATTTATCTAAATGTGGACAAAATTTTTAATTGCTTAGACATCTTAGAATAATAAAATTTATATTGTAGAATAATTTTACATTCATACATATAGATCATTTTAATAAAAGCTTATTAATATAATGGTAAATTCCATATTTAAAACCAGTAAGAATGCTACATTCGGCCGTACTGAATCTGAAAATACCCATCACCTTCATGTACAGAAGTATAGTGACTACACCGTAGCTTAGCTTCGATTAAGGATTAAACGTTATATGACATTTTATAAAGCGCACAGCATGCCAATGGGGCATACGTGTATATCCGTTATGGATAAGGGCTTTTAGTGCCCCTATTTTTCCACCTATCCTAACCTACATGACATTCTGCTTTAGTTTTGTCGACTGAATTTGAACACAATTAGTTGTATTCTTCTAGTCAATCCCTTTCAGTTTTTACCAATATTGGCGGCGTTGAAGGAAGCATAGACGTACTTAATATATTAAACTTATATAATCGCCATTATATTTCGAACGATGTCCTGGCTTTTTAGTATTTCATAGAGTACTGCATTTAACTAGCCACGCCTTTTCGTTTGAAACCAATCTTGAAAAGCTTGAAGCGGGTACATTTTTATATGCTGGATTTGACCTTTATTTAAATTTGTGTTCGCTATTTTACAGTGGCTGCCATCCTTGGATTTAAGTTTAATAGTATTTTATATTATCCTAGTCAAGCCTTTTTTTAATATTCATTTCATTTCTCTCAGTTGTCTCAGTTGATTTTTTTTGTAAATTTTACGAATAAAAACCCAAGTTTCTAACCGATTTGTCAGCTTTGCTCGGCAATAATTTTCAAGATTATGGCTTGTATTTTATTGTGTTTAACATTCCAAAAAAACTAATTAGATTTTTTTCAACTCATATATTTAAACAAATTAGAGTTTTTAAAATTATTTTTGCCTATAACTTTACCGATAAGTAATCAGTTTGTCTAACATTTTCTAAGAATATCTCAAGAGGCTTATACTGGCTTTCAGAAGTATCAAACGCGTCTATAAATTATCCTAGGGCTGATAAATATAGGAAAAAATAGAGGAAGTCGTGTTTACTTGCTTATTTCTTAGAAAGTGATGGGGCAGTTGTTTTGGATTTCAATACCGATTCATTTTCGGATATTTGTAAAAAAACAGATCTGAGTAACATATTGGTGCTTCTAGAAGTAGATGTTGGCCATAACACGGGTTATAGATCAATCGATTCGCTAGAAATAAGCTTTAAGAAAATATATACTTTATGGGGGCGAGAATGAATATTGTAGAAATTATTATCGTAGTGACGAAGTTATATGTACCCGTGGCAGCACAGGTAAATGGTATAAAAATTGTTTCTTGGTAGAAGTTATATTAGTTATATTATTAGACATATTAGACATTTTTAAAGTTTTCAATTGATAGATTTTATTATATTTTTAAACTGGCTCAAGTTAATTTTTAAAATGTCTCATTTTTAAATGAAGATGTTCAATTTTTATTTGTGATAATGAAAGAATAAACTTTTAAAAGTTAGTATTTATACCGACACCAGCCGATTGGAATGCACTTTCGAGACCAGCTACGGTTTCATCGTCAGCACTCTTTGATCGGAATGTCGAAGTGTTGGATGTAAATATCATCTATTTTCTATTTATTTTAAATTTTTGTTTTTGGTTATTTGTGTTAAATATAATAAAGAGCTGCACAACGACAAGAAATTGGCTTCCAAGCAATCTCTTTAAATTAAAAGTAGTGTGTGTATTTTACTCTTTAACCCATTAACCGCCAAAATAAAACCAGAAGTGGTAATTAACCAAAAGATATGTTTTTTTATTCAATGTTTACAAAATTAACATAAAAGAGTGAAAAAAATAAAAAAAATATAATTGGCGGAGTAGGAGGGGTGTATTCAACCGAGTACAGCGGTGGGTTATAGGTGAACATTTTCAAAACAGTTTTTTTCAATGCATAATGTTTTTAAGCATTTTTTTCATTGCCAAAGGACTCTTGCATTATACAAAACACATCTTAATTGTTTTTATAACTTTTTAAGGGTAGTGACTTATACCATCTGCGTGTTTTGACGTAAATAGTACCTTTCAGTGGATCGTCGGAATATCAGTAGATCGATGCCATCGCTATGACTCATTACATATAACCGCCAAGCGTTTGCAATAGCCATATCATCTATGTGCGTAAATAATAATCACCATCATTTCTTTCCGCAAATGGCAATTCTGTAGATAGAAATAGACTGATCCAGTTCATCTACTCCTCCCATATGCTTGTTTAGGACTGAAATACCTTTGGAATATTGACATCAATTTATTTTTCGTTGTGTGGAAGACCAACGTTTTGCAACTCCCAATGGCTCAATTGCGTCATAATTTGTTGCCATAGTGCATACGCTATTGTCTTTTCATTTTACTAAAAGAATTTCATTTTGCTTATTAAACCTGTACTCATATAAGGCGCGATTTTTCTTTTGCATTTCTTTCGCACTTCTCAATGGACACTTTTTTGTTCGGTTCTCTTAAATTGTTCTAGAATTTTTTTAAGATCCACCAAGAGATTGTTACTAGTCAAAAAGTTATCAAAAAATACTCGTGTGATGCTGAGTCGGTCTCCTTTTTTTTAAGCAATTTTTTTACAACTCTTAACAATTTTTACATGGAATCAGCCATTGTACTCAATTGAGTAGAGTTGTATTTATAATTTTATAAATTTCTAAAATTAAATAGCAGACGTTGTTTTTTACTTGTTTTATAGAAAGAAATGCTTACTCTTAGAAAACTAAAATAAAAAAACAGATTGCAGTACAGTAAAAGCTAAAAAAGGGAAATATTTGTGCTTATCTTGCACAATCAGTTTTGTGTAAGTTGGTACAACTTTGGTACAAATTAAATGTATATAGTCATATATTTTTTTTTATTAGTTTAACGGGCTACAGGTTTCTTTTAAGGTTACGACGTAAAAAATTACAAAAACTTTTTATATTTAAAAATGTTTAATGTTTAGCTGTACTCCATTAATACTTATACAGCGGCGCCAAATGGGTTAATGACAAAACACATATTTGCAAAAATATAAGAAAGTGTTTTCTCTTTAAGCTGCCCTTAGTGTATTTACTGTTTAACATTCATTGCAGGTGTTCTATTGTACTCGCTGTTTTTGCTAAGAGCGAGAGTTTCTTAATTCTATTGTCGATTTTGCTTTAATATCCTACTTTGTTCATTTTCGTTTTGTTATTTATGTTTGTACCAAAATATAGTCATTGGAATTAGTGTGAAGTAGAAACATAACTTTAAGATCATTTTACGCAACGCTCTCTGTATGCATATAGTTGTCGAGCTGGGGCTGCAATAACAGCACTATTCAAAACTGGTTTTCATCAAGGCGTACTTTTAATGATTGTTTTTATTATTATCAAAAATGTTAATGATTGTTTTTATTACTATCGAAAATGTTAACATATAAAAGGGTTACTTCTTTAATTATATCTCAAAAGTACCTCATTTTATAAAGAAAATCAATTGTAATTTATGCCATTTTTACAGCTGGTAAACGATATGCAGTAAACGATTTATCAACGAAAACATAATCTTTAATATCCTGAATATACTTTTATTTTTATTATTTAAACTAAGGCAAATCCGAATCTCTCTATACGAATTATATGCTTAACAAGTGAGAGTGCTATATTCGGCCGTGCCGAATCTTGTATACCCTTCACAACATGTAGTCATGCAATAACAATTGTTTCACCATTCATCTCATTTAATATGAAATACGTACATACATATGTTTTATTGTCTATATATTGATTTTATCCGCTTAAAAACATTCCATTGTAAAATTATAACTTTAGTTTATGTATAAATTAATAAAAAATTAAATTAAAAAAAAAATAAATAAAAATTAAAAAAAAAACAAAAATAGTTTTTTTGCTCTTAACTGGGATTCGAACCTGCGTTTATCCAGTCCTTACACTCACTGTGAAGGGTATAAAAAGGAACACAAAATGACAAACATATAAAAAGAAAATTAATGTGTAAATATTCTTTTAAGAAGCTTAAGTTTTAATTTCAATAAAGTTTCAATATTAAAAAAGTTTTTCTTTAATATAGTATCTACTCTCTGCCTACATACAAATGTATGTCATCATACGATTAACACCAGACTAAATTCTATTGAAAGCATGTTTAGTCTTCGTTTTTTTTTTTTTTTGTTTTTACAAAATTTTCATACGCACACCACAAAGGATGTTATACATTGAAGTGTGAAATTAACTTTCCGCAGACATTTCTAGCACAAACCACAAATGAAAATTTAAACAAAAACAACATCGTACGTTTGCAGCAATAAAATCGAAACTTTTATTTTAAATTTATTGAATTCAATCAATTTTTTAAGACAATTTCGAGTTTTATTTTACTTTGCGTTTAACTTAAAAGAAATTCATTTACGAATTCGCTTCTACTTTCTCGCATAAAACAATACTTCGATATATTTTCGTTTATTTTTAAGCCTCTACATGTAAATGACATTTTCCGTTAAATAAAAACTGATAATAAAAATTAATGACAAACAAAATCTTTCAAAATTGAATTTTGTCAAGTTGAAAAAGTTTTTTAATCAATTCGAGAACAGATGTTGCAGAAATTGTATTTCTTTGACGTCATACGGCACTTCAAATGGCAACAAAAATCGCTTAAGTCAACAAAAGAATAGTAGAGAAGAAATTATTAAAAAAAACAATTGCCAAACTACGAAGAAAAATTTTGTGTTTTTCGTCAATGCCGGTTTCTATATCGAATGTTATCAGATTAATTGAACCTTTATTCCACATGAAAATTGTGTGTTCAGACGATCGCTCTTAACTCATGTGAAACCAGAGAGAATTAAATGGAATTACATACTTGTTTAAAGGAAAAGCGCAGTTTTACTACATTTTATTTGTAAATTAATGTACAAAAAAATTATTTCTGTTCAACTTCTAAATTTAAAGCGAATATTTCCTAATACTAGGCAATCAGTTTACGAATTATCGTCAAGAAGTATGTGAAGTGGAGATCTCCATTATATTCTATACTAGCAAAACCCGGCGCGCGTTGCTACGCCCCTTAATGAATCAAAATGCATTCTGAATTTTAATTGAATATCAAGTGCAAAAACCTAAAAATTATAATTTTTTTTATGGGCGTGGCCCTGCCCATTTTTCTAATCACAAAATTGTAAAGTCATAACAGCTCAATATGTGTGCAAAGTTTCAGAAGAATCGGTCAGTGCAAGTACCACAAAATTATACCTTTTTTTTATGGACGTGGCCCTGCCCATTTTTCTAATCACAAAATTGTAAAGTCATGACAGATCAGTATGTGTGCAAAGTTTCAAAAAAATCGGTCTAGTGCAAGTACCTCAAACTTATAACTTTTTTCTATGGGCGTGGCCCTGCAAACTTTTCTAATCAGGAAATTGTAAAGTCATGACAGCTCAGTATGTGTGCAAAGTTTCAGAAAAATCGGTCTAGTGCAAGTGCCTCAAAATTATACCTTTTTTTTATGGGCGTGGCCCTGCCCATTTTTCTAATCACAAAATTATAAAGTCACCACAGCTCAATATGTGTGCAAAGTTTCAGAAAAATCGGTCCAGTGCAAGTACCTCAAAATTAAAACTTTTTTAGGGGCGTGGCCCCGCCAACTTTTCTTATCACGAAATTATTTAGTCATGATAGCTCGATATGTGTGCAAAGTTTCAGAAAAATCGGTCAAGTGCAAGTAGCTAAAACTTATAATTAATTATTAATGGGCGTGGCCCCGCCCACTTTTTTCACCCATAAACACTCCCTGGAATGTGCACAACAACTTACCAAAGTTTGAGCCCGATCGGTTTTACAGTTTCGGAGTATATAGCTAACACACACACACACACACACAGAGTTTCACTTTTATATATATAGAAAATGTAGGCTGACTTCACAAATGCAGTTTGCATTGCAACATTGTAAAGAAAATTGTTTACAAGACAAAGTAATATTGTATAAAATGTTTACAAAGAAATTAACAAATAATGCGCACTGAAAAGCATTGCCATGCAATAATGAACATGATGCATTGCCAAAAAAAATTTTAATCTTTATATGAACAAAATGCATTGCAAAGTTACATTGCAAGTGCATTTATGAAGTCAGCCATAGGCTTTGAAAAAGCATTTGATAGATCATCAGAAATGCACTTTAATGCAAAAAAAGTTCCCGATAACTAATTTCATGTATTAAAAAAATCGTCGGTAAATTGGCGTATGTTACATCTACGCAAGAGAAATTTAGTGGTCACTAGATGACTTGGGCTACACTGATGGTATCTGCTGGAAATAGCAAAACGAGGTGGTTTAAAAATAAATTTAAAATTGACTAAGTCTATTTGCGTAAACAACAAAAACGGAGAAGTCATCTATATTAAAGGCAACACCTTTAAAGATACGGAAAGCTTTTGCTATCTTGACGGCATTATTGACAGTAATTTCGGATCGAAATCTTTTATAGAAAATTTATGGATTTACTAGATACACGCTTGGTATCCATAACATTAAAAATAAAACTTAATTAAACACTTCAACGTCCAATCAGTGCTAATATATGGGTGTCAAATAGGGAATGCAGCATCCCGTGGCACGAAAGCACTCCAAATATTTATTAATTTCTGCTTAAGAAGGATGGTGAGAATATTGCGGCCGCATATGATCCCTAAAACTGACCTGTGGGCAGCTACAAAACAAGTCCCACTGCAAACCGAAATATTAAAACGAAAAAAAATCCAACGGGTAACTGACAAAGTAGTAAAAGACACATGAACAAGGAATCTAGATATGTTGTACGAATGGCCTGAAATGAAGTCACACAATTAGCTAATGACAGATCCGAAAGGAATACATCTACAATAGCTCTATGCTCTTTATTCGAACGAGGGGAATAAATACAAGGTGGTACATTTGAACAAGAACAAAACTTTAACAACAGCGGTCCACACCAGGCGAATTCATGTGTGCAAAAAAAATTAAATTGTTCGTTTTTAGTTTTTTTTTTCTTACGTGCGGTCCACACCAGCCATCGATTTGTTCGCACATCGAACCATTTTTTGTGCTCACATAAATTTGCCTGGTTCGGACCGCTGTTGTGGATGTGTTTTTTTTTTGTTCTTGTTGAAACAGCATTGTCAGAACATTTGTTCGAACAACGATGTCTGACATTAAAAGGGATTTTGAATATGAAAGAAAGAGACGACACATAAAATTATCAACAAGATACACTTTATACGTTTTCTCCACATCAAAGAACATTAACAGTTTTTTGACAGTTTCTCTGCCGATGTCTCACTAGTCTAGACGTAAATAGACTGGCGTTTGTTTTGCATCTGCTTTCGAATAAATGTGTTTGTAATGAGGTGTTGCTTCTCATACAATATAAATAAAAATATTTCGAAGCATAATACAAGTCACACAGAAAATTTTAATCTTCAACGAAGTAAGACCTAATTACAAAATGTCTGACGTTAGACAAAAAGGTCTTAATGAAACCAAATGCAGTTTGAGTTTTTAAATTGGGGTTTTCTATAGCTTTTTTCTATATCGTGTACTATCAATCCTGTAGATCCAGCACAAGTGCTTTCAGTCGTAATTTTTAACTCTTTAGGCAATAATTCAGAAAAAGACATATTTTTTGGCATTAAATGAAAACTGCAGTTTCCTACTTAAGATCTATTTGGCAAACCTAATAATTAAACTCAAATTTTTATTTAAAAAGAAAGTCATGATCAAAATGTAACAAGTTATGTATGTCATCGACGTTTTTCTCGCCCATAGAATGCATTTAATAAAGATTTGTTTTCATTTCGAACATTGCGCAGAGGGTAATTTGACCCGACAATAGTAATGTTTTTGTTTAGAACGTTCGATTAAGAACATGTCAAAGCAAATAACTGCATATTTGGTTTTTTTAAAAAAACATATATTAGCTGATTTATGGGCAGTCAAATTTGATATTTGCAAGCAACGTGCTCAGTGCAGCATAAAAAGTGTAATTTTGATATAAAGTAAAACGTTCTTTTATCAGTTATTAAACAGAAAGAAGGAATTCGTGCAAAATATGGTGAAGAGAGCGGATATTAGGTAATTTAAATAAATAAAATATTTTGGAGGACGTTATTGCTTTTGTTAACAAATTCTAACTTAACCTCAAATAAATGACGTTTTTCCATAAATATAAACTTCGCATAAGCTTTTGATAATGTTGGCAGTGGACTGCCGTGTTTTTCTTTTATGAAAAGTGTTAAGAGAATAATTCCGATTTTTTTTTATTTTACATTTCGGGTTTTTTGGTTTTTGATTTTTATTATTTGCTTTCAGAAAGCCTCAGCTTGAAATATAATGAATTTTTTTTTTTTAATTTTTGGATTTGTAAAGCGAATAAAAACAAATACACTGAAACTGTTTATAATTGATTTAAATAAGGTTTTCAAACAAGATTTGGCTTCACTGAAGTAAAAAGTGCAAAATTTGTATAAAATTTATCGTTAAGGTGGCACAAGGCCCACGGAAATTTAAATTTATTTATTTCATTATATTTTCGACATGGCTTATATGCCATTTGGTTAGCCCCCTTTGCGTATTTTCATTGTGCCGAATTAAAAAAATTATCCAATCGTTTTCGAGATAGTTAATTCAGTTTTTTAATATTTTCTTCATATCGTGGCAACACTAAAAATTTCCACTATTACAAAAATCAAAAACCCCTGAGGTGTGTGCTCATGAAAAACTCTTAAATTCCAAATTTCAGCCATAACGGTCTTAAACTTTGGCTGAAATTAATTTTGACCTAATAAGTAGTACAAATTACCTACTGTGCATTGTTGTATCATTTATCGTTTATTCCCAGCCAGCGAATTTTGAAATTTCTGATTAAATTTGATTAAAAATGCAAAATATGAGCTCATTTTCTGATCGTAAAAGATACTTTGTTCGTGAGAAAAGTGTCCCCAGCCGCGACTCTTCTTGATGTTTTATTTATGATTCATATTTTTAGTCAGTTTAGAGTCATTTTCGATCCCTTGTATTATGTCTATTATAGCCTTATTCGATTCGTTTTCTAATCATTTATCATTCTTAATTTGCTTAATTTGTGTGCCTTTTTCGAGTCATTTATCAGTCATATTTCTAATCGCTCACGAGTTCTTTTTGAGTAATTTTTTAGTTGTTTTCTTATTTTTTGATAGTGTTTTAATAGTCATTTATGATTGTTTTTCGAAACATTTATTAGTTGTATTGCTAATCGGATTTAACTCCTTTTCTAGTGTTTTTTCAGTAATTTTTCTTAATCCTTCGTTCAAGGTGACATAATTTTTAAAAAGGACTTGATTTTATTCAGAATAAACAAAATCGAATCGGTTTTTAAAATCAAGTCCATATAAACCTAGGGTAACATTAAATAAAAATATATTAAATTTATATTCATTTGATGTATATACATAGTACATAAAAGTTTATTTGAAAGAAAATTTATTTTTTCATTAAAAATAGTTGTGAAAATAAGAATTAAAATCCAGCTTTAAACATTTTCACAACATAAAAAATAACATGGTTATTATAACATTTCACAATTAGACAATGTGTACACCTCGATATTACTTTTTAAATAAACAAAAATTTAACTTTTTGATATTTACGCAAAAATTTTCCCATTATACTTAAAGAAAAGCAGCATAACAAGTAATTTTTAATCATCTATAATGAGCAAAAAATGCAGAAAATAAGCATATTTCAAACACCTGCATGATCTGTTTTCGATCAATCGGTTTTCAATCTTCCAGATGCGCCAAATATGATAATAAATAACGGATAAAATACGTACATTTTAAACGCATGGTTGATCGATTTGCGATTGCAATACAATTTGTTATTGTATTTATAAACAAACTCTTTTTAATCATTAACGCGAATCATTTTCGAGTCTTTTTTCAATCTTGTAACACGCCTTTCTCACTAGGCAAGTCACTTGCGCAAGTGACTTGCGCAAGTGTTGTGTTTATAGGCAAAAGGGGTAAGGTCGGGTTAAGAGGAAGAAACTTGCTCATTTTTGAGTACACACTTGCCTGTACTCGGCAAGTACGAGCAAGTTTTTGTTGAGAAACCAAAAACAAAAGAGTAATAAAAACAAACAAGAGTGGTATATTCGGCCATGCCGAATCTTATATACCCTTCACAACGTGTAGTCATGCAACAACAATTGTTTATGTCACCATTTATCTCATATGAAATACGTACATACAAAACATACATATATAAAAACATCCCATTGTAATATTATACATTTAGTTTACTTATGTGCTTAAAAAAATAAATTAAAAGAAAAATTAAAAATAAAACAATAAAAATTTGAATAAAATATAAAATAAAAAAAATTTTTTGGCTCACTCTACCAGTATACCACGTTTGTATGTATGTGTAGATAATTGATAATTGTAGAAATTTCAAACGGAATGACAAACCTATATATACCCTTTTTCACTGTGTGAAGAGTATAATAACCCTACAAGAAACGAATGACTGAAACTAACACATACAAAATGTTTGTACTAACACTATTGCAGCAATTTAATACATAATTCCTGCTACATGAAAAATAATGCGTATGCAAGAGTGAGAAAAATAATGTATGTTGATTTTTTGACGTTTAAAAAAAATTTTGTAAAATTATTGTGTAAAATTTTTAATTCAGTGTTAAAAAACGTAATTTTTATTAAATAATTTGCAGTTCTTTCGACCAGCTTTTTTATAAAATACTCGAGAAATAAAAGGTAAGTACGAAAGGTAGCGGCCAAACATAAATATGTATATGTCTTTGCATATTTTCATAATTTCTACTTTTAGTAATTCCAGCCATAATACCAATGACGCTAATACCATGGAAAAGGATTAAAATGAGCCCCTGCAGGAAGCAGTGAAATTAACATGAAATATTGTGATAAAAAAAGTGATGTAATGAAAAATATAATAATAAATAATATAAAAGATAATAAAGTTGTTTTATTGTACGAGTTAGCTTTGACCGATATATACGTTAAGTGTGACTAGTTAGCTTTGACCGATATATACGTTAAGTGTGACTACTACTTACATTATATTTGATTAGAAAAAGCTGTAGTTTAAGTAGTCCAGATATATGTTTTGCAGTCGACAGAACTAATAAGTAAGTGAAAGACGCAAAATCACATGTACACAAAAGTTTCAGTCATTTTTTTCACATTGCCCTTAAGAAACTAATAGAAACTTTAACCGATATATCAGTCACTAATACCAGTCATATAACCGGTCAAATGACCGTCACTGTTCTTGTAGGGAAGTAAAAGAGAACGAAACTTGGGCAAGTCAGTTGCTGAGTCTGAACATGAAAGCAAGTTCAAAGAAAAATAAAAGAAAATAAAAAACTAACTTGAGCAAGTGACTTGCCTAGTGAGAAAGGGATGTAAGTGACTAATCAGTTTTTGATCACCGAAAGTACTCAAAGAAGACTCAGCAAGGTGATTTTTTAAAAAACAATCATCTAAATGCAAGCTGGATTATTACGTAAAACTAACACGAGTATAATTTTTCTATTCCTGTCATCATCACATCATCATTCAACTCTTATAAACGTAATACATTATTGTAATAAGAGTGTAATTAGTCTGCCGATTGTTTGGTTACCCAGGTGAGCAAATTCTTCGTTTTGAAATGAAATAGTTTTCCAACAAATTTCTGATAAAATTTTTTTTTTTGTGTTAATTATTTACTTAATCTTATAAATTAATAATGTAAATTTTTTGTTACATAGTTTACGCTCACATTAACAACCGTTTTTAATAAAAAAAAATTGCTTAAGTCTTTTGGGAGTTAGAAGCAGAAGCAATAAAAATTGTTACTAGTACATACCGTATGTGTGTAACAAAAAAAAAAAAATAAATAAAAAATAAAAAAGTAATATGTGCTGATACAAATTGTTTTTGCAAAATCAGTGATTGATGTGTCTAATAAAAGAGCTTAGTGCTACAGTTTTAATAATAGATTTTCTATTTACAGTTTATTGGATTTATTTTTAAGAAATCGTTTACAACTAGATTACGGTCGAATGGGTCGACCGCAGAACATACTAGCATCTTTAATACATGTTTCTGGGTACATACAAATTAAATTTTTTTGTTAGTGTTTGGGAAAAATTAAGTGTGTACTCTCTAGACGAATACTTGAGATGACTAAAAGAAAACTCTGTTTTTTTTTCTATACCCTTCATCTGTGGTGCCATGGGTAGATAGGTTTGTCATTTCGTTTGTAATTTCTACAATATTGATTTCCGACCCCACAAAGTATAAATTTTTTTTAAAGCTTATGAATAGGGGCGTCGATTAAGCCCTGACCGTCTGTCCGTGTGTTGGTTGAAATCTAATTTTAGAATCCCCAACATGGTGCTTAGATCTGTGTGTCTAGTATCAATTTTCTGTAAATATCCGGGAATGAATCGTTACTGAAATCCAGCACGAACGACTCAGAATTGTCTGCGATATAAGCAAATAAACATGACTGCCTCTGTTTTTTTTTAATTTGTACAGACGTTTGCTACTTTGTATAGGCCCCTAGAAATATTATTGAATTTTTGGATACAACCAGTTACTAACTGACAAAGTTATAAGCAAAAAAAAATTTTCAAAATATTTTTTTTCAAACTGCTTATGAATTTTTTTAACATTTTACAGGCATCATAATACAAACCGTAGTCATAAAAATTACTGCTGAGGAAAACTGACAAATCGGTCGGAAACTATCTGAGATATATACAAAAAAACAAATGCTTCTCTGTTTTTCCTAAAATTTACAAATTAAAATCGATTTTTTTTATCTTCTGGACAAAAGAACAGAGGAACGATATGGCCATCAAAAGAAAGGGATTGATTAGCAGAATATAGAAAATTAATTTAATATCCAAGATCTCCGCCGCTACAAAATGGCGTAAAACTAAATTATCAAATCTAGTAATTGAAAATGCACCCACGTCAACCATCTTAATATTAGTGTCAAATGAAAGAAATTGGCCAGTAGAATACAGAATAAGTTTAAATCCAAGATGGCATCCGAAATAATATAACATTATTACGGTTTTGCCTCCTTCAACCTCCACAATATAGGTATCAAAGTGAAGGGCTTAAAAAGAAGAATAAAGTTAATAATGAATAGATTAAAAAACAAGATGACACGTTAAACAAAGTGATTGACATTTTTTTTCTCAATCCCATCAATATGGGGTTGACTAGAAGAAAACGTCTAACTATGGAAAAATTTATAATCAATAATGGCATTGAAAGTAATAAAGTAAAATAACGTCTAAAATTAATTCTAAAATCTATTATAATTTGCGATGTGGTCACTATACCTACGTACATGACGGTGAAGGGTATTGTCATATTTGGCACGCCCGTATATAGAATTTCTATTTATTTTTTTAATTGCTTCTGGAGTTTCCTGCTATTTTACATTCAACATACTTATATTTTAAAATGTTTAAACAAATAAAAACATATTGAAATATTCGCCTTAGAATATTTTAGATATTAACATGTACTTGGGTTTATATTCTGTAACAAAGTGACAAATTTTATGCATCAACTGTTTTTTTTTTTCTTCTTAAATTTCGCATAATTTATTTTTATCCGAATTCTCGGCTATAATGATCTAAGTGGTAACATTGTTTTATTCCGTATAGAAGTTTAAGAATTTTCCTTATATAAATTTTTTTAGGGAAATTTGAATTCTTTAATATTAGGCAATGCTGTAAAGTAAAGCTTGTTTTGGGACAAGCACATACACATCATCACAAACAATTATGTTATTAAAAGTTATAATATAACATGTCATTTAATAAAAAATATTAATTGTTTTGACTATTACGGAAACCAAAAAACGTTTTTTTAACAAAATATTCCGTATGATATTTTTTTAGGCAACACTGTTAAAACTTTAACAATGTTTTGCAAGATATAAAAATGTATTGCAAAAATAAGTTGACAATTTAATTTTCTAAATGTGTTTGTTTTAAATGTCCTGGTGTGTGTTTATTCTACCAAAAAAATATTAAGTTGTAAGTGTTTAAATTTAACCACAATTTGTATGTATGTAAATATGTTTATATGTATGTGTAATATGATAATGTAAAACACATGCAATTTGTAAACGTAAATTTCACACATCAACTCTAACTAAGGTTAGCTGAAAAGAATAAATGCCGGATTTATACTTATGTGTAAAACAGTAAAAAAGTATTCAGCAACAATTACTTCTTCACCGTAAGCAGGGTTGTAATTGCATGTGAAGGCAATATGGCTAACAAAATTAGCTACTTATTACACTATAAGTATTTGTAGCGTTTTCTTTTAAGCGCTCTTTTAAACGAATATGAAAATGTAGTGAAATGTTATTGAGATGTCTATGTTTGCAACACTAAAAAAAAATCATGGTTACGACATGTTTCCTAGCGTATTTTGTTCTCCATAACAATAACTGCTTATCGAAAACAAATAATAGTTTCTACATCCAGAACCAAAAAGATATTGTGAGAAAATATTCATTTTGTCATCGCGTTTATAGCACATCGAAATATCAATGTTAGACCCCATAAAGTATATATTTTCTGTGTCCTGGTATTATTTTAGGATGATCTAGCTATGTCCGTCAGTCTGTTAGTCTGTTGAAACCACGATAATGCTCGAACCAAAAAAGTTAAGGGGCTAAGAATATGCCATATTTATACATGCATATTTCTTATACACAAGGTTTGCTTGGTATTGAAAATTACCTAAATCGGAATATTAGGAAGAAAGATATAGCTCGTAATGCAAGGGTAGGTCAAAACAAAAATTTCCTTCCTACATCAAATAAAATGCGATTGTATATAAGCGCATGGAAGTACAGCGATAAGATTTAATGAGTGTATTTCCTGAGTAAAAAAATATCTTTCCTTAAAAATTGCCCAAATATATACATTACGAGAGGATGCATTCGGTATATTCAAAATTTAAAACGTAATAAATCACTTAAACGTCCACTTCCCACATAACGACTTATCTCAAATTCATATAATTTCTCTATGGACTCTATTTAAGTTGTTACGCCTACTTTAACGCCTTCTTCTCACATATTCCACTATCAATGAAATGTAAAAGCTCATTAAACCGACAGAACTAAAGGGTGATGATGATAGTTCGCATATATAGCTGCATGGTCAATGTTATTATAATCCCAGAAATGAAGGTAAAATGACTACTCTAGCGCCTACTTCCCATATAAAACTTTATTTCGAATTCATATTATGTCTCTATGTACAAAGGTTTAGGAAGAATAAAGGACTATTTGTGAAACCAAAGTTTTAAATTAACAATTTTATGCTTTTTACAATTTTACTATGCCAACACTTTATGATGTGGAAATACAGATCAAATTATTCTAATTATAATATATTGCAAACAATAGTATATGTGACCTTCTCCAAGAAACGAGTTTGGACTTAAGAGTGGTTTCTGGAACCTAAAAGGGTGTAGAATAAGAAGAAATGAGTTAGATTTCTGATAAAAATTTATTTATCCCATAAAAACGCGCAAAACGAACACTGGTTGCGGCTTAAGAATCAAGTATCGAGATCATAACAAACAGAGCAGCAACAATAGCAAAGGTATTGTCACTCTAAAAGCGAAAAGGTGTGTTCACAGTGATGATGCGTTATGGAACTTTAACACACACTAGGTCTCTTTTCTCGGAGAAGGTCACATATATAAAAACATTTTTTGGGAAAAAAATTACGTTCGAGATACATGCATGACTTCACAGTACAAAATTAAAAAAAAATTCAACAACTATACCCGAAGAAAAAAATTAACCAAATAAGTTAACCAAACAGTCTAAAAGGCAACATTGCGTTTCATTAAAATTTCCACATATTTTTTAGGATAAAATACCCTTATTTTTATTGAAATTTATTGCTAACAACGACATAGTATATGAATGTATATAAGCAGTAGCTGTTATATACGTGTAAAAAAAGTAAAATATGAAAGCGCGTTACTCTGCACACTTTTTTCCATTTCATGAACATTTAAAACCATATGAATTAGTTGATTAAAAAAATATGAGTCTACGCGTAACTAACACTTATGCACGTAATTGTACAAGTAGATATAAACTAAAACGGTAGTGTTTAAAATTCATTTTAATTTAAACTGTAGAATATGAAAAAAAAAATTAAATCACGGTGTTAATTGCACATTCATTATCATAAAATAATCGTCTACTAAATGTAAAATAAGAGATCTACAAAGCGGAACATTGCATATAAAAATCATGCCTTCCAGAAGCGCCATTTGAAGTAGGTAAGCATTACGCAAGCGATTTAAGAAGAGCTTCTTGGTAGAGAAGTATTTTGGTGGTTTTCTAGCCCACTTTTATCAAAATTCTAACTAATATAAGTAACTCTCTGCCCACCAAAAAACTACATTAACAAAAAGCGCTACAGGACATGATTTTTATACGTTATATTCCACATCTCTTTATTAGAGTTAATAAGACCTTATTTCATTACTACCAGGAAAAGCTTCGTTTACTTATTATTTATTAATTTCGTTTATTTTTCAATTTCTTGAATTTTCTTGACATTTCACAATTTTAAAATAATAAAAATTTATTCAGCAAGAAGAAGAACAGCTGAAATCAAATTATTATCAAAAAAATCAAAGCTTGATTAATTTGTAATCATACTTTTGTCTCACCTATTATTTAATGATTATTTTTAATGTTTAATAGTTTTGAATATAATGTTTTTTTTTTGTCAAAATAATTTTTTTAAATCATACTATTTTTAAATGATAACCATTTTGAAATTTTTATGAAAAGTAAACATTAAATGATACAATTCAAACAAATGCTTGATTATCGTGACAAAATATATGATGAAATGAAACAAAAATAACTATTACTTGTTTTCGACAACCAAATATTGTTATAGAAACTATAATATGACCGTCGTGATCATGTCTTAACCATGATTTTTCTTTGCGTGTATTAACTTGCTAATAACTGAATTATAATTTTTTTAGAATAACGACACATAAACCGTTAATAAGTTTGACGAGAATGATTTATTATGGGCACGAGACACACACCAAACAAAATCTGCAAGCATTGCGGTAGACTTTGTAAGAATATGTTTGTACGTGTTACACTGAAGATTATTGATGAAAAGTTAAAAATTTTCGATTTTTCGGTCATTTAAAAATAAATTTTTACAAAATTAAAATAGTAAAAGGCTTGACAAGTATTTTAATCATCTCTAGTCCCTCTTTAGCTATTAATTGATTTTGAGTCATCACAAGTAAAGTATTTTATATGATACTTATGTTTTAACTAAACAATTTTAAATTAAAATTAATTAAGTAGAGATTGTTAAGCGTGTATCAAAGTGAGTTTGATAATAAATGTGTATACCAATATGTGAAATAACTAAAGTGCTATAAAAACAATATCTGAGTGTGTTTAAAGAAAGTGCTCTTAGTTTTATAACGAATTTTAAGTGTTATTATTTGCAATACAAAAGAACCCCCAGTTTATGTAAAGGAAATAAACCAACGTTTATAAAATGTAAAAAAGTAACAATACATGTGCATTCTTAAGTATAAATGATTTAATTACCAAAATCTTATTGAAAAATAGGCTTGATATAAACTAGAGACAGGCTATATTATAACAAGGGTTAAATTTTGTTTGTTAAATATTTCTTAACAAGCCTTTCATAATAATACTTCACAACACTTTTTTTTAACTAAATACTTGTACAAACTGTTATTGAGTACCTAAATCCTTGATTAGAAAATATCTAAAAATGAGTAAAGCACATACACACAAACCTACTGACTTTTTATACTTTATATTTCAATTAACACTGTGTCCCACTATCCCCAATATCCTTTCCACACATTTCGACAGTTATCAAGACAATGTCTTTAATTTACTGCAGCTAATAGATAAAGCCGGAAAAGATGTTGTTGCAATTAGTTTGAAACTATGTTATTCAAGTATAAAATCTTGTTTCTTAATTTGACATTCTCTAGATTAAAAAAGTGAATCTAAAAGTTATTTTTACGTACATATATGTGTGTACATACGTACATACATAGTTACTTGTGTAGTTGATTGCATGAGTAGCAGTTAGATTACAAACATATTCTAAGCAACGCCCTTCCTAACTCCCGCGTCTTCCATTGTGTATTACACAAAGAACAGCTATAAAAAGGAAAACCGAAGAGAAACACAAAAATACAATTTTCTATGAAAAGGAACGCAATTAATTCCCGCAGTGACTGTTCTAGTTCCAAACAATTTCTTTTCCTCCTTTTTGATGATGACATTTCAACATGGTTTACAGTTACATTCATTTTGCTGCGCCACCAACATCACGACGATAAATGCCATTTCCACGAATATATAAATTTAAAACGGCTTCAAACACACAAACATTAAAGTTGCTATTGCCAATGTTCTACCGCAATTGCAATGATACTGATGCAGTTTAAGCATTGAAGAACAAGCCCAATAGTTTTTCGGTTACAAAAAAGGATTAGAAGGTTAACGTTGTTATCTAAGTTATTATTTTTTTAAAGTAAAATTAAAGACGTCAGCATATAAATTAAATTAACGCAATATGAATAAAAGCTTGACTAAGAGAACGTAGAGAGGTAAAATATTCAACTATAGCAAAGACCCTAACCTAACTAACTACAGGACATCCATTAAGATATTGGACTAATAAAAATTATTAATTTATTAGTTCTGGCTTTAAATTTAGTATAAAGTAACTTGATTCTTCAGCCGATTTTTTTTTTCATTTCTTTTCACTATTTTTCTTCCCTTTTTTCTCTCTTGTGTTTTAAATGTGAAAACTTATATACATAAGTATATACTAACTCGGTTTTGAGAAATAGACCTTAATTCGTTCTAAGATGCACCCAGTTGATTCATTTCGGTTTCTGTTGAATGTCTCCATGTTATACGTGGCCTACCGCTTTCTCCACCATCTTGATGAAATGGGATCCATCTAAGAGCTTGCTTGGATACATTATCATCATTTCGACGAAGAGTGTGTCTAATCCACTGCCATTTTCGTTTACGTATCTCAGTTGCTACTTCCATTTGCCTTGCCTTGTTACTAAATAGCTCGGCATTCGTTATTGTTTGAGTCCAAAAGATACGTAATATCCTTCTTAAGCTGGAGTTACATACCATGCGTTCTACCCGTTGTTCCGTTTTATGCATCAGTCAAAGAGTAGAATCAGTGTAATTGTATGTGACAAGTTACACGGCAAAAAGCAAAGAATGCATAAACGTATCAACGCAGCAAAGTAGGTTTACTTTCTACTTTTGTATCCGTCGCAGAAAAGGTGAAAAAATGTCAGCTGTTGTTGATAGCCATGGATGACAAATAATAGTTTTTTGTCGATGTTATCGATAAATCTGATTGTGTGGTGGATTTATTTTTTTCATTTTTTTTGTATTAAAAAATGTTTTTAATAAAAGAAAAAGCATTCGAAATAAAGTTTACAATTACTTTAAGGAAAAACATACATAAAAACTAATTTTAAACACAATTTTTTTATTATCAAAATTTTTATTTTACTTATCGATAACTATTATGTGCTGAGTGTCATCTCTGTTTGTTTATTATTAAAAGAAAACAAGTGCAATGGAGGAGATGCTTATTGAAGCTTGTGTTATTTTTGAACTTTTTGTAGTACAAAATATCATGTACATAAACTAAATGAATTCCATAAATTCCCTTAAATTGTCAATTTTACTTTCCATTTTGACAAAATTGCTTTTAGTTAATAAAAATATAAACATTAAAACATAAGAGTTGATGCATAAAACGCATTGTATGTAACTTGAGTTTAGAAACGTATAAAAAGGTGAAAAAGTATTAAACGCAACTACGCATGAACGGATGGTATGTAACTCCACCTTTAGGCAGCGGTTGACAAATGTTTGCAGACGTTTTGTGATGCTGTTGGTGATTTTTCAGGTTGTACACCCATATAATAGAACAGACTTGACATTTGCATCAAAAATTCTAAGTTTAGTGGATTGACAAATTTTATTACTTCGCCATACTGGGGCTAGTATGCCAAAAGACGCTATTGCCTTGTTAATTCTAGCATCAACATCAAGTTCGGACCCTCCATTAGGTGAAATTTCACATCCAAGATAACAAAATTATTCACATGCATCAAAAGATGAGTAAATATGACTTGAAAATAACTATTATTCACATCATTTCATACGAAATAAACTGTTGCTGGAATGTTGACAGCAAAAGAGTACAGAGTACTGATTAGCAAACATTAAATTAAATGGAGTAATTAATTCATATATTCTGAAGTAGACAACTATTTAAAACAAATTACTTTTTAAACATTTAAAAGATTAAGAACTGGGTTTATCTCATCATACAGCAGTTATTGAATAAAAAGGACATTTTAATATTTCCTGCTCTTCCCTGCAGATAAAGTAGAAATATACTAGTTCCTTCTAACTTCAGACTAGTTATACATCTATCTTTCTTTTATATGCCAAACTGCGGTTTTATGAGCTTTTAAATTACATTAACGGTTTATAACGTGAAAAGTGGGCGTTATAGGAGGCGTGTCAAAGTTATTTTTGCGAATGAGTACAACTTAGGTGTTTCAATATAGCCCTTTATAATTCCAATATCTTTATTAATAGAGAAATTATATGAATTTTGAGTAAAACGTTATATGGGAGGTGGGCGTAAAAGTGGGCGTGGCACATTGATTAGTTACAGAAAAGCCTCTCACCAGAAAGCAAAGTGTGCAAAATTTCAGAGTCGTACATCTAATTTTGTTGCTTTTATGACGTTTTTGTTTTTAAATATACCGAAAAGTACACTGTGCGGTATAAATTTTCGTACATTTTGATCGATAACTCCTCTCCTAATGCATAGATTTAGATAATTTTCGGGGAAAAATATTGTTTTTACTCAGGAAACATATATTCGAAGTTTCATGAGTCTACGTTAATGCGTTTGGACACAATTCTATTTTATTCGATGTTTGAAGGACACGGTTTTTTCGACCTACTCTTGCTTTTCGAGCTATAAATCTCTTCCTAATATTCCGATTTAGCCCATTTGCAATACCAAACAAACCTTGTCTATAAGGAAGATACTGGCAAAATTTGAGCCAGAGCCAGGTGCGACCTCTATCGTGCTTTCAACAGACGGACAGACGGACGGACATAGCTAGATCGTCATCAAATCAAACCCTGATTCAGAATATATATACTTTATGGGGTCTAAAATGGATATTTCGATGTGTTACAAACGGAATGACAAAATTAATATACCCCCACCATTTTTTTGGTGGCGGGTATAAAAATCAATAATTTTCATTTAATAAAAGACATTAATTTTCAATTTTATTTCAATAAATTTTGCCTCATAAGGCATTAAGTTCTTAATACTTTAAAGTATTTCTAAAATAAACAAAAAGTAATAAAAATTTTACTGCAAAATATAACAAATAGCACGGAAATACTATTTAGAAGAAATATATAAAAAACTTTATTATCATATCTAATAAATATTAAAATTTATGACCACCTCGCTTCCAAGGAATATCTTTAAAAATGATAAATTAGGAATAATTAATAAGAATATCCATAAAACTAAGAACTCTTAATACTCACTCTTTATGTTACTTCGTTGGTGAATATTTTGGGTGTAATTTGTGATTATTTAGAGTCCTTTACAATTAAATTATTTCACTGTTATTTGTATGTAAATTTAAGCTGATAGATTATTTATATATTGTCACAACGCACACTATATTCGTAAGAGCCAAACTCAAAAATTTCCCAAATCGACTACTGCGAATCGTTGTGCCTTTTTTTGTATTTAAGTAGTGTGATTTATATTATGTGTTTTGCTAAAAATAATGTATTTTACGATCTAATTTCTTTTTGTTTTGCTTTTGCCAACGATAATAATTTTGTTATAAAAAACCTGCTCATGGTGTTTTATTAACTAAATCAGTTTTTTTTTATTAACAACTGTACGCATGAAACCACACCTTAATGACATTAAAAAAATTACAAGCATTTTACGTTCGTGACCAACTGGGATTTGCCAACTACCTTATGGCCCATTGCCGGACTAATAATGATAATAATTAAATCAAAGTTATTATATAAGTATAACAATATATACATATAGATTGCCTTTAAAAGCACAAAACAAAATACAACAAAATTCAATGGAATTACCAACATTTTGGCTTTATAAGCTCACAAAGTGATGGCATTTAACATTTAAAAATAATTTTCATCCGTTATTGCTCGTAATGAAGGCCATTATGTCGGTCCAATTTTACATCATACTTTCGAGCATACTTATTCTTATTAAGTCAATTCACTATCAAATGTTGCTGAATTATCAGCATAGACCAGAGATTTGACATACCCGCACAAAGAATAGAACGAAGCTATCAAATTACAGAGATAATTCAATTACCAAAGATTTTGCTCAACAAAGCGAAGCTTTCACGATATATAGCATGTTGCGACACGTTTTAAGAACCATTTCTCCTCCAGATAATTTGCAAACATATAAAAATTAAGAAAATCAAGTGATCGAATTGCTGACACAGGGTCGATAATTTCGAGTCCGCTATTACAATTGTGTCTACTATTATTTCTAAAAGTTATAGATTTTTTTTTTAGTTTCGTAAAACTAGTTTTGTTGAAACCTTATACAACATTTTACTATTAAAACTATTCATTTTCATTAAATTAATAGTATCTTTTAAATGATTGATGTTAAATTAAATACAACTTTAATGGGTAATATGAATTTCGTAGTTGGACCTCCTGTTTATTTTTTTTCTGGGTGTAAATAATATTCGAAAATATGTATGAAATACTTCATTCAATGTCTCTGTTTTAAGTCGATTCAATAAAATCCCAGCAAAATCTTTTTGAAATCGTGTAATAGGTTGTCATTAGTGAATACTTTACATAGTAATGAGGGGTCGTTACCAACATCATTATTATAAAATACAGAGTAATTTCATGTTGGTAGTGGCCTTCTTTTATATATATTTTTTAATAGAAAACAAGTCTTTTGCTTTATATAAACTTTATAAATATTAAAATAGAATCAATATTAAATTTTTAAATTTTTTTTGTATTGCAACAATGTAAAAATATCCAGCTATAATTCAGCTTTATTGATACCTTCTTCTTTGATTGTTCTTGGTAAGTACATTTGTTAATGATGGTCATAGTTTCTAGAACAACTCAAACAAAAATAAGCTGTAATCGCTTGAAAAATAACTAGTTTATGTACATCTCCAATATTACTGGCTAATGTACTAGGTAAGTAAAGATTTTGCTGGGATATGGTTAAACTTCAATTGGAAATTCTTGTGGTTTGTTAAAACAATTCGTTAACCTAAACAAAATACAAAAGTAATTTAAAGCAATTAAGGGCAATTTATAAGTAAAAGATTATTGACATTATGACCATAGTGTTTACAACATGGCGGTGATTTAGTAGATGATAACAAAGAGACAAACATAAATTAATTTCTAAATAATAAAATGTTTCTTTTATGTTTTTTTTTCACTTTCTTTTGCCTAATCTCAAGAGTACTTATTCACCTTCCGTTCTGTTATGCTTTTCTTCAAGATTTTCATTTAACGATTCTTGTTTTTTGCAATTCTTAATTGTTAGTCTCCATTTGTTGATAAAGTTGATACAAGATTTGGTTACTTTTTGTTCTTAATATAATAATATTGTATTTTTAGCTTTTGTTAAATGCTTATCGTTTTGTGTTGTTCCACGAATTGTATGGTTTGTGTTTACCATCCACTAAATAATAAAAACACCCCCGATAGTGTTAGTCAGTATGTCAACCAGTCACTTGTCATTGGCTTAAATGTCAGTCAATGTGTTAAATCAAGTTTTGTGTGATTTGTGTTTGGATTGTTACATCCTTTAGAGTATTTACTTTTGTCTTAAGTTAAGTTTTTGTTATTTTTATTGTCTGAACTGTCTTTACACTTGAAGCGAATTATGTGATTTTTTTCATTTGTTTCTTAAGTCGAATCCTGTGATGATTTATGATGGTAAAAGTTAATTTTTTTTACCTATAAGATAAGATAAGATTGTAATTCAGTGAGAATACTGTTGGAGAGATAAATTTGTTTGACACTATTTGAATGGTGTTCATTTGTGTTTTTGTGGTAAATTAGTGTTCTATTAAACGCTTAAGCTTAAAGTCAACAGCAGCATATCTGGGTATGCACATACATACATTTTGTATGAGCATTTTTTTCTTATTATTTTGGTGTTAAGTTCTTTAACGTTGTTGATGAAAATTCAGAGTAAAAGTATTCCCAGCCTGTTAATTAGAAATCATTTAGACTAAAAATGTTTGATAAAATGTGCGACATTATTATTAGCGAAAAGAATAAATGGTCTTTAATAAAAACAATATTTTGAATGTGGCAGATTTTGTTACTTATGCACGCAATTTACGTGGACAGCAATGTCGAATTACTGGTTTGAATAAGCCAGTGTAGGATTGTTCTCACAAACTCAGCGAATAACTAACGATCTCTAAATCAGAAGTAAAAGCTGATAAAAACCGTATATTCCAAATGTTATCTACACGCATCCCTTGAGGCATGTTAACTTGATGATTTTCCACAACTTTTAGCAGACGGGTGATTAGGTTATATTAGGTACAACACGAATTAGGAAGCTACTAGAACTCATCGTAGAGTGGTTGTTGGTGATGTCTCCATAGAGATCACATCAAAGCAGTAATTGTCACCAAAACCGGGAAACAGAGACCAATAGCTTAGTGACTGACGCTCGTGATAATGATGGACTTCACTAACCTTCTTATATTTCTTAATGTTTGACATCTTTTAGAAAGAGGCTTGATATAATTCTACCGCTGATGTCGTGCCCCATAACAAAGAATTAAATAGACCTAGCTTTCAATAAAAATGCATATGAATGAACCGTGAAATTTTTATATAGCAAATTGCACTGTGTGCAATTGGTATCGTTAAATAAATCAAAAAAGCCATTGAAACATAAAAGGCGATCCTTTGATGGTAATTTATGCCGTAATAGGAGACGAGGAAGAATGTGATGGAACAGGTAGACCAAGAGTAGAGGGTAACTTCTTCATATGTGCAAAATATCGCCCAAGAAAGAGAGACTGAAGATTAATCAAAAGATATTTGCTTGCCGTATATTGTGAAAAGATAAAATTATTCTATTATTTCTGTTAGCTTTTTTGAAGCTTATCTGTTATTATTATTTCCAGTTTGAGAACCTACTCCTGGAAGCTTAAACCTAGCTGGTGAATAGTCAAAATTATAATTACTTGTCTACATAATTATCCTTCCATGTGTGTGTGTATTTGTATTTACAAGTGTTAACCTGATTCCTATTTAAATATTTTGATTTTATCAGCAAAATATCAGTTCCTGTATCTACAAGTAAAGTTACGTATGTATTGGTTTCGTTTATCCTGATATTGATGAAAAAGCATAGGTTAAGGTTAAGACTGTATACTGTATTATTATTTCGTTATATCTTAGGAGTTGATCTTAGTTTTCCAACTTATTTTCGTCCGACTCGGTCGCTCTGACATAGTTTCTGTCTCTGCGATTATTAATATTCCTTTGTCCATATCTGTTTTTATTGTTGTCGGTATTATTCTTATAATTTTTGTTGTTGTTGAAAGTTTGAGGATAGTTTTATCTTCCTCTTTTAAATCTTCCCGTATTATTTTTACTAAAGTTTCTTCCTTGTCTCTAATTTAAAAAACAGTTTTTTTGTTTAGTTGCTTCTGTGCAACTGTTGACAAATTTACTTATTGCTTCGTTCATATTGTTGAATTGTCCCGCTTCCATTATAAGTTTTACGCTGTCTGTAGTACAGTTTTTGGTCATTGCCTTGACTGCAAGTTGTATAGAGTATTTTTTTGCTAATTCAACAGACAATCTGTTGGAAATATAGGTATTCTCCATAGCATTTGTAAGTCTTTCTATTTCCGCGCATTATTTTAGTGGAAAGTTCCACTACTGATTCGGGTTTTACTGCTCCCTTAAGTTTCCGTATTATTTGTTAAATAAATGTCCCATCAGCGATTAAATATCTTTCCGTACCTTTTAATTTATTTTTGATAAATGAGACTGCCACGTTCTCATGTCCTCCTTTCAAATTATCTAAGAAATTTAGAGAATCCAAAAATGTTCTTAAATTTTCAGATTTGCCAATTAATATGCGATAATTTCAAATTTTAATATTTTTTATTTAATTGAACTATAATTATATTTCTATAAAATACTAAAAATCGAAAGGTGGCCCATATTGTCCAATTCCGTTCAACTAGTAGAATACAGTGTGATGCACTTTTTGAGAATATCAATAAATTTCGGATCAATCCGGAAGTTAATAAAAACCTCAGAGTACCATCTCCCTATAACTAATAAGTTCATAATCGACATTAATGTACAAAATTTATCATTAATACATTGTCAGTAAATGCTCACATATACAATCATTTAACATACACGCTTGTGCAAAATAATAACAAAACTATCCAAGCCAACCAATATGTCAAACACTATCATAATCAAATTAAAGTGCTCACACAAATTATGCCCTATACTTGAAAATATCATTAACAGTGAGTGACATCATTAAATAAATTTTAGCTGTCACTTGCCATAACTTCTCTAAATTTGTGTTCCATTGAAATGTGACAAGTATGCACATAGTTGTTGCAATTCATGTTCTCTGTTGTGGTTGTATTTAATTGCAGAAATTGGAAAGGAAACAATTTCCACTTGCAATGACAGCAGCTTGTTATTTTCGAAATTATATTCAATGAAAATGTTATTCATTCTGTCTAATGTTCTGAATGCTTGTATCTTGACAACAAAAGCAACAACAACAACAAAACGAGTACGACTAATTTAAGTTGTGCACGAGCAGATTTGTATGTTTTTGAGACACAGTATTAATTGACTGCACTCGGATTGGACTAATTATTTGGAAGTTACGCATCATTTTCAATGTAAAAAAGAATACAATGATGAACAGAAATGGATACATGCTTATACTTATGCGTCGAAACGCATTAAAACAGTATCACTACAGCGAATTAGTTACCAATTCCCAGTATTATGTTAAATTGGCAAAACAAAATAATAACTTAGCACGAAACGTTGTGATTTGGTACCGAAAAATGATTTAGGAATGAAAAAAACAAACAATCAAATAAATATATAAAATTGGTCTGCCTTCAACTAGCAAGATATAAAATCACCACTATCGGATAAACATATAAATACATAACTCAAGTTTGTTCTAAAAATTTTCGGAATTGTGTTCTAAAATCATTCCACAGTAGCAAGCCCAAAATTTGAATAATGTTTAATAAAATCTATATTAGTCGTCTAAACTTTTAACCTTATCTATTAAATTCGTTACAAATTTTATTAAACCAGCTGGTAAAAACTTTTTGTTAATAATGTTTTAAGAAACCTGTACAGAACAACACAGTTACCAATGATGAAAATACACCAATACAGGTGGCGGTGCCAGCCCAGCTGGTATTTTTTTTTGTGTGCAATTGTTTGTCAAGCTCTGTATATAAAAAAGAGATTTCAGGGCCAAGAATTATCAAACTTCATATATAAAAAAGAGAGACAAAAATTGCTCTCCTTTACGCCAACACCTTATGTAATTACACCATGATTTAAAGCATACATGGGCATACTGCATTACTTTTTTACTGCAGCAAGCGTTTCAGTAATCAGTAAATGCTTACTGGTAATGAAAATTATATTTCATTACCAGTAATTTTTACTGACTACTGAAAATTGAGTCACGATTACGTTTGTTTTTTCTTTGAGACAATAGTTGGGACAAAGTGACCGAAAACTATAGCTTTTTCCTCCTGAAGATAATCAATTGCCTCTGCTAAAGGTTTCATTATGCTTATATATTCCTTCAAATACTCAATTTCATCAGCAAGAATAGTGGGGGCACAATTCCGGTAGATTTGCCTTATGTTGTAGCAACTTCTTTACTGAATCGTAAAGAGAATTCCATCTTGTTATACAAGGGGTCGATAAATTGGTACTTAAAACGATTCCTCCACGATCCACATGTTCGAATCCCCGCTCGGTCAGTCGAAAACAATTTTTATACCCGCCACCAAAAAAATGGTGGGGGTATATTCATTTTGTCATTCCGTTTGTAACACATCGAAATATCCATTTTAGACCCCATAAAGTATATATATTCTGAATCAGGGTTCGATTTGATGACGATCTAGCTATGTCCGTCCATCTGTCCGTCTGTCCGTCTGTTGAAAGCACGATAGAGGTCGCACCGAAATAGCTAGGGGGCTCAAATTTTGCCAGAATCTTTCTTATAGACAAGGTTTGTTTGGTATTGAAAATGGGCTAAATCGGAATATTAGGAAGAGAGTTATAGCTCGAAAAGCAAGAGTAGGTCGAAAAAACCGTGTCCTACGAACATCGAATAAAATAGAATTGTGTCCAAACGGATTAACGTAGACTCATGAAACTTCGAATATATATTTCCTGAGTAAAAACAATATTACTCCCCGAAAATTATCTAAATCTATGCATTAGGAGAGGAGTTATCGATCAATATGTACGAAAATTTATACCGCACAGTGTATTTTTCGGTATATTTAAAAACAAAAACGCCATAAAAGCAACAAAATTGGATGTACGACTCTGAAATTTTGCACACTTTGTTTTTTGGTGAGGCGCTTTCTTGTAACGGAAAATCAATGTGCCACGCCCACTTTTACGCCCACCTCCCATATAACGTTTTAACTAAAATTCATATAATTTCTCTATTAATAAAGATTTTGGAATAATAAAGGGCTATATTGAAACACCTCAGTTGTACTCATTCGCAAAAATAACTTTGACACGCCTACTATAACGCCCACTTTCACTTTTGAATTGTGTCCAGACGCATAAACGTAGAGTCATGAAACTTCGAATATATATTTATCGAGTCACAAAAATATTTTTCCCTGAAAATCGCTTAAATCTATGAATTAGGAAAAGAGTTATAGATAAAAATGTACGAAAATTTATACCGCACAGTGTATATTTCAAATTTAAAACGTAATAAAACTGACAAAACTATATATACGATTCTAAAATTTTGCAAACATAGCTTTTTGGTCAAAGTCTTCGTTATAACGGAAAATAGATGTGCCACGCACACTATTTTCCTTAAATTTTTATAAAAATATATTAGTCATATATATTAGCATTTATTCATCTTACACTGCACCATTTATTGTACTGTAGCTAAATATAAGATAAAGATGATAAGATAGATGACTCTACTAGCAACTACTAGATGGCATGCTAACAACTTATGCTTATGTTCTCCTGAAGTTATGCTCTATTAAAAATGGGAATTTAGGAAATTTTTGACCTAAGTAAAAAAAAAATTATCTCTAAACATTATAAACAATTTATTTTCATGTGCTAATGGCTAACAAATTTAAAATTATATAAAACTTATTTCGTTTGAAAATCTCTTGAAAGCAAAATGTTATAGAAGTTTAAAAATCAAAATCTTACTAATAAATTTCCCGTTTTAGAAAAATGCTGAGAATGTATATTTTAAATCAACCTGTGGCCCTTAAAATTTAACCTTAAATTCACTTTCTTCCTCTTAAATTCATGTAAATTCTCTATGAATAAAGATTTTGGAATACTAAAGGACTATATTGAAATATCTAAGTTATGTTTATTAGCAGAAACTTTATTGACACGCGTATTTTAACGGCCACTTTCATTGAAAGACTAAATTTACGAAAACATTTTACTAGCATACCGAAGTTATAATGGGTGGTTTAATTTTAAGGGACTATGTTGATTTTGAATAAAACTATTATGAAATTATTATCATTTATTTTTATAATGATAATATTTGTATGCTTCAATTATGTATGGAACAAAATATCGGCCAAATGGCCCCCCAACCTAGGCGGCACATTTCATTTTCAATGACACTGTTGATGCTCGATTGTTGGGCACGATGATGAGTCGAGGTTGCTTGCTCTTTTGTCATGTTATCGTGAAAAACAGCAATGTTTCCCATTCAACGAACTAAGATGGCATTCACAGATGTTTTCACATTTCATACAGACCTGCTTTGCAGACATTTAAATATTTTTTACAATTCTCACGATTGTGGACGAATTCGAACGATTATGTTGACCAAAAGAATCACGAAGTGCACAAAATGCATTTTGATTTGATTTATGCATAATGCATTTGATTTAAAAGCGTTGCTCGATTGCGTATCTTTCCACGGTCCAAATTGAGTTAGTCTGAGATTCAGAAATGTCAAATGAAATACAAGAAAAAAGTTGAAGTTTAGATGTGGTTCACCTTAAACATGGGCCCTTAAAATTTAACCACCCTCTACAAAGAAAGTGATACATATTTTATTATAAAGAGATTATTCTATAGCGATTAACAAAATAATAAATATTGTGCTTTAAATGTACACAAAATTGGTGGTGGGTATAAAAGATTCGGCACAGCCGAGTATAGTGCTCTTACTTGTTTTTATTTCTTTTTATATTTTTATTAAATTAAAAAAATAAATTTCGATTTCTATTTTGCTATCGAGTAAAAACTTGATAAATAAAATGTACATTACGTCCGTTCATCTTTTCCGTTGTTTTATATGCATATGTTTTCTGTTAGAAAGGTAACTTTCTAATAAATCTGAAGCTTGTCTTTCGAATCCATAATACGAAAGTTTTTCAATAATAATTTTATGATCAACAAGATCAAACGCCTTTGAAAAGTCAAAAAATATACCGGCAACACTACTATATCCTTCATCTAGCCCTTTACATACAGTATTTATAACATTTACAACAGCTTCCTCAGTACCACATCCTTTTTTAAATCCATATTAGAATTCATATAATAGTTTAATAACATCATCGTGTTTAAATAATGGCTTAACTGCCAAATTGAAAGTTGTAAAAAACTATATTTTAGTGCTTTTTCAAAAAAAGAACAAACACTTATTGCTTAGTAAAATAAATATTATATTGATTGTAACTTCTAAAAAATTTATTTAACAGAAATCTCAGAAAACCTATGATTTAGTATTGTTCGATAATATTATACTATATATATAGGTTCATATTATAGGTTCATAAATAATTGCCCAATTCACAAACTATCGAAGGAGTTGTACGTTGTAAGAAAAAAAGCAGACGGTAAGATTAATTTGTCCATCTCTGATGCATTTATATGACGTTATTTATATGTATAAACATCATAAAACTGATGTGTATGTTGTACAAAATATTATCAGATGCATTATCAACTACAGCGTCGTCAAACCAAAATGCATAAGGTTTTTTGTAAAAAAAACATAAATATTTCAGAGAATTATATCAATACGTTTTATTTTGATAGAAGAATCTGTGATAATTATGTGTAAAATAAAATATCGGCCAAATTCTCGCCACGGCTTTAGTGGCATACCTCTAATCGATGGTGCATATTTCATACTAGCCAAACCCGGCGCGCGTTGCTACGCCCCTTAATGAATCGAAATGCATTCTAATTTTTAATTGAATATCAAGTGCAAAAACCTAAAAATTATAATTTTTTTTATGGGCGTGGCATTGCCCACTTTTCTAATCACGAAATTGTAAAGTCATAACAGCTCAATTTGTGTACAAAGTTTCAGAAATATCGGACCAGTGCAAGATCCTAAAAATTATAATTGTTTTTATGGGCGTGGCCCTGCCCACTTTTCTGATCACGAAATTATTAAGTCATGACAGCTCAATATGTGTGCAAAGTTTCAGAAAAATCGGTCTGGTGCAAGTACCTCAAAATTATAACCTTTTTTTATGGGCGTGGCCCCGCCCACTTTTTTAATCACGAAATTATAAAGCCATGACAGCTCAATATGTGTGCAAAGTTTCAGAAAAATCGGTCCAGTGCAAGTACCTCAAAATTAAAACTTTTTTAGGGGCGTGGCCCCGCCCACTTTTCTTATCACGAAATTATTTAGTCATGACAGCTCGATATGTGTGCAAAGTTTCAGAAAAATCGGTCAAGTGCAAGTAGCTAAAACTGATAACTAATTTTTTATGGGCGTGGCCCCGCCCACTTTTTTTCATCCATAAACACTCCTCGGTATGTGTACAACAACTTACCAAAGTTTGAGCCCAATCGGTTTTGCAGTTTCAGAGTCTATAGCTAACACACACACACACACACACACACACACACACACACACACACACACACACACACACACAGAGTTTCACTTTTATATATATAGATACGATGTACACTTTTTACGTAAAGTTGTGAGTTGAGCATTGTTTGAGAATTGTTGAGAATTGTTTGCTTTAAAATAGAGAACAGTTTGTTTTTTGTTTTATTTGTAGTCATAATATCATTATTGTATGATACTTCAGTTAAACCTAAAAATGATAACTTGCAACCATTATATGTTCCAACCATGATCGTGTTTTTACTTTCGCTACAGTTTTGATCACAACCGCAATTTGTAGCGCTTTATATACATGCAATTGGTAAGAAATCAAGCATTAATTTTTGGATATTTCTGTTTAAGCTTTTATTGTTATCTTTTCTAAAGAAACATTTATTTTTGATATTAATAAAATCCTTAACACGTAGTTACTTTGACTTACCTGTAACACCTCAAGCCATGCAAAAGTTGAATTAATATGATTGTTGTACGAGAGAATCTAAACTTTTCACACTTCTTCTTTATACAGATGATAATTTTGTTATTTATTTAATTTTTAATTTGGGAAAAATCTCGATAAAATTAATATTCTATCAAAGATTTTTTTTTAATTACACAGCACAATCTTATTGCAATTGAGATTTTATTATATTATTTATTTCGTTTGATTGTAATATGAGACCAGTATTAAAGATTGTGTATTAGTATAGGCAGCTCATGTGTTTTGTAAATAAACTGTAAAATGTGACAGGAATTTTAATTGTAAATGCTTTAAAGAATCGTTTTGCAAGGAATTTTGTTGTAGTTATTTCTGCTCTTGCTATTGCATGCATTCTGCATTTGTATAAGTGCAAATAATATTAAATAATTTTAATCGTTTATTTTTAACGACTAAAAAATAAAATTATAAAATAATGCGAGAAAACAAACATCTGGTATGTGCAAAGGCACAGTTTATTTTACAACACCAACACAAACACTAATACAGATTAATAAAAAACAATTCACAGTAATAAGAGTTCATTATTTTATATTTATTTAGTTAAATTTGTATTTATTTATTGTTCATACACGAAAAATTTCACTTTTTATTTATTTTAAGGGAAAAAAAATAAAGTTCACTTTTTAAATATTTTTATCCAACAAAAACGATTACTTGTGTGTGTGTATGTGTTTGTGGGAGAAAGAGCAAAAATTGCTACGATTTACTACTCAAGACGTATGAAAGGATACTGTAGTAGAGATTTTTGCCCAAATGTAGTTTTAAAAATTTTCAAACACATACACACAAACACACACACATAGAAGTAAAATATAAGGAACTGATTTTATTTGCTGCAGCAGTTGTTGTGTTTGTTTATGAATGTAGAGTTGCCATTGTAAATTATTATTATTTTTCTTCGAAGGCCTAAAATTTTGATATAAAATATTATTTCTTTATAAGTAAGTAAAAGTAAACAGTGAATCAATTCTTCATATATAAGTTGAATTTTTTCTAACTGTCATAATTTCAGTTGTTTGTCACACTAGTAGATTCCCTCTATATTTTATCCAATGTATGAATAAAATATATAAATTTAATTTTGCTGGTGTTTAAGTAAATAAATACTATGCAGGCATCGACCTTTTTCAAATTATAGCGCCATCGCTTGTATACAGAATATAAGTATAAAATTGAAATTGTATCAACTAAAGACCTTTACAAGTTTTTGTTTAAAGATTAATGTATCGTTACAATTTTTTTATTCGGATGAAACTTAATAATTTGCTACATAAGCAATGAAAATGTCTCGAAAACTATACAGAGGCTCTAATTGTGAATGTATTTTTCAGAACATTTAAAATTTGAACATAATTTAAAATAAGCAGTAAGAAAAAAAGTGCTTGAAATGATGTGATACAAGAATTGCATTTATTATGCCAAGTTGTTAAAAAATATCATCGAGGCACAGATATTATAGTAGAATTGTAAAAATATATGAAAATTTTATACTTTTTTTTATTTCTGTCCATTCAGTCAAAAAAAGCAATTTTACATAAAGATAACAAATTTTCTGTTATTAATGCATAAACAGTGCAAATTGAAATATATATGTACGTAAGCAGTTTTCTTTTAAACTTTTTCTAACATCAAGCGACTTAGTCGAATATTAAAAACTCTGTTTTTTTTTTTTAATTGTTTAAAAATCAAGGTGTAATAATCAGTTTTTGTAATAAATAGAACCTTAAAAACTTTATTTTGTCAAAACTGTTTAGAAATCAAGTCAGAATAGTTTTTTTAAGATGCATTCACTGTTTTGAAACAAAAAGAACTTTTTTTATTACATATTGTTTAAAACTCCAAGTTTTCTTTATATCGAAACCTATTTGGTTAAATTCACAACCACATGGCAACACTAAGAATTAACAGTCAGAGAATATATGTCATAGTAATTTTGGTGTTGTTTAGTAAAGAGCTTTGTAAACGACTCTTTTATTGTTTCATGCAAAAGAGTTCAAAATGTTATTAGGGTTTTGTTTATGTCGATGTGCCTTCTCTATCTGCTGATTGCATTTTGGGAGAGTGAGCAAATTAATAATAAATATTGTAACGGTATTGGGAGGGCAATACACTGGCTGGAAGTATAATAAAATGTCACATTTTTTTAAACAGGAACAACCAGAGATTTTTCTTCTCGATTTAATTTATTTTATTAATTTCAAATATTTATAAATATTTTATTCAACAATTTTACACTTTATGAAAGAAGCAATTTCAAACCTTATTTGATTAAGGAATTTATAATTTCAGAGATATGTAAATATACATATTTGAATATACTTATGTATACACATACATATGTACATAAGTAAGGTGTACTAAGATTTAAATTGTTATAAATTATTTTAGTAAAACAATTAAAAACCAATTTGTTTATTCTAATAAATTATTTTTTTGTTGCAAATTTAAAGACAAAAGATTTTCTTAACATCATCACCATTTTTTTTTATTGATTTTTTCTAATTTTTGTTTAAACAATGTGAATATTATGGATATAATTTTCTTCAAAATTTTTCTTACAAAATCACTTTAAATTTAGAAACTCCCCGTTGAAATTTTTTTTTGGATTTTAAATGAAATGTAACAATTTATTCTTCTGTTTACTCTCTGTTTTACCGTTAAAGCCAACACAAACCAACCGTTACGCTCTAAAGCTCCAACTTGAATGAGGAAAAATTGTTATGTTCTGTTTTTTTTTTTGTTGTTTACAAAAGAAAATCAAAATCATATGTAATGAAATATAAATGGTTTTCCTAATATCTCCCAAAAAAAAAAGATGAAAAAAACAGACACTGAAATTCCATTCACTTTTGTTGAAATTATTGTGGAAGATGATGGTGCTGACGACATAGAAAAAAAGGAAGAGAATGAAATACAAAAACAACCATAAGATACCAACATACACATATTCTCAGCTAATGAAAGCCGAAAAAACGCACGTTTCATTGTAGTTGTTGTTATTTATAGAACAAAAAACACACAAACGCTATATTCATAAAATGTGTACCTGTGGTATCGTAATATTTGGTTTTAATGATTATTCCCACATTGTTGTTGCATTTTTCTTTTGCACTGACACTTGTGCCCTTTTTCTACATTTTTCTAAAATGCCTTCACCTAGTAAAAATTGTATTTTGTTGTGTAGTGCTGCTACTCCCTGCCCCTATTAGATACAACAAAGTTTCCTCATGGGAGAGCTGACGTAGAGAGTGAGAGTAAATCATTCATTGTTTTGTTTATATTCCAGTTAGTTGAAAAAAAGCTTTATCTAAAAAGCTTTACTTCATTACACATGTTTTTGTATTTGGTTTTAATACAGCTGTTTCTATGTTCTTGATAACATTTTTGACAGTTGAACTTTAGTTGACTCTCTTTCATATAGCGGAAATAACTGTTTATTTATGAACAATCAATATGGAAATTTTGCTTAAAAAAGTTATAAGGTTAAAGGGCGATATAAATAGCATTCATGTTATTGAAATGAAAACAATGCGTAAAAAATATGAAATTTTAGAAAGACACAAAATAAATATTTTATTATTATTCTCAATGAGATTTTTATTTAACATGTATGTATGTCTGTATGGTAAATGCATCGCTACCAAAATAAAAAAGATTGTTGGTTAAGGCCTTTTATAAACAATACCTTCATTGAATTCCAAATGCCCGTTGGCATAGTGAATCCATATTCTGGAAAATGTAATATACCAGTGCAGAATGCTGGGAAATTGCAGAGATCATGTAACGCGGTCTTCCATATTGCAGTGACAGGACATTATATTCGACCTACTGATAACAATTTAATTCAATCCAAGATTACTTGGTTCGTTTAGAAAAGCAAACAATATCCTCATGTCCTTCCAAGGCATATTTATTCGTCAAAATGGAGTTTGGAGTTTGAAGTAAATAAAATAAAAGAGAGTATAGTTTTTATCTGTCGGCTTAGAAAGCTTAGGTATCAAAATAAAATAATCAGCTGAAAAATCAAGACCACCTGATGAGTAAATTTTTGCTCCACAATTTGCGAGGCGGTCGTCACTAAAGCCTTTTTGTTTATGCCAAAACCGTTGAGGAAGCTAATGCTATCCAACACCAGATTCGATTTTAAATAAATCGTAATCCATTAAGGCCTTTAAGGCTGTTTAATTACCCTAAAGAATGTAAGTGAGGAAATTCTTCTTACTCTTCCTAATAGCTTCATAGGCACTAATAAAAATTGCATAAATATAAGCCTAAAATATCCAATGATGTTTACCCATACATAAGGTTTGTGAGACTCAGATGTCTATGTTATGTATGAGTAGGATTAAATTGGTCCTAAGTCTACAGCACACATTCATTACGAAAGGCCGCATGCAAAATTTGTGTTTTTATAATAATTCTTCATAAATTTAATAACTAATCGATTACAAAGTGGTCGAATATATTCTAAAGCTGAACAAATGTTCCTATGTAAACGAAGTGGATTGAAGGAAACGTGGGCATAACAGGGACTGAAACTCAATGGTGAATCAACAACCATGGAGAATTGTGAATAACTCTGAGTTAGTGACTGCTACTCCAGAACAAATATATGTATGTACATTAAAGGTACTTTATTATAATCGTAGTAGCCTAACTTTTTGACTAAGTGGCATTACAAAAATCATATGATAAAAACGAAGATCGTGGAGAATGATGCGAATCCAGCACTGGCTGGCACCAAACTTACACGCAGACAGACAAACAGAAAGTGGGATTATTCTAAAAGACCGTACTCTAAAGCCAATGCTAATGATAATAAGCAACTTATTGAATTGGAAGGTTAAAAATCATCAGTCAAAGGTATGAAAGCATCAGAGTGAAGAACAAATGCTTGCGACGCTGCTGGCACTAGTAATATAAGGTGTCTGCAACTGCTAATGAGCGGCTGGAAATCACTGATACAAAAAAGGATATTAAGGGCCCCTGTGTTAGTAATAATCTGCTTCAGCCTCCTCCCCCAAATCTACAAGTAAATTTTTTGCATATTTTTTAAATAAAAGACTATTTTTGGGCTCGAATAATCGACTCATTTTCGCTTGAATGACAGAAAAGTTTTACATCGTTTCTATTACCTTATACGGTATAATTTAACAAACCTTATCATTTTCATATTAATTTAAGAGATACAATATAAGAAATACACACTTCCTAATTATTCTCTACCTATTTTTACCACTACAACTTCTCAAGCTTATTGCTCTTATTATGATAAGAGAATTAACTAAAGAGAAACAGACTATAATTTTTTTTTATCGGCCTAAAACTGGCTAAAAAAAGTTGTGCATGTCCACGAACAAAATTTGTTGATATTAGAATTTTTATTATTTATTTATTTTTTTTGTTGCTTCCAATTTTACTCTTGTGTTGTGTTCATTCTTGCTGCTGTTAAATATGTTAGTAGAGGTGGTGGCGTATAAATTCATTGATGCCAAAAAATATAGGTCAACAACGTGCTCTGGGAAAATACATACATATGTGCGTTTGTACATATTAAAATGCTAACAGTGACACAGATAAACAAAAACAATGACAACAACTGTTTTGGTATCAATAGGAGGAAGAAGAAGAAAAGTAAATTTTTATGGGACCACACACGATAAAAATAAAATTACTCAGACACAAACATAAAAACAGTCGGGCAACATTAAATATCCAATACGAGTGTTTATGTACACTTAACTGAACAAAGCTGGGTTCGTTCTGCGTTTGTTATTGTACGAACATCGAATACTGTTTGTTTCTAATTCAATGTTAACAAAAATGAAGAAAAAAAAATAAATGTTATAAAATTTTAATGGTATTAAAAATACAATGTATGCCTCTAACAGTCCTTTTAACCTTTTATGTGTGCGTGTTAAGATGTGTGTGTGTGTGCATGTATGCAAATGTATATAATAATAATAATGGGTTAGTAATCGTAATACAGAGGGTATTAGTAGTTGTTTGTGCTGTTATAATTTGCCAGCATACAAAGTTTTAAATACGTATAATTTAAAATTATCAGCAATAGAAACAAATTGTGTGGCCGTCATTATATAATAATATAGAGAAAATTTAGTTGCATTTAAGTAACATTTATATTGATTAACTTAAGCCCAGTCAAAAGTTTATTTTTGGAGAGTAGTGACGATAATTACACTTTTTGCATCAATAAATGCTTAGCCTAGCACTTGTATAATTCTTGACAGTTACGCTCAAATTTAAATCATAAAACAATACCGTGACAAAACTTATCAGTTACATTAATAAAATTTTGAATTCAAAAAAATTTAAACATAAATACAAGCGAATGAAAATAATGATTTAAGTGTATTATTTGATTATAAACTTAATTTTAAACGTCATTTCAATGTGTTAATTCATAAAGCATATTTGATTTTGGCATTTATAAAAAGAAATTATTCCGAATTTTTGGATCCATATGATGGTAATGATATGACTATGATGCTTTGATTTGAAGTTCTCATTGCATCACCAACGTATGAATCCCGTTGTTAAATATTGGGGTAAGATTTCTTTATAGAAAAGACATAAGATTCTGTCAATATCATAGTAGAAAAATAGAAGGTTGTTTCATTCTCTCTTTTGTGCTTGACGTTAACCATTAGATAAATGTAAGGATTGTGATATTTCCTATAAAATCGTGCAACCATATTTATTTAATATATCCTTTATTTTCATTTTTTTTAAACAAAACAATTTCGATTTTAAATAAAAAACAAGAAAATTATTAAATATTCTAGAACATGTTGCAAAGGAAAAAAGAAACAGGAAGTGGATCGGTGTCAATATGGTTTAGGCAGCTAAGAAGAGGTTTGAGTGCCAAACTCTTGTCAATAGATTTTATCAGGAAGACTTCTGGTGCCAATGAAAACTTGTTTAAGATTTTTTTAATTAAATGATTTTCAGTCGTTCCTTTTTCGTCAACCTAGATGATTTTGAAAAATTTAACCTAAAAATTGTCCACATTCTAATTGGCGGTAATAGTAACAATTCATAACCTTTTGTATAAAAATTAAATAATGATAAAAAAATTTTACTTATAGAGGTCATCGGTTATATAACGCAGCACCAAACTACGCATTTTTAACTTAAATGTGAAATCGTGTTTATTGTACGGTTGTCAAACTTGGAATGCGGCAGCATCTGACATTAATACGTTGCAAGTTTTCATTAATCAATGCATACGTAAAAACGTGCAAATATTCTGCCCAAAGGTTATCTGCAATGAGAACCTATGGGCTATGACGCATCAAAATGGCGATGGAATGGAACCTCGCAGGACACCGTAGAAGAGGAAGGACGCCACACACGTAGAGTAGGGAAATCGGAACAGAGATTGCGAAGATACGCAAAAGTTGGGGCGAGTTAAAAACTTTGATTAAAACCCTGCAATAATGGACTCAAGTTGTTGCCGTCCTATGCTTCTAATAAGAGTTTATCTTATGCCAAAGCTCGAGAAAACTCGCACGTGTGTATACACATATTTTCTATTTATCTATCCTTCGATAACACCCTTAACAATTAACTTCTTAGTTTGCCTATTTCACTATAAAGGATTGTGAATAACCTTGTCTCTGGGGGGTGTGGTACGCCTAATGGGGGTTAAAGGAAATGTTATATAATCATATTATTTAATTAAAATACATTAAAATACATCATCTTAAATTCCTAAGTATACGAACTTATCATTATATAGTTAAAGTCCTGTTAAGAATAAAACATTTACAAAAAAAAATTCCTACGACTTGAACCGTGCTACAAACGGAATGACAAAATTAATATACCACACAGCATTTTTTTGGGGGTGGGTATAAAAAGAAGTCTGTAGTGGATGATTTAAGTTGAATTCAAATATTTAATTATATAATATTAAAAGTAGGAGATGCCATGTCAATAGTATAAATTCTAATGTAGAAATATAAAAAAAAATATAAATTTAAATATAAATAGCAAATATAAATATTAATAGCAAACCGAGGTGACACTAATTAAATAATGCATATTTTAGTATAAAGAGATTATTCCATAGCGATTACAGTTAATAAACAAATTTTAAATTTTGCGTTGTAAAAGTACATAAAATTGATGGTGGGTATTAAAAATCCAGCACCGCCGAATATAGTACTCTTACTTGTTTCTCTTCGGCTTTAAATAAATAAGACCCATTTGTGTATATGAAAATTCTCCCAGTCTTGGCATCGAGAGAAACTTTCAGTACGCGGCGAACTCTGGAACTCATTTATCTCTAATTTTTATGTCTGCGACCGAAAAACTAATTAATAAATAAGACCATGTTTAGTTTTTTATTGCAAATGTTTTAGTAAATAAAGCTATTTTTTACTTTAATAATTGCTTAATTTTAATTCTTTGACATTTAAAACAAAAAATTCCAAATTACCTCTACCTATAGTTTTTAGTTGTGATTTTGTTAATTTTGTATAAGGTTACACTATTAATTAATGTTATTTAATATTTTTTTCCTACTACTAACAATAAATAAGTTTAGCAACTATGACTTCTTTTTCTTTTTTTAAGTTTTTCAATCTTTCAGATAAAAGAGGGACATAAGTTAATGATTTATAAATTTTAGGTTCAGTTGTCAATCTTGTGCTACTATTTTTCTTATTTTTTTATTGTCTTATTAATCTACAAATTACCTGGATTGGATAACTATTATCATCTCAAATATTTTTAATCTTTTCTATATTCATTCTATGAAGTCTTGTATCACTAATCTCTACAACCCTCTCAATTAAATTCTTTGCCGTATTAATAACAATTAACTTGGGGTGTTTCAAATTATTACCCCTTCTTCTCACTAACGTATGTAAATATGGAATTTTAGAGTTACATTCCATCTCAATTGTGAATTTTATATCATCATGAAATGAATTAAATGTTTCAAAAATATTATCAATTGAATGATTTGGGACAATATAATTTATTGTAATTATTTTTGGCTTACCATTTAATTTCTCAATGCAACAATCTAATAATTTATACATAACAATATCTGCTATAATTGGAGAAGCTGGAGATCCCGTTGGGAGTCCTTTTCGTTGTATATATACTAGGGTGATCGATTATTCGACTTTTTGAAGAAACCGGTTTTCAAATAGTTTGAAATTTAGAATTTTAAAAAAACCGGTTGCTATTTTGAAAAATGAGAAAAAACCGGTTAACTGGTTCGAATATATAAAATATAATATTTAAAGAAAAAATTAAAAAATATTGTAAAAAAAGATTATAATAAAAATTATATCTAAATATGAAATTATTATACGTTTGACTGCACAATTACGCAATAACTGACATGAATGCAGTTGACTAATTTGGTTTTAATTAGTTGAATTTAAGGACAAAAGGTACTCTTTACAAATAAAATAAATAAATACAATAAGTTAATACATAAATAAATAAGACTTTTTATAAGACTATTATAAATTTTTGTATCTCCTTCTGTACATTTTTTTAAAGTTAAATAGATATTTTAAACTAATATGCACTAACTTATTTTATTTGAAATGATTTCTGTAATTAGAAATACATTTTAAATGCTGGAGAGAAAATCTTTAGAATTCTTCCTGACAGATATACAAATATAGGCATTAACTAGTTTGTTCGATAGTTTAATTGAAATTTAAGTTGAGCGACACTTAATGCCATTAATTAAAATTATGATCTAGGAGGAGAGATTATTGGTTTTTCTTTATTGTAACTACACTTTTTACTTAAAAGTCATTGATTAGCTAAGTTTATACTTTAATTACCTTTAACTTTTAACGTTAGGTTTTTATTCTATAAAAAAAAATAATATTTAAGCTCAATTATTTTTCTTATTTTACATTTGTTTTTTAAACAACAAAAAAATTTCTTACAATATTATGGAATAATATTTAATAGTTTTTATTTTTTTGATTTTTGGAAACTTTTTGCGTACTAAATATACTATGGTACGATTGGTTACAAAGATATATGAAAATAAACTTAAAAAAATAAAAATAATCGAAAAATCAAAATTTAGAAAAAACCGCCAGCTGAAAGTGGAAAAAACCGGGTTTTCAACCGGTTGTAAAACCGAGTCGATCACCCTAATATATACTCTGTCTTCATATTTAAAATATCTGTTATCTATTATACAAAATTTTAAAATACGTAGAAAAAGGTAATTTCCCATTTCTGTATGTTTTTCAATAATTTTCCATTTCTCTCCAATAATATCTACAGTTATATCTATTGGAATACTCGGAAATAAAGATACAACATCAAGTGAAATTAACTTCTCATCAGATCGTATCTTTAACTTTTCTATTCTTTCTCTAAATTGTAAAGAATCCTTTACATTATATTTAGATTCTTCAGTTATTTTCTTAAGTATGTATATTCGTAATATACTTACAAAGTTCATAAGACGGAGAGTTCACAAATGAACATATTGGTCTTAGAGGAAAATGTTCCTTATGGATCTTTGGTACTCCATATAACCTAGGTTCCGGCTCGTTTTAAGTTGGCTTTTCTCCAAAAAGGTCATAATCTTTATTTTGAAATTATTATTTGTAGTCTGTAATCTAGTTGTTGAATATACTACTATATAATATGTGAATGAAATATTTTTTTGTTTGTATATTTCAAAAATTGTTTATATTGAAAAAATATTTTCCTACATTTTTGACAAAATAGTTATTCAATTTGTAATCGTTTTGAATTTGTTTTTTGTTTTATATACTTAATTTGTATACATATTTACCCTTAAGAAGCTACCCATTGCTTGGTAGCGAAATATTAATCATTAATCATTAATAAACAATTTTTTTTATAAAAAAAAAACAAAAAAGTGATCTCAAGCTTGAATAAAAATCATATATTTTCAATAGAAAGATCAAGAAATTTAGACGATATATTTAAAAATTATATTTTAATTGCTTTAAAAAGTCTGTTTAATTACGTTTATGGATCTATTATTTTTATTTTTTTGTTACTTAATTCATTAATAATTTCAGGTAAAAATTTATTTGTCATCCATTAAGTGAACAAAATGAATGCCTGTACGTACGTAGTTTTACAAATGTTTGACACCTTTTTTCTCCCAATTATTCGATAATAGAATTTTGTCCAAAATATCACTCAATAGCACAAAGTGTTATATTTAACACTTTTTAAATTTATGTTAATTATTGAGTAGTAGAAGCGAAATCCCCTAGATGGCTTATTTTTCGTTCTTCTACACACAGAAAAAAGATTTTGAGTGAAAAACATACAAGAGGTTAATGCTATTTTTTATACAATTAAACATCTATTTCTAGAACATTGTTGCTAGTATTGACTATATATTTCAATTAGAAATCAACATTTAGTAGTTGCAACTATAAAATTATTCTATAAAACCTAATTTTTTTGTTCTGTGTATGCGCATTGTACAATTTCCTTAATCATAGTCGCGATTAAATTACTCATTTCATGATGACGTTGACTTTTCGTCTTTTTTTATTTTTTTTCTATAGTTTTTGTCATCAGGTGCCTTTTGCCTGCCAAGAAACTTTTAAACCATTTAAAGTTTTTTTTTATTGTCTTATCAGCTTTTTTTACTACTGAATGAGACTAACAATTCGTGTGTCATTAGTGTGTGTTGGTATGCTGTTCTCAATCTGCTGTGGCGAATCTAACAGATACTTTATCATCCCCTAGGTTAGGTTATTTATCCATTATAGTTTCATAGCTATGCTTTTTTTTTTGGGATATATTGCCACTTAAAATGGGGAAGTTTTCGAATTTCTTCAGAAGTTTAATCCAGTTTCGGCTAGGTCAAAAACCTAGTTTTATGAATGTAGTACCTTAGAATCTGCCAGTATAACGTAAAATATTGACACAGGAATATTTTATTTCAAAAGAGTTAGGCATTTTCCGAAGTGATAATACTTGAACATAAATCAGTTTTAATTAATTGCTTGACAATTCGCGCTCAACTACTACGTTAACCAAAAATGGAACATTTGAACCAAATTCTGCCAACAAATAAGGCATGATCACACGGAAAGCAAAATTCGCAGTTCGTTTTATGGCTAAACTAACATGTTTTGCCATACAAAATTTTTTAGAGCAAACCATCTTGGTTCATTTTGAAAGAACAGCGCATTTTAATTTTGTAATTTTATTACAGAAATTGAAAACTGATGCTGAGACGCAAACTTCGAAAAATGTTCGGTCGATAAGAAGTAAATAAGTAATGTGTCAAGCATTTAAAGTTTAGGAAAACAAATTTTAAAAACCAGATAGAGAATGTTGCTGTAAACCCGAAAACATCAATTCTGCATCGTTCTCAACAACTTTAGTCAGCGAATTTTGACAAAAGACCTTTACCGTTATGCATACAAAATTCATATTAATCAGGAGCTCCAACCATCACACCATTAAAAGTGCCGATAATTCGTTCAATGCAAACTTTTCGCAAAAAGTCATCTCTCCAAGGAAGCATAAATTTATGTGAATGTCACTCAATCCATGAGAAAGATATGCGCCTACCACGAGCAACTGTCTGGTAAGGATTTTGGTTGTGCCTCATCATTAATTAGGCATATAATTAAGGATCAGGCCGGAATTACAATAACTGTAAAAGGCATTCGTTACAGAAACATGATAACGGAGCTTTTGTGGCCTTAACTGAAAGGCATTCCTCTGGACAAGTGGTTTCAGCCAGACGGCTCCGTCAAATCCACTGTGCATAAAAAAGACAGCAATATTTTCCGGAACAATTTGTCTTAAAAAATTCGAATGCCAACTAGTCACCAAGACCATGCGATTTAATGCCCTGCGATTTTTTTCTTTGCGGTTTTGCGAAATTTAGGGATTATAAGATTGAAGCGATCTCTTCTTCTCTCTTTAATAGACTACAGCAATACAGTCAAATTCCTTGGTTTTGGTTCGTACACTTCTGCCTTTATACAACCCCACTAATAAATAACTATTTTTTGGCATAAACCGTTTTATTAAAATAAGTACGACACCACGATAAATCCTAATGACACTGGGCACTATACAGTGTCTCAATCTGGCTGCACCCATAGAGTGTTTCTGGATTAGTTTCACTCCATATACGACAATTTTGTTTGCTTGCACTGTTGTTTAAATTTAAGTGGGCGTCATCAGATATAAACAAGCAATTTATCAAGCTGTTGCTATTTTAATAATTTTATTACAGGATTACTGGCGAATAGCCAAATCCAGAAGATTTAGCTTGCTTGTAATTCAGAGTTCGTATGACACAAGTGAATTATCCGTTGTAATAACCGTATCCTATTTCCAAAATTTTACCGATAAGTTTTGAGTCGTAAGACTTCAATTTGCCTGCATTGATGATGCTCCTTCCTGCTTCTGCGATTGTGTCTTAAATTAAACATAGCAATCCGATAATGTTTTTTTTTTTTGCAATGCTTTTAAATCCGGTCAAAATATGCATCAGCGAATGCAGACAAACTCTCGACTAAATTTTCTTAAATATATAGGCTTATATTTATAAAAAAAACAAGATGAATTTGAAATCGATTTTAAGATTTTGTAAGAACAAATTTTTGTAAAATTCATATCTCATAACTCAATTTAAATTTTATGAATAAAGAACATCTAATGTGTACTTTTTATTATTTGCAATAAAAAATATCCCGGTTTATTTAAATAAATAAACCAACGTAAGTATAAACGTAACAATATTGAAATCTATTAACTTACAAGGACTGCGAAGCATTTTTTTTTTTGTATTTTCTTAATGAGATTGCAAATTAAAATCTTGTCTCTCTGGACAGATAACAATTTTTTTTCGCCTGTGCTCTAACACTTGTGTTGTGAACACCCTTTTCTTTAAAAATTCTGAACCGCATTACTTTTGAATTGCTTTTTGCAGTTGCAGAAGTTTAGTTGCAGAACATATTTTTTAATTTATCAGAATGATATATTTTAATGCCTTTTCCGGCTTTACCAATTAACATTACGAAAGAGCTATAATGCATATTTTTGTCCGATTTCATTATATGAAAGAGATCTTAACGTGGTCTTCTTAAATTTTTATAAGAGCCTAACCCATTAGTATTTTATAAGGTATTAGGCGAATTCTGCGATCTGTTACAAACACAATGTTACACTAAATATATGCAAACTTTCTCCTAGTGGTGGATAAAAAATAAATGTTGGGTTTTCCTTTTCACTTTTTGTGCTCCTGCTCATATTATTTAAAAGTCGGTTGTCTAAATGATTTCACATTTCCACTTTATTTAAAGCGCCAGTCCTTTGTCTTGTATCTGTGGTTCCATAGGCTGTAAATAGAATGCAAACGCAAAACGAAGGCAAAGAAACATGCATGTATGTATGTTCTGCATTTAGTTTAACTGTAAAACAGATGTGGTTGCCAAAAATGTTGGAAATTGTAGAGAATTTCTTTTAACTAATTTTGCTATTCAGGCAAAGTTTACTGTGTGGTAGAATTTTATGTAAATTGTTTTCAAAGTTGCTACAAGTAAGTGTAAATGGTTTGATACTTTCATCTATGTTGTAAAGGGTAAATACAGGTTGGTCCCACTAAAACGCACGATGTTAATTGTAAATAAAAAAAATGTTTTCACAAAAATATTTTGATATATTTTATAATAACAAAAGGATTTATACAAATTATGTACAAAATAAAATATTGTCAAAATGCTCGCAACGGCTTCGGTGGCATACTTTTATCCGATGGTCCATATTTTCTATGACACTAAAACGTAATTAAGTTCAAAATCATTAATGTGGCAAATTGTCTCATCTTTTAGCTCTTGAATTGTTCTTATTGACGTACACTTTTTCTTTTAATTTTGCCCAAAGAAAGAAGTTCAACGGTGTCAAATCTTATGACCATGGCGGCCAATTACCATCTCTATGACGTGAGATAACACGGCCATTGAATTTCTCGCGCGAAATAGTCATTATTTCGTTAGCTGTGTGACAAGTAGAACTACTGTGTTGAAACCACGTATCGTCCAGGTTCATTGCCTCAATTTCTGGCCACAAGAAGTCCGTTGTTATATTGCGATAGCGAACACCATTCACAGTGACTGCTGGGCCGAACTCATTTTGGAAAAAATACATTACTGAAGTGAATTTTGTATTAAGATTTGAATTTACATGCTTACAAGGTTGAATTAACTCAAGCGTCGTAAACACGCTAAATGATTAGTTGAACAGGCAGAAGTGAATAGTGACTTTGTAAAGAAAATTAGCTTCAGCGACTAGGCACACTTTGACCTCAGTGGATTCGTTAACAAGTAGATTTTCCGAATTTTGGTACACGAGAATCCACAAGTGCTTGTTGAAAAGCCGAAGCATGCACAAAGAATGACTATTTATTGTGGTTTATGGGCTAGTGGCGTGATCAGGCCGTACTGCGATGATATTTTATTTCTCATAATTTAAAAATTAAGGATATGGATCTGGACGATATGTGGTTACAATACGATGATGACACTTGACACACAGCCAACAAAACAGTGGCTATTTCGCGTGAGCAATTTAAAGCCTGTGTTATCTTAGGTCATGGAATGTCCACCACGATAATGTGATTTGATACCATTAGACTTCTATTCTTGGAGATATTAAAAGAAGAAATACATTGAACTTCAATTATGTCTCAGTGTCATTGAAAATATGCCACTGAAGCCCTGTTGCGCTAATTGGACAACGCTGTACTTTAGGTAAAAAAATTTGTCCTTGAAATTGTTTACTCTGAGTCAGTTAGCTAAGAAATTAACTCGAAATAGAATTAGTGTCAACAAATTAAAATGTGATTGAAATAATAAAAGCGTATCAAGGAAATTCAAAATGGGACACCCTATACTTCAGCTTTAGATGTCAAGAGCTTATTTTTCTTAATTTCCCAATCATTGTAGACTTTGATTTTTAATAATTTGTATTATTTGTCTTTAAAACAGCATTTTTGTCTGTCATATGGCCTACTGTTGAGATTGCAGTGACAGTAATGTTAACAAATTACCTGGCAATTTCTAGTAATCATTTCCGTTTGCTTTGACATTATAACTTGTCTCTGGTTTGTAGTGTCTTTTGCCAAAAACAAACGTGTTAATTGAAACAAAACTTTTGGCAAGAATGAGAGGAAAATTCAAATAATGCACCAACATTCAACGATAAACGATACTACGATTCATAAGTCATAAGACAAGAATTTGCAAGATTTTCTTAAAATACAAAACCGGTTAGAAATAAATTATACGATCAAATATCATTATTATATCCATAAGTTTTACAACTGCAATTAAAATAAAAAAACACAATTATTTCTTTAAGAATTTACTATGAAATGTAAAATATTTGTGAAGATTTCTTTTTTCGCTTCATTTTAAGATGTCACAACTTTATTTAATTTATTGCGATATGAAGTGAATAAAAGAAAAGTTAAAAAGTATTTTTTTATATTTTCTTTCAGTAAGTCGTGGGTACGAATGTGTTTGCAATAAAAACATAATAACACAAAGACAACTAAATGCACAAGTAGAACACACAAACACATAAAAATAACTATTTTTACATGATTTTGAGGTCATTGTATTGTGGCAAGGATACTAATGTCGTATATGTGCGTACGTTTGTATATGGGTGTAATGTAACATAACATCTGTCAGCACTACTACTACTTCTATCAACATTAACTACTTTAACAAACAATGCAAATAATAATAGTATGTTTACGACTTCGTACAGATATAAAAACGAGAGACGATAATAGGTGTACTTTTAAATACGAGGAGGAAATAGAAAAAAAAAACTAAAGTTAAGGAAATTTAATAAATTTAATTCAAAAAACTTACGCATCCTAGATATAGGACTATTTTGGTCCATATTATGTATATAATAGCATGTTTCCACGGCAACGATATTCGTAATTCGTTGTCTTATTTATAATTTAAGGTCTAATTACGAATCAAATTACATAATTTTCTTATGCAAAATTTTCAAAGCGAATTACTATTTTTGTGGGTAATTCATTTAGAATTACCATCCGAATTATAATAAAATCAAAATAAAAGAAAAATGTTCAATTTTATATATGTACATATAAAATATAAAAAGAAATTTTTTAAAGAAAGTTGTTATGTCTAGAAAACTATTGGCCACATCAAAATCATTGGATGAGACGAAATTGTGTTTAGAGGTTTGCTGGCTGCACTGGTCCTATTTTCTTGCACTTTTTCTATTTTCTGGTAATTAAAAAAATAATGATATTATTTGCATACATTTCTTATAAATCTACAATATTATTACTATTATTACTTACTTTTTGCCTCCATTGATAAAATAATTATAATTTTCTATATGAAATTTTATATTTCTTAATGTTCACCGCCAAAAAAACAAAACGATTAATAAAATAAAAAATAATAAAAATAAAAAAAAATAATAATAAAATAAAACGATAATTAAATAAAAAAAAACCACGAAGAAGAATTGTCAAATCAAATTAACAATGTGTCGTGGAAACAGGGTAATTCACTTAAGTAATTTAAGGAGCGAATCAAGTAATTGAATATGTCGTGGAAACATGCTATAATATTAATGTGCAAACAAACGGAGTTTAGTTCTATTGTTATTTTCATTTTAAAGTGAATAATATTGAAATTAAAAAAATTTTTAATCTAGAAAAAGTGACTCTGATATTACAGTTTTTAGTATTTTTAATGAAAATATTAGATTTGAAAGTACTGGATCAAATGATTTTGAGTCCAAAAATTAAGAAAATGATGCATTAGTTAGTAACATAGATAGATTCATTGTATCATGCCAAAAAAAAAAAAAAAAATGAAGTGCAGCTGCATTAGACTGTTGGATTGGAACTCAAGCTGAGAATATCATATCCAAACAACCAGGACCAATACGATTTGCCGTATTATGATGTTATGATACATTGTCTTCTTTTTTTGTTATAAAGGGTCCGCCATCTAACCTTTTTTTTCAACTAGTGCTTATTTCGTGAATGGTAACACTTACCTGATTTTGCCAAAAAAATCATCTTTTCAGCTGAAGCTTTTTTTGATCCTGGCGGGTATGTAAACAAGCAAAATTGTCGCATTTGCCGATACACCCAAAACGAGTCACTGTTTGGTGCGGATTTTCGTCCAGAGGCGTAATTGGCAATTTTTCTTCGAAAATGAGCAAGGAGTGGCCGAAGTCAATGGCGATCGTTATCGGGCCATGTTGAACGAATTTTTGTCCACAGAAATTGAAGAAGAGAATATTTAACAGGACGGCGCTACGTGCCACATAGCCGAAGCTACACTTTTTTTATAGCATTTTCAAAAAAAAAAAAGTTATTTTGTGGACCCTTTATATGCATGTAGGAAGCATACCGAAGCAGACCTCTTCCATAAACGGGTCCCTTTTCGATCCCCTTCGTTTCTCAGAGATAACGAGGCTACCAAAAAAGGGTATCCAAATTATTGTAAACTGCTCTTAGATTATGACCCCCACAACCGTGTTTCTCTTTGCGTGATTACAAGTCACATTTATTAAATACTAGAAAAGTCCGGCGCGCGTTGCTACGCCGCTTAATGATTAAAAATGCATTCTGAATTTTAATTGAATATCAAGTGCAAGAAGATAAAAATTATAACTTTTTTTTAGGCGTGGCACTGCCCACTTTTCTAGTCACGAAATTGTAAAGTCATAACAGCTCAATATGTGTGCAAAGTTTCAGAAGAATCGGACCAGTGCAAGTACCTCAAAATTATAATTGTTTTTATGGGCGTGGCCCTGCCCACTTTTCTAATCACAAAATTGTAAAGTCATAACAGGTCAATATGTGTGCAAAGTTTCAGAATAATCGGCCCAGTGCAAGTACCTCAGAATGATACCTTTTTTTTATGGGCGTAGCACTGTTATGACAGCTCAATATGTGTGCAAAGTTTCAGAAAAATCGGTCTGGTGCAAGTACCTCAAAATTGTAACCTTTTTTATGGGCGTGGCCCTGCCCACTTTTCTTATCACGAAATTATTTAGTCATGACAGCTCGATATGTGTGCAATGCTTCAGAAAAATCGGGCAAGTGCAAGTAGCTAAAACTGATAACTAATTTTTATGGGCGTGGCCCCGCCCACTTTTTTCCACCCTTAAACACTCCCTGGTATGTGTACAACAAAGTTTGAGTCGGATCGGTTTTACAGTTTCGGAGGCTATAGCTAACACACACACACACATTCACAGAGTTTCACTTTTATATATATAGATATACAGGGTGGACCAAAAGTCGCGCCTGCGTGTAAAAATTTAATAACTTTTTTGTTTATTATTATTTTTTATTAAATTTTTTTTTTAATTATAATATTATCTTATATTATTTTTATTATGAAAAATAATGTCAGAGAGATGACCACTATTTTCATCGATGCACAATTGGACTCTTAAACAGGCGTTTTGCATAACTGCACGCAAGGTTTCAGGCTCTATTGCCCTGATCTCAGCTTCAATGTTGTTCTTTAGCTGCTCTATAGTTTGGGGCTTGTTTACATACACTCGTTCTTTGAGATAACCCCATAGAAAATAATCAGGGGGAGTTAAATCCGGTGAACGTGTTGGCCAATTAAATTCTGAATTTTTCGAGATAATTCGGTCGTCAAAAATTTCATTTAAAATCGTCATTGTGGCACGGGCCGTGTGTGCTGTTGCTTCATCCTGCTGAAACTACTTGTTGGCTGCCTCAGGGCGTACAAAATTATTAAGCATAGCGCGATATCTGTCCCCATTCACCGTTACTGTATTACCAACTTCATCCTCGAAGAACGATTAAAAGTAAAATTCTACCACTTTCGTTCGTTGCTCAGTCGTTAAATTTTGCATGGTGGTGTAACACGAATCGATGAATAAAATCTGAAAAAAAAAATAAAAAATATTAATAAACAAAAAAGTTATTCAATTTTTACACGCAGGCGTGACTTTTGGTCCACCCTGTATATATATAACATAAAACATAAGAAATGAAATATAAAAACTTTTCAGATTGCTCCCGCAACGTAGTACTACTAAGCGCAACAGAACAACTTCTGCCACCGCACAATGGACAACATACTGTTGCACCCTCATTTTAACTTCTACATCCAACTGCAAACAAAGATTTTGAGAAAAAAGAGAAGAAAAAAACAACTTAAATCTTGTTGTTGTTTTTTATCTCCTTTCATTTTCTGTTTAAAATATGAACTTGTTTGTTAACAACTAAAATAAAACTTAAAATATTTTTATACTCGAGCAGTGTAAGTGAATTGAAAGAGCAGCTGAAATTAAATTTTTCATTAAGCAAAATAAAATTAAGTCCCTTAGAAGATCTATTACGAATTGTGTTCAATTAATTTATATCTGCGAGCAAATTTTTAACAATTAAGTTTTTCTCACATAGTTACGGATTGTCATAGATAAATAAATTATTTTGAAGAAATCTTAAATAGGACTTAATTAAATTTTGTTTAAAAAATGCATACAAAATCAACACTTTGTTATCTTATGTTGAAGTAAATTTCAGAACTCAGATATCCGACTTTAGTAAAGAATGTGCATTTCCTGTCTATTCCTTTTAATTTATTGTAAAGGCAATGTCCTTTGTACAATAACTAGAAATTGTTCTTGTTTGTGTATGAGAGGTTAACATATTTCATGTTCTGGTCACTTATAATAGTATTTGTGTGCTGCTACCCATGTGTTCGTGACTTATTTCTGAAGTCCTTAAGGTATAAACGTGTACATGCTTATTCATTCGCCCACACATTTGCACCCATGCATACATGGCTTTACGAGCAGTTGTTTATTACACTTGTAAGTGTTCATTTATAGAGACACTCTCATTTGAAAAACACACACTTACTTAAAGTGTTGGAAATTAATAAAATTTATTGTTAAAGTTGTAAAAAAGATTTTTAGATCCTGTAGAGAATAAATAAAAACAATCTAAATTATTCCACACTACCAAAATAGCCTTTGGTTTATTTTACAAAAATCGGGAAAAGTTTAAAAGGACATGTAGTTACCAAACAATAAAGAGAGAATACTTTTAAGGATTTTTTACAATTAAGTGTGTTCTGTGCAATAAGATTTCAAAGACTTAATCGAATTAAGAAAATATTAAATATAATTTGTAACATGGATTTAAAATAATTATAATTTTCAAGGTTATAAAATTGAAATTTTATTATGCTACTAGAATTTTGTATTGTAAGTTTTGTCAATTTAATTCAGCCTGAAGCTGTAAGCTATTCCAAATTTAATGTAGTTATTATATTTATCATGTAGTATGATCACACTCAGGACATTAAATAAGTTAGCGCTCCAAATGCTTAACATATCTGTTATGTTATCACACAGTCTAATGCTAGATTAAAAAGTATTCAACTCTTCTTAGAGTGTTATTAAACTAGTATTCAAATTGTTGGCCTATTTATTCTCAAAATGTTTCTATAGTTCAAACAAACACCTTGTTATTGTGACGAAATAAATGAGAGAACAAAATTAAAATAAATATTATTTGTTTTTGAAAACAAAATATTATAATAGAGAATATATTTATTACGACAAGATGTTACCTTGATACGTCTACTTTAATATATTTTGTTAAAGGTGTCAATTGAGTCGAATATTGCAATAAAATTTTTACCGCATATGGTTCAAGTTACAACACACGCTCCTAAAGTAAAAATAGTAAAGGTTTCATTGTACAATATATGAATAGCAAATCGAACTTAAACAAATAGAGAATGACATATTTTAGTACAAATTTATAAAACATTGATTAGAGTTATTAATAAAATAATAAATATTATGGCATAAAAGTACAATACTAAATTGGTAGTGTGTAATAAAAATTCGGCACTGCCGTATATAGTGCTTCATTTGTAAATACTCTTATTTTTTTATTCTTATTTTATTTAAATAATTTTTTTCCTACACCAATCACAATCACATAAGACAGATGGACGGACATCAGAAGATCATCTCTAAATAATATAAAGGTATGTGTCTACATATAAAGTGCTTTATGGGGTTTTAAACTGTTATTTCGCTTCGACATTAAACTGATGCCAACATAAAATAAAAATCCTGGTCTACACAATACAATATTGTGCTAGACGTCTCTAAGAGCACAGATTCATAATGTTTCTTCTGTATTTTTTCGCATTTCAACAAAAGTAATGCAATACAACGTGGCTGCTTGTTACTTCTCTAAACGAATATCTTTATTAAGCAGCTCCTAAATAAAGTAATTTTGCAAAAGACTTGGGATTCTAGGGAAGTTTTAACCGACTCTATACTTGCCTTATCTAAAAGAGGTCTAATGGGGAAGCATTTTGTCAAAATTTGTTGAATTCTCCTTAATTTTATTTATTAATGCAGGGATGGAAAATAAGATTTTGGTTTCAGCTTTAAACAATTAACTTGAGTGCACTCTTTTGATAAGAAATGTACCAAATGAATGTACATTTGTTGCTTTTGCCGCATTTATATAGTGTGTTTGACAAATATATATTCTTGTCTTAATCAAATTTTATTACATAAAAAATATTATTTAAATTTTTCCTTCGCTGATATAAAAATTGGCCTTGACAGAAAACATGCTGTAAAAAGTTGCTTTGTTGTATCATTTCGCCGCTAACGTTTGCTACTTTTTTAAACACAACTATAACTTTCTTATTCCCTCAATTTGATTACCTATTGAATTTACTGCAAATCATGTGGAACCTAAAGCTTGCAAATTAAAAAATATATTGATATAAGTGCAACGATTTCAAACTTAAATTTTCTGCTCACTAAATAGAAAATTATTTCTTGTTAGAGATAAAATATTTTTATCTTATGCAATTAATTGATAACAGTTTTAGTAGGGGTATTCTTATAAATTTATTGTAAAATGTTATAAAATATACACAGTGGAAATTTTTTTACACAAATTATGTAAAATAATGTCACATGTGTTCAGCTTGGCAAAGATGGATTCGCTCCCAAGGCAATTTTAATTATCAGGTGGTGGTAATTCTACAACAAATACAACATTAAAAAAACAACATGGTTTTTTATTGTTGCTTTCGACTGCCGATGTGTCAAAAACTACATGGTTTTTGTTTGTGTTTTTTTGCGAGGGGAAAAGTAATGTATGTAAACATAAAAAATATTTGACAACCCAACCATCATTTATGCAAAGAAAAAAGGAGATCAGCGCTCCTTTAAATAAACCCAGAGAAAATAGTTCAATTATTTTTCGAATTTCTGGTAAATATTAAATCACCTAAAATTCGTATTAAAAGTGCCATTATGTCTGGAGCAGTATTGGCAGTGGCTCCATGCTGCTAAAACCACATTTTAGGTGTTAAGAGCAGTACGTTATAAATGGTGTATCATAAAGCGATAACTCTCTCCATTTATATTATAGCAGAAGGACCAAATAATATTTTCAGTTGTAATGCCACATCATACTGAACAGTGTAACCCAATGCGGTGCAATTGGCGTTGCAACATTGCTTTTGGATTTTCAGAACCCCAGAACCTAGAGTTCTGCTTACTAACAGAGGCATTCAAATGATATTAACTTTAGCACTAATAATCAGATTTTCAATGAAATTGATTGATTTTTTAATTAACTTCTGTAAATTTAACTACAAAATTTAGATGTGCCAAAAATATGCACCAATTGCAGCTTATGTAGGAATTACAACAAATCTTTTTGTGAAGTGAGCTATAGTAACGTTTGAACCATTCCTAGCTGAGCAGAACGCCTTCTGGTTAATGTTTCTGATATTTCGCTAACACGTTGATCTACAAGTTTAATATATTTTTATAGTGCAAATAAAACGTGGTCTACCCCTTCATGGCAAAACTGTTATGATGCCACGTTAGTGATGACGATGAACAAAGCAACAAATCATTGCTTCAGAGGGCGAAATTCTGACGTTAAAATATAGACTTATAAATAATAAATTAATAAAACATAATTTTATTAATCTTATTCTTTGTTCTGTGCTGAATCTCTCCATAATTTGCTCTCCGGGTGGTATTTCCGTAATCTTTTTAAAATATTCATAAACGAAATATTTATTAGGTTTTTGAATTCCATGGTTTATCTTGGGGCTATGTGAAGGAAATGGTGTTTACGAACAAGACTGAAGCAGTTAACGTTAAAGAAGAAGTAGTAAAATACGAATAAAAAAAGGTATATGTAAAACAAAACTTAAAAATTTATTACAAATAATTGTGATCAGCTGTAAAATTGACCGTCAAGTTGTCATACACCTTAACATTTTTAAATCAAGTTGGCGTTCACTTTCAAAAACAATTGTTTGAATATTGCGTATTGAAAGATAAAAACTTATGATCCACAAAAACGAGCTTTTAAGGGTTAAATCTACTATCAACAAAATTATGAATGTAGTTCGTTTCTTCGTTGATATCAGTAAACGATATTGACACTGAAAGTACCAACAATAACAAAAACAATTATAAAGAGCACTATTTTTTTCAACTGTTTTGGGGGAGGTTAATTAGAAAACGCTGTAAAGAAAGAGAATTAATTGTGTTAAAGACGGTTGACTGTGAAGCACGGTGATTGTGGTGTTAAAGACAAAAAATAAAGAATAAAAAAAAATAAAAATAATATAACAATTTTTAAAAACAGAAAACACTAATTTCAATATTGAGTAGATAATAAAAATTATCTAGTGTATGATATTAAAAGTGATTAAAAATATTATTTCAAATAATATTGAATTTAAAAGAAAATAAAAAATAAATTAAAGTTGTTTTCAATGTTTAAAAATACAATTAATTTTTCACTGCAGGAATAATTCATTATTAACTAAATATGGAAATGTCTTCAAAACAAAGTGATCATGTGAGTGTATGGAAATTATTCTCTTTAACAAAATGTTTTTAATTTAAAAAATATATGTAAAATATATGTGCCTATAAATGTATGTAGGTGCCTGCGAGCACTTAAACTTATTTTAAACTTTTTATAAATTCCATTCCAGTGATGTGGCAAACAAGTTTCAATTAATTATTGATTAATATTGGTTATCAATATTTTGTAATTTCTGTTTTGTGATAAAACTTAACAATAATAAATGAATGTAGTAAAAAAAATGTAAACAAGTGAGAACTTTTAAATGAAGTCAAAACAAATGAAATCATAACGCATGTATTTAAGTTGGCGACAATTAAGAAAAAAGTTATCTATAAAGGTGACCAGAGGCACTTCAAATGTATTGGGATTTTTTTAAATTAAAAAAAAATAGTTTTACCCATAAACACACGGCCTACTGCGAAGCATATTTTTATGTCACACATTGGTAACGATAGCCAAAATAATTCTCTTCTACAATATCAGAGTTATAAGAATTATATAGGACGATTCTTTTTGTGCTACTTGGTGTTTCAGTTTAAACAAAATACATGTGGCAATGCTAAAAATGCTCAGTAGGGCAATTAATTTTGTCCAAAGATTTTTTTTTATAATTAAATGTCGTTGGTCACAGGTAGAAAGGCCCTAACTCAAATAATTCTTACTTCACAGGAGAAACCAAAAACGTATTAAACATGCATTATCATAATGTGATTTCGTTTGGTAAAATTACTTGTTAAAAAGTTATTTTTGATAGTATTGCATATAATTTATGAGTAGAGGTGTATTTGTGTAAAATGTATTGAAATCGTTGAAAGACTTAATTTCGTACTCTTTACTTATGACCATCGATATGTTTTTGGTTTTAACATGAGGAAACTGTTTGTAAGATAGACTCCAAAGAATGATTAATATATGCTACAACTGATAAGTCCTTATCCTGGGGTTTGAGTTAAAAAAAAGATCCCTTTTAGTTGTTAAAAGGCATCTTTGGTATCTGCGGAAACAGACGTCGGTTTTTTTTTTTTGGGGAGTATGTAAAAACGTAGATTTTCTAGGAATAAGGTTGAACCAATAATATCACGATATTCTTCAATATTTTTGGGATTCACGATGCCCAAAAATTTTTTTCAGTGATACTCTTAGAACACATGTGAATACTCTTATTGTTGTTAATGATATAGCAGAAAGAGGCATTGCTATGAACAAAAAAAGTTTAACGTATTAATAACGGACAAGCAACAAAAAACTTTTCTTATTAAAGGTAGTCGAACATCACAAAAAAGTCATCACCAAGCAGCGTTGCCACTATTGGTCTTTTCCGACCAAAATGGTCAGAAATTAATGGTCTTGGTCGGATGGTCGGCTAAACGTTATTTTGGTCTGTTTAAATGTACCATATTCATTTTAAGTCATTTGAAATACTGGTCGCTATTAAATTTTTAGTTTTTGGCAATACTATTTTCTTCTCAGCAACGAAAAACAATCAAAAACAAATGTCAAACGTGTGTTAAAGACTATGAAAAATACGATGAGCCCATTTGTAAGGTGGTGCTAAATACATCTACACAAAATGCATAACAGCAAGAAAAACAAAAGGATTTTTGTAGTTTTCTTCTCGCATTGGTTGTGTATGCCCTCATAATTGTAAAAGTTGATGTGTGTTAACTCGGTAACGGTTTTTTATTCATCTCGTAACAAAACGAAAACATAAAAATTTTAATTTAATTTAATTTAATTAAGGAATTTTTTTTGGTTTTTAAGTTCTAAAACTTAATTCAAATTTTATTTAAAAAATACATAGTATGCATATATGTGAGGAGCCGCAGAACAAAAGGTGCTTTTTCGCATTTCGCGAAAAATTGGTTTTTTGGTATTTTAATAATATTTAGGTTGAAATCTTGTAGAAACAATCAAGTTTGCATTATTATAATTTTTTTTACAAAGTAAATGGGTTCTAAAAAATGTATGCTTAACAAAAGGTGCTTTTTTGTTTAGTTTTTAACAAAAGGTTCTTTTTCCATAATCTTTGTGTAGTTTCACTTTTTACTTTAATGATCAAACCAAACTACAGTTAAAGTAAAATTAATCAGATGTTAAAGTCTTTGTGGAAAGTCTTTTAATAAAACAGTTTGGTAAAGACTAGAGTGAAAATCAGTCATTTTTTTGGTACAAGGACATTTTGTATAACCAGGATAAAGGTATGGAGGATTCAATAGACGAAAATGTTGGATGTTCTTGCCTAGAAGAAGATGTTGGAACAAATTTCATACGTATTTAACTAAAGGCTAATAAAGAAATGTTTAAGTTGCAATTTTATTCAATAAAACGACAAAAATAATATACTTAGCTTAACATTTTTTATTATTTTTTTATTAGATCAGGTTTAACCACATTCAGTCAAAATTTTATCGTCATATATGTGTATTCGCATTACAAAATGTACTTTTTCCTTCTATTATCAAAACGTGCTTTTTTACTTTTTTTTAACGAAAGGTGTTTTTATTTTATTCCTTAACAAAAGGTGCTTTTTTGCTTTCTTTTTTGCAAAAGGTGCTTTTTCCGAAATAAAAATGGAATTATATCAAACATCCTTAACATTTAATCGGGTGACTTACGACAGTTAGATGCATCTGTAGATAAGTAAAAATCTTGTAAGCATTTTCATGTTCTTGCAGTTTTTTAAAAGGACGAAAAAAATAAATATCGATTTCCCAAAAATTTTAAATGAGCGAAAAAGCACCTTTTGTTCTGCGGCTCCTCATGTATTTGTTATTTAATATTTTCAAAAACTGGTCGGTTTAAATGGATTTTGGTCGGTTTTATAGGCAAATTTGGTTGGATAGATAATTTTTGAGTGGTAACGCTGTCACCAAGCGAACCAAAGAAGAGCTGGCGTTGTTTAGAGTTGATAATTATATAAATAACAAATTTTTTGTGCCAAACTATTACCAATCATCTCATATTTAAGTCTTGACAAAATTTAAAAATTTTTACTTCTATAGCAGCTTTTCTAACACAATATCAAAAATATATAAAAATTGTATATTTGGTTTATTTCTACAAATATGGCCAAGGTGTGCAAACTCTAAATGCCAACCAATATTCTTAAAATTTGGTAGATATATTACTTTTATATTACCGAGATTCGGGGAGTAGACAAGGTCATATGAAAAACACATCTTTGGAAAATTGCTCAATAATGTTTTCTATTTCACCATGAGTAGGCTCACAAACGAGCAACACTTACAAATCATTTAAGTTTATTATTAAAATTCGTGCTGTGTGAGAAATGTGGTTTGCAAATTGAATCCATTTCATGGTCATCATAATCTAGCCTCCAAACAGACAGTTCTAGCTATTGAGATTAAATTTCACACCAATTTCACCTTACTAATATAAATTTACTAATCCATATGTGAAAAGTGCGTACCGAGGAAAATACTGCTACTCCATCGGTCTGTGTCAACGAAGATCGTTATATGTCAATTCGTCGTCAATCTCAACAATTGCATTTGTGTTTTTCGAGTCCCTGGAAGGTACCGTATGATAACTACCACATTGTTTTTATCTAAGAGGAAAAACTAGACTTGATCACATTTCGCAAATTCGCAATACTACGAACGAGATGCAAGTTTGATGAAAAAATTATCTCATGTTTTGAATCAGTGTATTGGTCTTTCATGTACAGCTACAACTCCAGCTCTGGAAAACAACATTGGTAAGATAACGGCCGAAGTGCTAAAAATAGTATTAAAAAATAAAAACTAAAATAGCTGGCATGCATTTATCTTTTTAGACCAAACGGCTAAAAAATCACGACGTAAGATGTCAAAGTTCAGTTAATTTTAATTTTTTTAATTTTAAAAGCAAATTTAAATATAAAAAATTACAAACGGAATGACAAAGCTATATATACTCTTGTGCACCACAGGTGAAGGGTTAAAAATAAAGTAGAATAAAAGTTTTTTTCAAAAATGTTTGGCAACATATTCCTGTTGATAACACGACCAGTCAACATACGCATGTTATGTACATTTCGTATTGAAATTGGACTAGCCCTAAAGTTATCCAAGTGTGTGGATGAAACATAGTCGATTAAACATTACGATGTTCTAGGGCTAGTATAAAGAAAGGATAAATGTTTAAAAATTCCCTACGGTTGACTTATTATAAAGGCGAGTCACGCCAAAACCGATGGCTAAAGAGCCGCTGTTTTGAAATGAAAATTAATAAAAACTAAAGGATGGGGCACAATGAATCCGTCATCCGTCAAACTTTAACTTTTTCAACTGACATCAACGTATTGACGGAGAGGGGTTGGCACAATCAGTACTTTGTGTTGACGGATCATAAGTCAAGTTAAATTGTTGACTGCTGCGACAAATCAAAAACAATCAGCGGCGGCTAAAAGCCGATAATATTTATATAATTTGTTTTTACTTATCTTCACAATAACAAAAAATTAATAAAACAAAATAATATTTTAAAAAAAAATGTCAATTTTGCTTCAAATTCATACAATCTATATATAAAAAAAAGAGTTTTTAACCGAAAACAACTGTATGCTTCTGTGGCAGCTTATGCATCACAAAAAAGAACGGCGGCTGCTGTAAAGCCGGTTGACTTCGCTTTTTGCGCACAACCATATGGTAGTTGTCAAAGTACTCGACGTACGCCAAAAGTTAAAAGTTGGTCAACTTTTGTACTTTGCGTTGACGGAGACGTACTGAATGTGACAACACTCATAAGAAAACATGTATTTTAACTTAGTTGTCAGTTAAAAAAGTTGAAGTTTGACGGACGACGGATTACTTACTTACGGAATACTTATTCTAAAACTGTCATACTGATCGTTAGCCAATCAGCTTGCTTATATTTCCCTCTACTTAGTCTCTTTCATTTTACTTCTTAGTTTTACTCAGTTATTGGTTACCTGATATGTGTTAAATTATTTCACATTATTGAAATTGGGTTAGTTGACCAGCTGCAATACTGTTCAATTGTGTAACTATCAAGTGCTTATTGTTTAGTATTGATGTGTGTCATATGTTGTGAGTCAATGTGTATGTGTGGTCAGTCTTGTTAATGTTAAGTGTACGCTATTGTAGTTAGTAAGTATGTTCTGTGTGTTAATGAGTACACTACACTAGTCAATAAAAACTAGTATTGTATTACATCGGAGTGGTCTGTGTCCCTATTCTATGAAGCACCTACATGAACATTACACTGCTTTTGACAACACTATATGCAATCGTTTAAACACAAACACTTGTCGTTTGACTATAGACTCTTGTTGTGATCCTAGTTGATTTCAGCTAAAATAGACTACCTAGTGTATTATTATCTGCAAGTATACTATGTATTGCAGTTGTAAAGGTGAGCTGAAGACTTTCTCTTACTGCCAAAAATAACATGAATTTTACCTAAAGAACCAATTGAGCATTCCTCTCATTTTCACCATAGATCCTAACTGCGTGATTGTTTTAAAAATTGTATAAGGCAATTACAACTGTAAACTAAAGATCGTTAAATTTCGACAAATATTTTCCCGAATTGATTTAGCGATGTGAACTGGACGCTTTATATGACTTACCTTCGCTGTATTGCTTTCTTTTGAGACATTTGAAATATCGGGTTTACATTAACAAACAACAGCCAACAGATGGATCTTCATGGTGCATTAACGATATAAATGCAATTTTATAAAAAAAAAATTCTCAGACTTCTTCTGTATTTGTAATACGTTGTGTTAATAAGCAACACCTGTTCAAAGCCTTAAATCTGCCCATCCAGTTGTTAATAATGTTTGAGTTATTGTCTTAAATTTCTACCGGCCGCAAAATCTGTAAAGAAAAAAAACTTACAAATAATGATGACTTTTAAATAAATAATCTACACATACGCAATTCTTAATGCTTTCGGTCTACTTGTGTTTTTTTATCACAATTATTTGAAAACTCATAGAAAACAGACAACAGATAGTAATTAGTAATTAATGTGTAATTACTAATTACACATCGGGCGATAAGCTGCAAACTTTATCAGTTCACAATCGTAACATTTATTAGTAAAATTATACATGTTACAAATCATATTTAATATTTCGATAGTAGTTCATTGAACTTTTGACGAAGTGCGGATAATCACAAATATCGAGAGAGATCGTTAAAATCTGAACATATACATACATACATACATACATAAATAGAACTTTGAAATTAAATAAAATAAAAATTAATGTTTTTGCCATGAAATATATTTTGTTCGAAAGATAATCTCTTGCCATTATATTATTAATATGAATTCTATCATATGACTGTCACGGCCGTCTCGGACGTATTCTAATTTGAAAATCCAATTTTTGATGACTTTTTTTCGACATTTTTAGCCGTATATCGGCAATAACGTGGCGAATGTTGTCCTCTAAGTGGTCAATCGTTTTAACTTATTGGCGTAGACTAGCGACTTCAAATGTCCAGAAAATAGTACAGAAAATAGTCTAGCGGCATTAAATCTCAGGAGGAGACCAATTCACGTGTTCGAAACCTGAAACTATGCGGTTACAAAATCTTTCCTTCAATAAATCAATTATGGAAAAACTATGTGACATGCTACGCCGCCTTGTTACAACCAGAGCTCCTGCACATCATGGTTGTTCAATTGATAAAAGAAAAAGTCAGTAATCATGGCTCTATATCGATCACCAATAACTGTAACGTTCTTACCAGCATCGTTTTTAAAGAAGCCCATAGATCACACCAAACAGTAAGTTTTGGCGTAGAATACGTCTTACCTTACGGTATAGGGAGTTATGTCAGATTGTTATTGTTGTAATCTTCATTTCATTGATTATGAGGAAACGGCGAGATAACTTTTTTTAAAAATTTGTTTGTAGGTAAATGAAGATGTTATCTTCCGTTTGATATACATTTCATATTGGTTGATATCTTCCTAATATTTAAATTTCTCAAATGAAAATTGTTTAAACACATACACTCAAACATATGTGTGGTGTTTGATTGAGTGTTTGAGTTTGTAGCGTGAACACAAACTATGCTGCTGTTTCAGTGTGGACACAAACCTTCGGCTGTTGTTTTGATTGATGATATATTAAAAGCGAAATATATGAGCGATAAATTTAATTTGGATTTTATTCTAAACGATGCTCCCACAACTATTGATAACACAACCATTGACTTAGTTTTTGGGAGAAATTTGAATGTTAATTTAAAAACATATTTATCCTTTTTTTTCTATCATAAGCCCATATTATCAAAAGTAGCTTTAAAATAATCAAATTGATTTGCGTCTGTTATTTATCATTAATCCTTACTCTTTTAATTTAAAAACATATTTATCCCATTTTTCCTACCATAAGCTTATGTATATTATCAAAAGTAACTATCAAATAAATAAATTCATTTGCTTATATTATTTATCATTTATTGTTATATACGGTTTCTGTCTTATTGGATGGCGTATTCTACGTTAAACTTAATGGCCGTGTCTCTGACACAGCCTGCAGGGACAACTGTCTGCTATTTTTTTTTCTCGATGTTACGATGTCTTAACATACACTTTATCACGTCAAATAAGGCAGTTTTGTTAATTGACGTTTCCATCTAAACAAGAGTGAGCTTTATCGCTAAACAAAATTCGCTTACGAAAATCAGGATCAATGGCAATTTTGTTTTGGGCCAATTAAACGTATCTTCGTGTTGCTTTTCTACTTATGTTGGAATGCCAAACCAAACTAAACATAAATCACTTGACAGTTGACAAAATGGCGGCCAGTTAAAAAAGTGTTGCCAACTGAAAGTTCTATACCTCAAAAAAAAAAATCACCTGAATCAAATCAAAAATACTGTACTATTCATTTTCTTGACTTTCTAAGTCATACGCTTTCAAAAAATATATAATTTATGGGGTCACAAAAGAATACTCTACAAATTTCACACGTAATAAAAAAACCTACATATATGTATATGCCCTTACACTCACTGTAAAGGGTATGATAAAGGAAACAAGAATTGTGTTATTCAGTGTAATTTCTCATTTAGTTTAACACGCATAAGGTATAATTAATAATTATTTTGACAACAGCGGCAAAGCATTTCATTAAACCATTAAAAGCCAGCAGTCTTTAAAACTAAAAATCATTTATAATGTTTATTAAGCATTCATTTAAATTACATTAAGAACCTAAAAAATATGAAAAAAAATAATAAAAAATTGTGTTTTGAAGGTTTTTGGGGCTGTACCCAAGCAGGTACCACGGCTCAATGCATGTATTCATATATACAAATTTTTTTGTATGAAAATTTTTAAAGCACTTCTTTTCTACACACAGAGCTAGGTCACAAAGTTCACGAATCCATCTTATTTGGTTGTGGCCTTGACGACAGGGTAACAGTTTCTTTTAATTATTTCGGAAAATGGTTTTCAGCAGTTAGTGCTACACTTGGAACAACCGATCGACTAATGTTGATGGTTGGGTGTAGTTTTGTAGGTAGCGCCCGACAATGGCACGATGAAACTCCAGTAAGTCTATTTCGAGTATCTTCAGATAATTCCCAGTAAATGTTTTCTCTCGATATATTGTGATAACCACTTAACAACAGAATTCCCAAAAAACCTTCAAATCTATCTCTGTAAAAAAAAAATTATGCGCATTACACTGTGAAGCACAAATGCGAGTTTGATCCAAATCAAAAAAAGTTTCGAACACTTCAAGCTCTGAATTTCCTTCTAAATTCGATACCATATCATTATTGTGTATAATAGAAGTTGTTTTTAACATATCAATGGAACATTCTCTTTTAGACCATTTGGAAGAGTTTCGACCTGGTGTTGAGTGCTGGATTCTCCGACGAAGCTCTTGAAGGGGTATATCGTCTTCGCTATCGCTACTGCAAAAAAAACCTCTACATCACTTGGAATATCTTGCGGCATGATGTTAGCAAAAATATCCTCAGCATCACCGTCCTCCTCATCTGTATTGATATCCGCATCTGGTGGAATATACGCAATGTCAAAGAAATTATGATTTTAAGCCCCTTTCACAAAATCCAAAGCGCTTTCTAAATTATTAAATCTTCTCCCATAAAAGATTAATGGATTGATGCCTTTAAACGCCATATCGATTAAAAAAAAAACTGAAAAAATTAATAAAAATAATTACGTTATTAGCCACTGTACCTAAGCGAGTACACGGTTTTTCAAACTTACCTTTCGAAATCACTTTTTATGAACAACTTTTTTTAAATTAAAAAAAAAAAAGGGTTTTTATTTGCAAATCAAGTGCAAACTCTTCTCTTCTCTTATAACAGAGTAAAACAATCACTGACCTACTCAAAATTGGAAAATCTTAAAAAGGTTAAGCAAAATCAATCAAAATTCGAAGTACCGTTATTCGCTGACGCAGCTTTTTCAATTTGCTTTTATTAAGCAGAGAACACATAACACAAAATCGAAACAAATACTTAACAAAATAATTTATTATTGGACTTATGTCAATTCAAATATGAGTGTTTTTCTGTACCTGTGCGAGTACAATGGCCATTAATGGGTTAACAAAGTGATGACTTGTAGATTTTCACTGATTTTTAAATTTCAAATTAACGTATCGCAGAATAGTCTAACCGAATTTTCGTCCTTGGAAGAACCGAACGACTTCTGTAAGTCCATAAGAGTAATTGGTTTTAAAAATAATGGATTTAGATGCTAAATTGTATGTAGTTAAGAACTGCTTTCTAGTGCCTTCAACTTATGATTTTGATATGTGTTATTTTGCTCTGGTAGTTTTACTTTTAAATTCGACATAATGTTATATAAGTAGCTCCAACATATGGAGTGATATCAAAAGTTTGACCGTTTTTGATCTTTTTTCAAAAATTTGCTGATTTGCAAATAAAGCCGTAGTCAAGCAATTAATAACGAAATTTGTAGACCATTTATTTTAATCAATTGCACTCCTTATCTGCATTTACTTTAAATAATTAAAACTTATTTCAAAGCATTTAATATTTCGACCGCACCTTAAGTAAGAGAATACAACCTGTCACTTAAATGCAAGCGATAATTAATTAAAAAAAATATATTATTGTTTTCGCACAAACGTTGAACTATTAAAATAAAGTACATAAATCTTATCTGGTAAAAAAAAATATAATTTTGAAGTGTAAATAAAAAACTTATTCGAAACAAACTGATTATAATTATCAACACCAAATATTCAGTTGTTCTGTCTCAACTATTTTATTTTGTTATTTTTTTAAATTATAAATTTTGTATCAATATTTTGAAAACACTCATACAAAGTAGCACAGTTTAACACCTACTCTTGCGAATACCTGTTATTATCTAAATTAATTTTTGTTTTTTTGTTTGCTGGCAAATATTTACACTTTAATATTAATTCACGTTTTGTCTAAATATACGAGTATCTTCTTTAAATGACTCAGTTGTTTGAAGATTGACTATTTTATTCTGTTTTTTTTTAGATACTGTTATTATAATTATTTTATAGCATAAAAGATACAATTGTTTGTAACACCTCTGCATGTTTCTCGAAAACCTTATAAGAAATTTATATTTTGGAATCTCATGATGTTGATATAGAGGGTGAGCCATTTAAAATTTAATCCGGCTATAACAAAAAGTACTGATTATAGTTGAACATTTTTAGGTTTATTAGAAAGATGGAACTTCGTTATTTAAGAATGGATTACAACATCATTCATATGACTACCACGACTAGCTGGTCAGTTCTATCAACCCAATTTTTCATTATATTTTTCGGATTGTTTTGGCTCAAATCTCTTCAATGGTGATTTTGATTTCATGTTTCAATGCTTCAATTGCCTTTGCATTCTTTTCGTTACATTTATCCTTAATAACTTCCATAGAAAATAATCCAAAGGGCTTAAATCACAGCTCCGATACGACCAATTGACATCACAATTTCGGCTGATTATTTGATTTTCAAAAACAGTGCGAAAATATTCTTGAATTTTGAAAACAAAAATTCGTTGGGAATGACACGGTTATACTCACTGTTAACGGTAACGGCGGCTCCTTGATCATTTTAGAAGTGAAATCGACCAATGATGCTCCCAAAAAGTGACTCGTTGTGTATGCATTGCAGCGTATCGGTTCTCGGAATTTTTGCTTATTGGCTACTGAAATGAAAATGAGTCTCATTTGAAAACACGATTTTTTTGGTAGTTATTTATCTTCTGCCAAACAAACTTCATTCAGCCCATTGGGTAAGGCGAATACGCATCGGATGATCATGAGGATTCAGTTGTTAGACAAATTTAACTTCGTAAGCCTTCATGCGAAGCTCTTTATACAAAATTCGTTTCAAAGAAGTGTGAGAAATGTTCAGTTCCTAAGAACAATAACGATTTAGTGTTGATGGATGTTCTTGCACCTACTCAACTACAGCAGCAATGTTTTCTATTGAACGCATTGAGCGAGAGCGTACGCGGGTTGTTTTGTCCAATATCGATCCATTTTCATGAACTTGATTTGAAAATTGACGCAAAAACTGAACTGAAGCCGATCTCTTCTCGAAAATTGTTCACAGAAATTTCTTAGAGCTTGCTTTAAGACTTAACTACTTACTTAGAAAGTAAGTTTTTAATATTTCCCAATTTAGTTCAGCATCCCATTTTGTAAATGTTAGACATAAACCTGAAAATTAAAAGTGAATGTTTTTAGACGTTTCAAAGTCAAGACAATGGTGGTTTAAATTTTTTATTTTAAATGGCGCATTCATTTAGAATAAATTATATTAAGAAATAATATATGGCGTGTGTCTACACTCAGAAAACAGACAATAAAATTTTTTCCCACATACTGCTGTATTCATAAAATATATTTTAGGTTTATTAAAGGCTTATTTGACAAATTTCTCTACATCTGTCAAGTAAGCATTTAATAAGCTCAAAATATTTTTTATGAATACGGCCCTAAATCTTTTCCTTTGCTATAAATTATATAAAGAGTGATTTTTTAGCTTTCTTTTATCTGTTTGGCAACACTTGTTTAAACAGCTGACGCACGTTTCGTATTTTTTTTCACTGTCAAACATCTTCAGTTTGGTCTATAATTTAACCATGAATCGTCTTAAAAACGAACAACGCTTGCAAATTATTGAATTTTATTATTAAAATGCGTGCTCTGTTAAGAAAGTTCATCGCGCGCTTTTTATCGAAAAATTGTGTTCAGCGACGAAGCTCATTTTTGGCTCAATGGGTACGTCAATAAGCAGAATTATCGATTTTTAAGTGAAGATCAGCCAGAAGCATTGCAAGAGCTACCAATGCATCCAGAAAAAGTCACAGTTTGGTGCGGTTTATGGGCTGATAGCATCAGTGGACCGTACTTCTTCAAAGATGATGCGAATTGTAACGTAACTGTGAATGGTGAGCGCTACCGTGAGATGATATCCAACTTTTGTTTGCCCAAAATGCAAGAGCTTGACTTGCATGACATGTGGTTTCAACAAGACGGTGGCACATGTCACACAGCACGCTTAACAATGGACTTATTGAAAGGCGAGTTCGTTGAACATTTTATTTCACGTTCGGGACCGGTCAATTGGCCGCCTAGATCGTGCGATTTAACGCCTTTAGACTATTTTTTGTGGGTTTATGTTAAAGCTCATGTCTATACACACACGCCCGCTTAAATTGACGCATTGGAAGACAACATTGACTCATTTATTCATGAGATACCGTCCGAAATGTTGAAAAGAGTATGCCAAAATTGGACTAATCCGATGGACCATTTAAGGCGCAGTCACGGTCAATATTTGCATGAAATTATCTTCAAACATTAAATTGTATGGACCGTACTATCGATTCAAATAAAGATTTCATGAATTTTTCTGAATTTTATGTGTTTTTTTTTAAACTTTCCTTTAGCTCTTAAAAAATCATGCTTTACAATTTCTAATGCAGAAATCATAATTTTTAAGTGCTGATTATATATTGATATTACGAAACGGAATTTTGCAGATACAATTATAAAATCTAAAAAAAATATACAATAGGGTTTAGTGGTTTCAAAACAACCGATCTAACAGCCTTACCAGACCGTTAAAAACTTATCATTTGTTTATCGAAAGGCTTGCAATTTACGAAAATGAATCGTTTATGTATTGCAAAATACGTAAAATAGTTAAAACTTCCTACAAAAGTGGTAGTTCAAGCGTGACTTCTAGTATTATTTTCGAAAGAAAAATACGGCCCAATTGCATCTCCAGAACATAAGGCATAACAAATAGTACTTTTTTCGGGTGCAGTGGCCCATGTGAGAAAATTTTGCTTGTTGACGTTGCCACCGATTGAGAAATTAGCTTTATTACAAAAGTATTTTTTTTTTCGAAAAATCGGCATTGAAAGCCTATTGCTCTAGCCACGTTTGAACCACCACTTTTGTAGTATTTTTTTTTTTTTTATTCTTACTCGTTCTTCGGTTGTTAGACATTGATCGTCATTGTAAACTTTTCAATAAATAAATAAATGGCACTGCAGATGACAAATATTTAACAGCTAAAAGCATTGCCAGACCAATTAATGGATAAACTTTTATTTTTATATAACTAAACTATATGATTGGCAACATTAACTTTACTCACAAGGTGATACTGTTGAATTTGTGAAGCTTTAAACTAATGCGTGATAAAAGATCTTTCTATCTTACTTTAAGCTTTAATAAGAAGGAAACTTGACGTTTTAGGTTAAATTTTAGAAATATTAATCGTACGCATTATGAAGGCTTTAAACATTTAAGGCTTGTTTTTACATAAAAGTAAAGCAGGTAGGTTCAACAAACGAACAATCGAAATCTTAAAAATAAATTTCAAGGCATACGTGGCATAGCAATTCAAATGTTTAAAGATGACTTAAAAATAGTTTAAGAAGCATAACTAACTCACTGAGCAAGGCGAATTCATTATCAGGTGATAACATCCCTGCAACAAACACAAAAAGGCCAAGAGAATGTCAAAACACAAAAAAACAATTTTTTGTTTACTTTTAATTAAAATTTTATTTTTATAAATTTACGCGAAAAATTTTTAAACTAAATAAGTATTTTTTATTTTTTACCTAAATTTGTGTTAGTTTATATCACATATTTGTCTTTTTTTAAACATTTTTCACAATTTTCACAACTTTAAATCACTAGGACTAACACAACAGATATTTTGCATTTTCTGAATTAAAAACATTAAAACTTTTGTTTATTCAAATTATAAAAAGTATTTTACTTATTTCCCAATAAGTTATTGCACAAATATTATTATTTTTACAATTTATTTCCACAAATTTTACCACTTTTATAAAAATTTTCAATCAACGCACATAAAAATTAATTTAAAAATAAACAAACTTAAACTTAAATTATTGTGTTCTATGTGACATGCGAAACCTATACACATAGAACACAATAATTTACGAACGAAGAAATGTTTCTCTCAGAAGATTGTTTATGTCGGGTGCTGTTTAACATATGATACCACACTGCTAAAATTGCATAACTGCAATACTTATACCTTCCAATTGAGGCACGTTGAAGTTAGTAAGCCTGTCTCTACATCGCTCACTGTTGATGGTAACGTTTTGACGATCGTTAGATATATAGACCAATAAGTTCACTGTCTTGTTAAGCGCAGTGCGTTTATTATATATGAATGGCGTTATGATTGTGGTATTTTGAAATCTGATATATAATTTTGAAATATAAATTTTATATTTGTTAAGTGAAATCACTAAATGGTTTCTGTCGGTTTGAACAATGTTTGTCCTTGAGACAAGCAAAGTCTTATCAAATTGTGATAAAAATCACTATCTTATGAACATCTTAGTCGTAAAATTTATCAAATTTAATATCAATTTTGTCACCTACAAAACGTCTTAGAGTACGATGGATGGATGGTGTTAGTTTTTTTCTTTTAAGATAATAATTGCTTTTGATATGTTTGGGGTTAAAAGATAGCAGAGCTACAGTTAAATGTTGTTTATTTATGTAGTTTTATTAGGTGTTTAGCTTTCATTATTTCAGAACAGTATATGATAACAACATATACTTTATTCTAATCACTGAACACACTTTAAAAGTAAGACAATTTTTTACGAGTCGACCTTTAGTGGTTTATGATATGAAAACAATATTGTTTGCCAATGCAATTTAAAAACAAGTAAGAGTGCTATATTCGGCCGTGCCGAATCTTATATACCCTTCACAACGTGGTGTCATGCAATAACAGTAGTTTGTATCACCATTCATCCCATATGAAATTCGTACATACATATAAAAAACATACATATATAAAAAACATCCCATTGTAAAATTATAAATTTACGTATGTATGTTAAAAAAAAATTTTAAAAAAAATTTAAAAAAAAATTAAAAAAAAAAATTAAAAAAAAATATTAAAAAAAAAAATTTAAAACAAAAATTTAAAAAAATAAATAAAATATATATAATAAATATAGAATAAAAAAAAATAAAAAAAAAATTAAAAAAAATAATAAAAATATAAATAATATATTAAATAAAAAATAAAAAAAAAAATTAAAAAAAAATTTAAAAAAAATTTTTTAAAAATAAAAAAAATTTTTTTTGGCTCAGCTGGGATTTGATGCCACGTTTTCTCTAACCAGTATACACGTTTGTATGCATATATGTTGTTGTTGTAATGTTGTTTTTGTGAAAAAAAAAAATCGAGGTGATCGTGGGTTTTTGCTCATATCTCAGTTGTTTATGTACCGATGTTTCAATAGCGATCTACTCCCGAATATTTCTGATATTTTAATACCTCACCCGGGTCAAAGCGATGTCGGGGGGCTTCAAAAAGTTGATTTCAACATACACACGGACAGACGGACAGACTGACAGAGCTTAATCGACTTCCCTATTCATAAGCTTTCAGAAAATATATACTTTATGGGGTCGGAAATGAAAATTGTAGAAATTTCACACGGAATGACAAACCTATATATACCCTTTTTCACTGTGTGAAGGGTATAAAAAATATTCAATATTGTTGCCGCTTTCATAAAAACTGTAATTTCTTCAAAATGTATGGGCTCCCCAGCATAAAATATATTTCAGTGACGATTCTGAAACTGGCAAGAAAAATTTCTGTAGAGAGAGATTTCTGTTGGCAGAGATTTCTGCCAACGTCTGATGTCACATGTTTTGACAAAAGAAAACAGAGCGTGCTCTATTTTAAACTTTGTCAGATGTATCAACACATGTTTTTTACAGAAGTAATGTTTTAAAAGTAACACACGACATGTTCGTATTTATCAGTTTGAAATTTGTTAAGTCAGATGTTAAAATCATGCCGTGTATTAGCTGCTTAAGCAAACGTAATTGCATTTTAAATCATAAATATGATGCTGGGATGAGGAAATTGTTATTGTAATAACTTTTTTTATACAAGTGGATGAGTTCAACCAATTCTGAGGCGAAATACAAATATATATCTATCTATATACCCATCTTTCTATTCATTCTATATTTATAATGGAGTAACGTGAAATTATGAGTGAGTAGGCCTTTTAAAATAAGACCATAAGAAAAAGTGCTATAAAAATGAAATAAATTTTATATTGCGACTGAGTTCTGCGACGTATTTGTATGAAGAACTTCGTTACGTCAAAATTCTGTTTGATTATTAGGGGTCAAATAGGTCAACTAAGTTCTTTTAACTCTATCAAAATTTGTCGATCCTTATTTCTTTTAAAATAAGCAGAAACTGGCGTTACGGTAAATGGCGGGCGCAAACGATCCATGATGGCTAAATTGTTGTTTTCAAAAATTAACTAGCTTAACGTCAACGACATTTGGTTCCAACAAGACAATGCAAATTAACATAATTTGGTGAAAATTTTATTTCCTAAAGTCGTCCTAATCACTGGCCACTTCTCTGGAATACTTTTTATGGAGCTATATTATGACGTTGGCTTATGCCTACAAACCAGCAATGCCATACCGTCAGATTTTTTGGAAAAATCATACTAAAATTTTACTGATCGAAGGGATCATGAAACTTGTCTATCAGATTATAATAATTATAATTTTATTCCAACAACACCCTATGAAATATAGAAATTACAAGGTGGGCCAAAAGAAATCACGCTATTGAAAGATGCTCAAATGGCAGCCAATGTCAAATCTGTTTTGACATTTGTACACTAGATAGATGTAGAATACAAGTGAAGACGCCATGGAGCGATATACTTCCCAAGAACGCAGAATAATTGTCTCGATGCCGCAGTGGACGATTTTTCGACCAAAATCATAATGAGCGATGAGGCTCACTTCCATTTCAGCGGGCACGTGAACAAGCAAAACTATCGCTTCTGGGGCACCGAAAATCCACGAGTAATGCACAAGGAGTCATTATACCATCTTAAAGTGACTGCATGGTGCCATCATCGGGTCATTTTTTTTTCGAGCATGCCGCTAGTCAAACGACAACAGTGTACGGTGCGCGCTACGGCCATGTTAGCCCAGTTTTTTCTGCCGCAATTGAATGAATTAGGACTGGAGGACATGTGTTTCCAACAGAACGGAGCAACGGCACACACTGCGCGAGCCACAACCGATATTCTGAATATGGCATTCCCGGGTCACCTCATCTCTTGATTTGGAGATTTACATTGGCCCGCAAGATCCTCCGATTAACCCATTCCAGACTTTTTTGCGGGGTTTTTTTAAGTCGCATGTTTACCTAAACAAGACTGAGACGCTGGAAGCCCTCAAGAACAACATTCGACATGAGTGCGAGAATCCATCGCTCGAAGATCTCGCCGAAGTGATGAAAAATGCCATAAAACGAGCCCGTATAGCAATCAATTGTGACGGCGCCAATTTGGCCATTAGCATCTTCTCGACTTGACCAATGCAATTCTAAACGTTGAAGTAAAAATAATCAAAAAACAGAATCAAAGTTTTTTATTAACAAAAAAAAAATGAGAGCAACATGGGATGACTTCTTTTGGCCCACCTTACAATTATTGCAATTATTTATAAATAGATTGAAGTTTTAAATTAATTTTTGTTTTCTATTGCAGGCTGAATATGTATGGGTGAAGCCACAATACCAGCAAATAAATGATATTGAATTCGCGGTACCCTTTGGTGCATTCATTGTGCGCACCGATAAAACGTGCACTTTAATCTGTGACGATGACAACCAACAATATTGGGTGGACAATGGCGACATTATTAAAGCCATGCATTTCTCGTCACAGACTGGAGTCGACGATATGATAACACTTGGTGATCTGCAGGAATATACGATACTGAGAAATTTGGAGATAAGATACCGCGAGAAAAAAATTTATGTAAGTCAGAAAAGAGAATTTAAATGATTTTAAATAAAAATATTATTTTCAGACCTATACCGGTTCCATGCTGGTGGCCATCAATCCCTATCAAGTCTTATCGATCTACACAAATAAAGAAATAAGTGAATATCGTGGCAAAAAAATTAACGATTTACCTCCCCACATCTTTGCCATAAGTGACAATGCGTTTCAGGAGATGAATAATGACAAGGCAAATCAGTGCATTGTGATAAGTGGCGAATCGGGTGCTGGCAAAACTGAGAGCACCAAATTAATCCTACAATATCTGGCTGCCATCAGTGGTAAACATTCGTGGATTGAACAACAGATTATCGAAGCCAATCCTATAATGGAAGCCTTTGGCAATGCCAAGACAGTTCGTAACGACAACTCTTCACGTTTTGGCAAATACATTGATGTTCGTTTCACGGCAGCTGGCAATATACAGGGGGCCAAAATTGAGCAATATTTATTGGAAAAATCTCGCATAGTTTCCCAGAGTCAGGATGAACGTAATTATCATATATTCTATTGCATGTTGGCCGGTTTGACAACGGAAGAGAGAAAAAAACTAGAGTTAGATGAAACATCTCCAACGAAATACCACTATTTAGCTCAGGGAGGTTGCACTAAGCTAAAGGGCAAAAACGATATGCAAGATTTCGCCGACATACGTTCCGCCATGCAGGTATTATCTTTTAAGCCCGAAGAAGTCTGGAACATATTTTCGCTATTAGCAGCTATTTTACATTTGGGCAACTTAAACTTCGAAGCCATAGAATTTCAAAATATGGAAGCCTCAGAGGTAAATGATAATATCAATGCTAGTAGAATATCAAAACTATTGGGAGTAACAAAGGAGGCTTTATGCACGGCGCTGGTACAAAAAACAATTTTAGTTCATGGCGAACATGTTGTAACTGCTCTCTCTAAAGAATCAGCTTTGGAGGGCAGAGATGCTTTTGTCAAGTCCTTATATGGTGGTATATTTGTTCGAATTGTTAAGCGCATAAATGAGACAATAGACAAGGATTATGTAAAATCTATGAGTTCAATAGGAATCTTGGATATATTTGGTTTCGAGAATTTTACAGACAACAGCTTTGAGCAGTTGTGCATTAATTATGCCAATGAAAACTTGCAGCAGTTCTTTGTTAAACACATATTCAAGGTAAGTAAAGATTTTCTTAACTCTGCAGTTGCATATATTTATTGGTTTATTTTCTTGTTCTAATTTTAATTTTTGCAGATAGAACAGCAGGAATACCAAAATGAACACATTAACTGGCAACATATCAAATTTCAAGACAATCAAGAAATACTTGATTTGATTGGCATGAAATCCGTTAACATCATGTCTCTCATTGACGAAGAATCTAAGTTCCCCAAAGGTTCCGATTTAACACTACTCGAAAAACTGCATGTACAACATGGAAATCGTTCAATTTTTATTAAAACAAAATCCACACTTAATACCCAATTTGGTATACGTCACTATGCCGGCATAGTCATGTATAATTCTCACGGGTTTTTGGAGAAAAATCGTGACTCATTTAGTATGGATTTAGGTGATATGATGCAGAACTCTAGAAATAAATTCCTAAGGGAAATTTTTCCTCATACCCAGAAACATGATACGATGAGAAAACAATTGACATTGTCGGTGAAATTTCGCAATTCATTGGATTTGTTAATGAAAACTTTGGAGGCGTCTCATCCATTTTTCATAAGATGCATTAAGCCGAACGAAAATAAGCAGCCAAATGTAAGTTGTTTTATCAAAAATGTTTTATATTAGTAGTCTTACAAGTAGAAGTTGAAATTTGACTGTAAAAAAAGCATTCCAATCTTATCAAAAAAAAGTGTGATTTCCATCCCTGCTTTAACCGACTCATTACTTTCATTCCAATGTTTTTGCTATAATTTTTTCAATTATAAGTGTAGCCATTGTTAATTTCAAATGTTTAAAAAATTGGCTTTGGCATGAATGGCCTCAATATTTCCTAGGCTTTTCTGCTAGAACTATATTTAGCATTTTAAATTATTAAATAGAGTATTTACTTTTACCCTAACTAGGACTTTTCATTATAACTAGCTTTATTGAATTATAATGCAATACAAACTTTACAAAACTATTCCGTTTATGAGTAACGTGAAATGCCAAAATAATACACGACAAAACAATACTTTCCCTTTTAAAAGTTAACCAGAGATATCGGGATTGCATTTTGAAACATGACATTTATCTCAGAATAAAGACAGATTTAAGAGTGTCGGCCTTCATGGAGTTAAGTGATATCAATGTTAAAAAAAATCTTAATTTGACATCAAGCCGTTTAGTTTTTATGAAAGCAATGTGTTTTACTGTCAAAAATATTTTCAAAGCAATAATAATGTAGGGAATATCCTTAAAATATCCTTAAAAATTTAAAGAAATCAGGGAGGCTATGGCCAACTGACGACATGAGGTGGCCTCAGTTCCGGTCTCCGGTTACTCTGCCGTAAATCTTTTAGAAATAATTGTTTTCTTTTCTTGGAGTCTAAAGTCAATATTACTAGATTTGTAGGGCCACCTGATATTAATTCGCTTAGGAAATGTTGAATTAATTATTAATGCTAATAAAAGTAATCTTTGGAAAGCAATCCGTTTAATATCCAATACCGAAGCATTGTGTGAAAGTGTTTTTAAAGCCCTGAAATATCAAGACGGCGTCATGGAGAAGCTTTACATATGAAAAGATATTCTAAAGGGTGCGCCAAATAACTCTTTTTTTTGAAAATGCTATCAAAAAAACTACTGAATATTTTCTTAAATTCTTTTTTTTATTTGAAAGTACAATCCTTCCGGTTAATAATGAAAAATAATTTCATTCAAATGGCTGCCTCGGCTGGCCAGGCAGTAGCCTACCCGATCGGTCCAACTTTTAAACACATTATCGATTGTGTGCAGCTGTATTTCACCAATGGCTTCACGAATATTATCCTTTAAAGCGTCAATTATCTCTGGCTTCTAATCGTAACACTTATCTTTGACGGCACCCTACCAATACTAGTCCAACGGTGTCAAATCGCAGCTACGAGGTGGCCAAACGACATAAGCTCTGCAACTGATAATGCGATCTTTAAAAACAGGGCGCAAAACATCGAGTGTAGCTTCGACTGTGTGGCACGTAGCGCCGTCCTGTTGAAACCAAATGTTGTCAATATCCTCCTATTCAATTTTTGTGAACAAAAATTCGTTCAACATAGCCCGATAACGATCGCCATTGACTGTAACGGCCACTCCTTGCTCATTTTCGAAGAAAAATGGCGCAAAATGCCTCTGGACCAAAATCCGCACCAAACAGTGACTCGTTTTGGGTGTCTCGGCTTTTCAATGTATGCGTGCGAGTTTTCTGTGCCCCAAATGCGACAATTTTGCTTGTTTACATACCCGCCAATATCAAAATGAGATTTATCTGAGAAGATGATTTTTTTGGCAAAATCGGCCAAAGCAATGTCGAAATATTTCCCAGCGTTGTTCAAGCGTATACACAACCATATTAGTTCAGCAAAAGGATAAAACTAATTATCTGTCAAATCAGACATGAGCTAAGTATTACCATTCACGAAATAAGCACTAGTGGAAAAAAAACGTTAGATGGCGGACCCTTTATAAAGCTTTTGCTTATATTCTCATGCCTACAAAGAATTAAGTATGAATGCAGAAAAGCAAGCCATAACTGTAAGGTTTGGGGTACCCGCTTAGTAAATTTTATAATAAGCCGCCCCTTGTATTCGACTAATAGGTGGCTTAGTTTTCAGCCGAATGTTCATACTTAAAATTTATTTATATTTTTTCAAGATGATTGAATACAAGTGACTGCAAAATCAAGTCTGATAATTTGCCTATCAATTATTTCGTTTTGTTTGCCATTCTTTAATTCAAACAACACTTAGTCAATAGCCAAAGTCCAAACAAATGGCTAGACTAGAACTAAAGAACTCATGCAGAATCGTCGGAATATTTTTATCAGCCGTTAGAATTGTCGTTGTAAAGCTCATTAATCGCTGTCTTAAAAAAAGTTTGCTCCAAGTCACTGCTGTAATTTTTCAATCGGCGTGCTTTTTTATCAAAATGATTATGCTCAGCGAAAAGAGTTTGGCTGACTTCCAAAACGTTCGTATACAAAGTTTGTATACAGTATTGCTACTGTATTTAAATCACATACATATGCAAAGTTCCGAAACACTGCAACAACTATAAAACTGATGCATTGTTTGCTTTCTTATTGCGTTAAAAATACTTGGCGGCGGCGTTATGAAATGGTATACATTGTATAATTATTGTACTGCGGCGTTATGAAATATGATGCTTTGTTCAAACACAAAGCAATTGACGTTTTGGAAGTCAGCCTTTGTTAGGTGTGTTAGTGAACCTTGGCAAGGGCATTTCGAGTTTTCGAGAAAAACGAGCGATAAAACTGGGGTTAACTTAATGATTTTGTTAATCGTTAAAATTTTAGTACTTTAGGTTTAGAAACCCCAAATGTAATGCATCTCATACTTGATTTGGAATGGGAAATGTTCTCTAAAGGCTATAATACACGGCATGTTTTTTAAATCTGACTTTAAAATTTGTTAAACATATGTAAATCTACATGTGTGTCAAAATTGTACTTTTACAGATAACCGTCGCTGACTGCATTACAGCAGCAGATATTTCTGCTAACGGCTCATGTCACATGTTTTGACAAAAGAAAACAGAGTGTGCTCTATTTTAAACTTTGTCAGATGTATCAACACATGTTTTTTTACAGAAGTATATTTTAAAGGTAACACACGACATGTTCGTATTAGCAGTGGAGAATTTGACAAGTCAGATGTAAAAAATATGCCGTGTATTAGCTCCTTAAATAAGATGATACTAATGAAATGATATGTTCTTTCAACATAACAATGTCATTCATAGACGAAACATTTTCTGTTAGTGTACTCTTTCATTTCTGTGATAAGAAATGGCTGCCTAGATCTTGTGATTTAATAGCATTGGATCTATGCCAATAGCCCTACAACCACCCACTTATCTCCCATATAATTCTAATTTAATAGAATGCACTGCTACAATATGCTGTCGGGGGTCGTATTATCGTTTTCGATTATTCTTCAAACCCAAAAGAAGTTTTATGTTTGAATATTTGAAATTTTAGAAGAGTGTTTCATGAATTAGTATACCGAATTCGGATTTTTTTTGATTGTTGGGAACTAAAAATTATTTAAACCCCTTTGTCATTTATAAGGAAGGTTTTCATGGTACTGCTAGTAAAAAGTAAGTTTGTTGCATTAGAATTAGAACTTAACAAAAATGACCCCACAAGCTTTCCTAACTATTATCGTTTTTAAATTATCCTAGTTTTTCCATAAAATATATATTTTCTCATATTTCACTTAAATGTCTTTCTATTTGCAGCAATTCGATAAGAAACTCTGCATACGTCAACTCCGTTACTCCGGTATGATGGAAACAGCTCGCATAAGACGTGCTGGTTATCCGATACGTCACACCTACAAAGAGTTTGTAGAACGCTATCGTATCTTAGTAGCAAGTGTGGGGCCTATCGATAAAATCAATTGCCAGAAAGTTGCCCAAGAAATATGCGAGAGAGTTTTTACCACTAAAAGTGATTATCAGTTTGGAAGAACAAAAGTGTTTTTAAAAGACAACGATGACATATTTCTAGAAGAAAAACGTTCTGCCCTCATAATCAAATCCATAATCATTATACAGAGAGGTTTTCGCAAAATAATATTCAAGCGTTTCCTGCAAAAACATCGTCAAGCTGCTATACAGCTACAAAAAACCTGGCGCGGTTATAGGGAACGTAAAAATTATCAGATTATTCATAAAGGTTTTCATCGTTTGGCAGCCTGTATAGCATCAAGAAAACTTACGTTTTCCTTTATGGCAATGAGAACACGTATTAGGAAATTACAAGCCTACTGCCGGGGTTACTTAGTGAGAAAGGAATTTAGTGCCCAATATGCTCTACGTTTAGCTCAAGTAAGAGAGTTTAAATTATTAAAGCAACGAGAAGAGGAACAATATTTTAAAGCTAAGGAGCGAAACTGGAAAGAACATGCAGAAAACAATTTCCAAATGCGTTTGCGTGGACTTGATCCTTTAATTCAAACAACACCTGAACAAATAGCCAAAGTTCAAACAAATGGCTATGTTAGAACTGAAGAACGAAACACAGACAACTATCTAGATGTCGAGTCGTCAAAAAAAGTGGTTGATGATGTATTCGGTTTTCTTGATGAAACAGATGTAAGTGGTCCAGTTGGTCCAAATGTAAGAGAAAAATTTCTTATGTTTGAACTAGAATCTCGTAAAAATAAATTTATTCCCACTAAACTATTGTCAAGGCCGGTTAATTACTATGAATCGTCCGCGCCGCAAGTGCCAATGCCTCGTAAATATATGAATCAAACGCGTCTGTAATTACCGACAAAACACATACATACAGGGTGGATCATTTAAAATTTAAACTACCGAATAATTTGACTTTGATTGGTGGAATAACATTTATTCTTTTATATTTGACATTTGCAAAAAGGAACGCTGTACGCTCGAACGAAATTGAGAAATATTGAAAACTTACTCTACTTACTTTACTTTAACGTAAACCTTAAGAAAGTAACGTGGAAAATTTTCGAGAAGAGATCGGCCTTTAGTTCAGTTTCTACGACAATTTGTGAAGCGAGTTCATGAAGATGGATCATTATTCGACAGAGCAACCCGCATACGTTCTTGTCCAGTGCGTTTAATCGAAAAGTTTGCTGCTGTGAGGTTGAGAATGTACAAGAAGATTCATCAACATTAACTCGTTATCGATCTCAAGAACTAAACATTTATCGCACATCTTTGAGAAGATTTAAAAAAAAAGGTTGATCGGATGGGATACTACCAAGCCAGTCGTGGTCAAATGAATGATATTGTGTTCCATTCTTAAATGACAAAATTCAACGTTTTCAATAAAACCAGACATACAAAAAAAAAATGATCAGAACCTTATTTTATAGCCTATTCAAATTTTAAATGATTCACCCTGTACATATGTACATACACACACTCAGAAAAGACTAAATAATAAAATTGAAATTATTAAGTTTAAATTACATTTTTGTTAAAAATTTATTTATCTATTACTCTCTCCCACTCTCTTACTCTCTCTCTCTCTCTTATATAAAATAATGTATTCGTTTTTGCCTATTCATAAGAAAAACCATTTTTTATTTAACCCCATCGCTCTGCTCACATTACCATTATTTATATTGCCACAGAAATAATATATTTATAACAACAGTATTAAAACTTCAAGATATTTATCATTTCATTAACGTCTTCGTTAACGTTCGTTGCAGTTTATTTATTCGTCATAAATTAAGTTATTGATAAGCTAAATTGATTCTAATTCCTACACACATTTATTTTAATTATAAATATTAAATATGTAGTTACTTTTTTTCTTCTGTTATGTCTTTGTTTAACACTCAAAAAAACAAAATATAGATTTTTCTTTTATACAATATAAACAGAAATTGACTACAATTGCCACCATTTATACTAGACTTAAGTTATTGATACCAAATGAAAGGGAGAACAAAATGCGTTAAACCTAATAAAAAATTCAAAATGAAATTTTTTGACTTGGAACCTTTTTGCCTTACATCAAAGAGTATATTACCATAGCTAAAACACTAAAACATACATCTCTGAAAAATACATATATTTTGTCCGGGACCCTCTACTTCTGACACGCAAAGAAAAACCATGGTTGCGACATGATCACGGCGGTCATATTATTTTCACTATAAAAATATTTGTTTTTCGATAATAAGAATTAACTGTTTTCATTTTATTATAAATTTTGTCATAATAATCAAACGTTTGCTTGAATTTAATCATTTGATGTTTAGTTTCCGAAAAAAATTTCAATATGGTTGTTTTTTTTTTTTAAAATAGTAAGATTTAAAAAAAAACTATTATGACAAAAATAACATTATATTCGCAAGCAATAAACATTACAAATAATCCTTAAAAAATAAATGAGTCAACAGTATGATTACAAAGCAAACATGCTATGATTTTTTTTAATAATAATTTGATTTCAACTGTTATTCTTCTTTTTCTTCTTGAATAAATTTTTATTATTTTAAAGTTTTGAGATGTCAGAAAAATAAAATAAATTTGATAAATCTAAAAATAAACGAGAAAATTTAAAAAATATTGGAAGTAAAATTTTAATTAAAAAAGGTAAGTACAATCGTTATACAGTTGCCCAATAAAGTCTACATACAACACGAATAATTAAGTTTTTTCATTAAAAAATGGTTTTGTAAACTTTAGTTAAACATACTTTTGGTTTACCATTGTATCCAAATATATTAAATTTAGACTCATCACTAAAGATAAAATTTTTTCAAAAATCGAATCTGTCATTTTAATGTAGTTTTGCAAATTCAAAACGTTTTTTAAAATTTGTTTCGCTAATAAACGGTTTTTTTTCGTGGAAAACCATTAGCTCTAAAAACATTGCGCACATTTTCGGGATGAATACTTATTTGCATACAAATTTCAAGGTCTTTTGAGATATTCACAGCATTTATTCTTGGATTATTTGTTAAGAGTCTGACAACATTCCTCTTTTCGCGCACGGAAAGCTTACATGGCCTGCCTGATCGATATTTATTTTCTGTTGTATTTGTAATATTATAAATTTTTATAATACTTTGAACTGTAGAGCGGCTAATTCCAACAATATTTGCAATTTTTTCATATGATTTTTATTCATTTCTCAATTTAAACACTTTTTTTCTAATTTTCTGCGAAATTTCTTTGCGTTTTTCTAAATTCTGCGACATTTTAAGAATAGTAAACAACAAACTCACTCCAGCTGCTAAATTAGTTTGTTTTCTTTTATTACTGGTCCAAAAATAAATTAAAAACGAAATACCGTTACTTAGAGACGTGTTTTCTTCTTACTTACAGAGATGTGTTTTTGGTGTATGTATACTTTTTTGGGCTCTAAAATACAAGTACTTCCATTTTGGTACAATAAATGTGCACAATTATAGATGTTTTGAATCTCATTTTTACATTTAACTAATTTATAGAACTTAACATAAAAAAATGTGTTATATCTTCAGTAAATTTCGTTAAATCATATTTATGGTGCTGTATGTAGACTTTATTGGGCAACTGTATGTAACTTACAGCAAAAGATAATAATTTGCCGCAGAAAAAAAACAAAAATTGTTGATATCAACCATTGTCAATTATGAGATTATTGCATGATGCTTTACTTAAACATAATAATTATAACTGGCAACCATTATATGTTTTAACCACAATCATACAATTCAATTATTGAATGTTGCTCTTCGATTATGGTTACCACAACCATGTTTTTTCTTTGCGCTTATACTATAGTTGTTTTTTTTATTTTGTTACTTTTCTAAAATCACACAATATGCATATAAATACAAGGTTACGGCAATATTTATCTTATGTGCTTTGGTGGAAGTATGTATTTTACTAGATAATGGCTTAATTTTGATTATTATCTTCTGATGCTCTATTTACCTTTATATTAATACTGAATAAATATCAATATGTATTTTCTACTTCAAGTTAGACATTTGCAACTTCCTGCATTGTTTTGGGCAAATCTTCGGCCAACCGAAGTGTGATATGTAAAAGCTTTGATATATTTGGAATGTAAAATGCTGGATGTTTAATAATATGTTTATTGTAATTTTTATAGCTAACTAGCGGACTTGGCGAACCTTGCCTCACCCCAATTTTAAGCCTTTGGACAAACTTTAGAGTCCAAATATTAAAATTTTTATTGTGATTTATTTGAATGGAATCAGTAGAGAGCGATTTGATGAACAATGTTTTTCGATTTGTTTTTCGTCGCAAAATCGAATAACAAAGACGGTTTCCCAACACTCGAACATGCAACGTACAGCTGGCCATGCGAAAAACAGGGACATTCGAGATTAATCCCACAAGCTTCTAATGATTTCCCTTGCGATTTATTGATTGTCATCGCAAATGCCTCTGAGAAATTTATATTTTTTCATTTGAAAAGCCATTAAGGAATAATTTCACACAAAATTTCATACAAAAACTTGATATTAAATTTTTCCAATTTTTTGACATTTCCGGAGGGATTTCCCTAAATTTTCTTCCGTAAAAAAATTCTGCTCGAAAATACGAACTGAAAAAATTTTACAGAAATCGGCCCAGCCATTCACATTTTATGAATTACTAAGATTTTTGACACCATTTTTATATATATGACAGCGCATAGAGAAAGGGACCTAAGGGTAAAAAAAAAACAAATTTTAATTTTTTTTTGGTGTGGACAACATCTGAGCATCGAATGAGACTAACCCCATGCCCTAAAAGTGTTCCCTCCCAGAGATATGCGCCTTTTATAAAAGTGAAGTCGACGATTCTAAGCGAAAATAGAAAGGGACCTAACGGTAAAATTTATTTATTTTAATTTTTTCCCCTACTAAATTAACAAAATAACTTGATTTTACGAAACTACAAACAATTTATTTTTTTCCTTACGGACAATTTAAAAAAATAAAAAAATCATTTAATCTTTAAAATGGCTCTCCTGAACAAAACCTGTTTTTACCCTTACGTCCCTATCTATATGCGTTGTCACATATATAGTTAGTGCGTGTCCCTTGTGTTATAAAAAACAAAGGCGAAAATAATCTGATAAAACCCCTCACCATTTTGTACATAGGTTTAGTGACAACAACTCTGTAGCCTAACCAAGATTTCAGATTTGATGTTTTAAGCCATTTTGAGTTTTTATTTCCGACGCCATCATATATAAAAATTTATAAGTAGTTAGTTGTATTCTAGTCAAAATCTTTGAATTGATATCCATATATATGGGGTTGAGACAACATATGATCTTCCATTTTGTTTTGGACGCCAACTTAACCTTTACACTTTTTCATAGTTTACTCTATTCTACTGGTCAAGCCTTTTCACTTGATACTAATATTGTGGGGACTAAAGGATGAAATTGTGTATTGCTAGATTTGATCTAGTAATAATTTTATTTTACACCATTTTTTAGTGGCGGATATCTTGAATTTTAATTTTTTATTATAATCTGCTAGGTAGAACAGGCAGCTCTTGAGCAGCTCACTTGGGTCCATCATATTGTTCCTTTTTTGATATTGGTCCCTTTGTGTTGAATCTGCTAATCCAGCCCTTTATTTTGAAAGTCATATCAATTCTCTCTGTTGTTTAAAAGCTGAAAAAAATCAATTTTTGTATGTACTGTTGAGGAAGAATGCCGAAGCATTTGTATTTTTGTACTTGTATCTTAGTTAGTTTTTCAAGCAATATTTTTGTGCCTTCAGAGTGCCCAAAAGTTAATTAGGAGCTTTGGTAACTTGATATATATTTTTTAAAAAATATTTGTTTCTCAAAACAATTTTTTTGCCTATAACTTTGCTGATTAGTGATCGATTTGTTCAAAATTGTTATGGTATGGGGTAATTGTGCTGGATTTCAGCAGAGATTCAATCCTGATTATATCCAAAAGATTAATAATAATACAGATCTGTGAAACATGTGAGGGCTTGGGCTGATTTTAATCGATAAGCTTTTATAAAATACATACTTTATGGGGTCGGAAATGAATATTGTAGAAATTGTAAATGAAATGATAAAGGCATATATACCCTAGGCACTAGGTTGTATTGTATCTAGGGTGATCGATTCGGTTTTACCACCGGTGGAAAACCCGGTCTTTTACTCTTTCAGCTGGCGGTTTTTTCCAAATGTTAATTTTTCGATTGTCGAATACACCGGTTTTTTTACTCACAGAAGCCGGTTTTTTTTAGTTTATGTTCATTTATCATTGTAACCAAACGTACCATACTATATTTATTACTCAAAAAATTTCAAAAAATCAGAAAATTTTTTAAATACTCTTCCATAATATTGTAAGAAATTTATTTGTTGTTTTAAAAACAAATGTTAAATAAGAAAAATAATTAGGCTTAAATATTATTTGTTTTAAATGAAGAGCATGTATTTTATACGTTGTTGCGCTGATAATTTGCTGTGATAATCAGCTGTTCAGTTAAGTTTTTGACCAAATTATTGTACTTTGCAGTACGTTTTGATCTCATTTTCGAATTTCATAATATTTTGCTTCTTCGAAATCTAGCGTTTTGTACTAACTAATATCTCTGATAACATGTGACTTTTATACTAAAATAGTTTGGCACACAAAGGGTCATTATTACAACTTGCCTATAAAGTTAATTTTAATAAAAGGTAACTTTGACTACCGTGAGCAGTGAAGTGACTTTTTAATATTTTTCATTATTACAACCTCCTTGTAACAAAGTTTTTTTTTAATATGGCAGTACCAGAGCAAATACCGATTACTTTTAACAAATTAGTTTAGTTCTTAAAAAATGTAGTGGCAACAATATAAATTTATACATTTTATTTACAAAACGAAAAAATTTTGGATGATTTATTTACTGTGTCTTGTGTCACTAATTTTAGAAAATTAAAACTTAAAATAAAATAAATAAAGAGTGGAAGTAGAAAAAAATAAAAATCACAACTTAGTTGCCATATTTTGTTTCATGTAGAGAAACAATGACATTATTAAATTTATAAACCTAACCTTAAAAGTTAAAGGTAATAAAAGCATAAACTTAACTTTTCGGTCACTTTAAGGTAAAGAGTGTCTGTCCTTTAACATCTTTATTTTAAATAACGGCATTGAATGTGTGTCAACTTTAAATGCAATTAAACCACAGAACAAACAAGTTTATACCTACATATATATGTATCTCTGTCATGGGTATAAGAAAAAATTATATTTTATGTATTCGACCGGTTAACCGGTTTTTTCAAAAATTTTTAAAGAGCAACCGGTTTTTTTAATTCTAAATTTCAAACTATTTGAAAACCGGTTTCTTAAAAATGTCGAATAATCGATCACCCTAATTGTATCTGCATTATGAATAATAAATTATCTAAAAGGCCTTGTTTACTTTTATGTAAATCGATTCGCGAGCTTCCTGCCTAGCGTCGTTTTTACCAAGCTTAGGAATCGATGCGCCGACTTTTTGAATTAATACTATTTACTGGGTTTGTAATCAACAAACTAATAAGGCAATTACTTAGTATTAAAAAAAATATAGAATTAGAGTAAAAGAAATTCGAGCCACCCTAATACGCATACAATATTACCTTCGGCTCCAGTTTTAGATATTTATTTTTGTCTCTACTTCCTAATTTAACCGATTCACAGAAGTAATATCTTTATGAAAACTTTTTTAAAATATCTTGTTTATTTTATTATAAGTTTTCTCAAAAGAATATTACAAGATGGCGCTAATTGCCATATTTGAGGTTAGTAAGTTTAAACAAAATAAATAACTAACTTTTCTAAACAAAATTGTTAAACATTGTTAAGACATATACAGAGGATTGGTGGTGTAATTGACTAATATTTTTAGAAACTAAAAAATAACGATACATTTTTGGTTTGATGAAATTCGAAAATTCATAGTTTTCTAGTACCAATGTAATAATTTACATTCTATATATATATATATATATAGAAAAAAGAGCAACGTGACTGACTAACTAACTTATCACTCCATAAGCACAAGCCTAGAGATATGAATTATGGACAGATTTACTAACAATGAGTTTTTGCAAATTCAAAATATAAGGTGTGAAAAGGGGGATAAGAAAAGTTAAAATCAGAAAACCTTTTATCTGCTAAACTAAAAATGATACAGATTAACTTAGAGCGGTATTATTTTCTACTGAAAACCTTTTTTGAATTTTCAGATCTTTAGATTTGGTACTTTTTTGCTATCCTATGTAACTTCCATCGACATTGATATAAAAAAAAATTTAATTTCTATTAATTACTACACAAAATTAAAATTGTATTACTTCTTTAGCAATTTTTTCAAATTCGGAGTATAGCAGGTAAAAATTTTCCCTTTTTCTGGTACTTTTTTTTTAAATTCTTAAATTACGAATAGCACTTTAATTGCTTATAATTATTGCGAAATAGAATATAAACAATTATTTAAGGGGCATTTTTGGCAACTTTTAGTGGAACAAAAACGGTACCTAAAAGGGAAAGATGATAAGGGAAAATATGTGTAATTTATAATTGCTGTGCCAATTCGTAAAACAATTTTAACATTGATTTACCAACATAAAAAATTATGTAGTTTAGTGAAATTTTAAACACATTTACAACGGGCAGTTTGGCAGTTTGGTTTGGATCTTTTTAGAAAATATTTTTTTATATGAAAAAAAAAAAAGAGTCGATTTTTTAAATTTAAATCATGTCAGTTTATTAATTACTTCAAAATAGAAATTGTAATCGGAAATTGTACATTAATTTGGAAAGATACTTTTTCTCAATTTTATGGTACTTTTTGTATTTTAAACGTTTAGGAATTAGGAAGCTAGAATTTAGAACTAGAAACCAGCGATTCAGGCTTAGTATAAAAATGATATGGGGAACACAAAAAGCACTTTTTTACATTTTTATGGTACTTTTGTAATTTCTACGTTTTTAAAGCTAGAGTTTTGAAAATAGATACTAATGATCCGAAGTGAGGCTGAAATGATTGTGGGCGGCCGATAGGTGGTTTTTCCAATTTTTATTGTCCTTTTTGTGCTTCCCATCAATGTGAAGTTTGAGTTATTAAATTAGAGACTATTGATGCGTGGTGTGACTAAGAATGTTAGGGGCTACCAGAGAGGTACTTTTTCGCATCTTTATGAACCCCTTTGTTTTTTATACGTTAACTAGCCAAACCCGGCGCGCGTTGCTACGCCCCTTAATGAATCGAAATGCATTCTGAACTTTAATTGAATATCAAGTGCAAAAGCCTAAATATTATAATTTTTTTTATGGGCGTGGCATTGCCCACTTTTCTAATCACGAAATTGTAAAGTCATAACAGCTCAATATGTGTGCAAAGTTTCAGAAGAATCGGACCAGTTCAAGTACCTCAAAATTAAAATTTTTTTTATGGGCGTGGCCCTGCCCACTTTTCTAATCACGACATTATTTAGTCATGACAGCTCAATATGTGTGCAAAGTTTCAGAAAAATCGGTCTGGTGCAAGTACCTCAAAATTGTACCCTTTTTTTATGGGCGTGGCCCCGCCCACTTTTTTAATCACAAAATTATAAAGTCACGACAGCTTAATATGTGTGCAAGGTTTCAGAAAAATCGGTAAAGTGCAAGTACCTCAAAATTAAAACTTTTTTAGGGGCGTGGCCCCGCCCACTTTTCTTATCACGAAATTATTTAGTCATGACAGCTCGATATGTGTGCAAAGTTTCAGAAAAATCGGTCAAGTGCAAGTAGCTAAAACTGATAACTAATTTTTTATGGGCGTGGCCCCGCCTACTTTTTTTCATCCATAAACCCTCCTCGGTATGTGTACAACAACTTACCAAAGTTTGAGCCCAATCGGTTTTGCAGTTTCAGAGTCTATAGCTAACACACACACACACACACACACACAGAGTTTCACTTTTATATATATAGATGAAGCTAGAATTATGAAGTTAGAGACTATTGATTCGAGGTAGAACCAAAAATATAATGGTCGACCAAAATAGTACTGTTTCCATTCATTATGGTAATTTTTGAACTTATTACGATTGTAATATTAGGATTTTGAAATTGGTGACTAATGATTCAAAGTGAGACTGAAAATATTGTGGGCAACCTTTTAACATTTTTATAGTAATTTGGATCCGAATTGAGACTGAAAATGATATATAAAAATAAATAAATGGAAAGTTTGAGTTATTAAATTAGAGAAGATTGATGCGTGGTGATATTGGTTCTTTATACGTTTACGGAGCTAGAATTATGAAGTTAGAGAAATAAAGTTTTTAAAGAAACAAGTTTTTATATATTTAACGAATAATTTTTAGGAATTAAAAAACGAACTTGACTATTATTGAATAAATAGCAAAAAGTGCGCTACCGAAATAGACAATGTATTGGTTTTTAACAATAAATGATGTGTGTTTTTTTTAATTTTGATATAGTGCTAAGTTTATTAAATATTTATAGAGTTCATTACAAACATAAAACTACCCAGCACCCAGCACACATTACAAAATAATGAGTTGAAAGTAACCGTTCTTCACTACTTACAATTTGGCATCTAAACCCATTATTTTAACATGGCGATATCATTGGAGGCAAGTACTTACCACGCTCGCTTAAAAACAGGGACTTAAATAAGTACTTACTACCCTCGCTTACAAATAGCGACTCGTATAAGTACTTATTACGGTCGCTTGTAAATAGGGATTTAAATAAGTACTTACTTTAATAGCAATATATAAATACTTGTTTTTAATAACCCATTGCTATTATAACCCTACAGAAGTCGTTCGGTTCTTTTAAGAACGAAAATTCGGTTAGATTACTCTGCGAAACGTTAATTTGAAATTTAAAAAAAATTTATATCTTTCTATCTTTAACGAAATGCTTTGCCGCTGTTGTCAAAATATTTATTACTTATACCCTATGCGTGTTAAACTAAATGAGAATTATTAAAAGTGATGTATTTGAATGGCTTCTAGCAAATTTCGCAACAAGAAATTGTATTGTGTGTGTATGTAAGCAAATGTCTGAAAATAAGTATTTACGTATCATATAAATCCAGTCATTACTAAAATACTTCTAAGTAAGACAGACGATATGTAAAAGTCATTGAAAAGTATTTTGTTTAGTAAGAGCAAGTCATTACCTAGTTTTTGATGGGATATGTTATTGTTTCAAGTAATACAGGCCATTATTCTGGGTTTTTAAATAGTACTGTAACGATCTCTCATTACTATGTAATGTATGAATTTTTGACAACCGCTTACATAAACTCAAAAAAAATTACCTTGACTACTGAAGATAGCCTTTACATTTTTTTAAAAAAATTTCAATTTCATAGATATTAAATTGTCCCGCCTGGCATAGCAGTTATTTAGCACATAACTAATACTTATTACCACTCATTACCAGCCTTTTAAATATTACAAGTTACAAAATATTAATATGAAACTACTTACCAATAGACAAAAAAAATATTCAAACAAACTTATATTAATCAATTTTAAAAAAAATCTTTTATTAGTAGTTTTTATAATTAAAAATACTTACATTATACCTAAGTGTGCTTCTGTTGACTTCAAGTTCCAACAGCCAACCACCCGCTCCTATGACATTCGTTATTTTACTAAAGAAAACATTGAAAATATTTAAACTTTCTGCCATAAATATTTGGTGGTATTCAAAAAAAAAAAAACACACACACAAATGTTAGTATTAACTTATCAATTGGTTTAAATATAAAATGTTAAGTCTCATTTTGAAATAAAATTTTATAACATGTTTACTTATCATTATTCATAAATTTACACATTCACACCGACACAGGTATTTGATTAATTTTTTGTTTTCTATAGCAACCGAGAAAAACTATTAATTAATTTATACCGTCATGGCTTATTTTAACTTTATGATGCCTAGAATAAGAGTAAAGACATACTAAATACAAACAAAAATTATTGCCTCTACTTAAATTTCTCTTATCAGATGGCTGAACATTTTTAATTTTTTTTTTACTTATTTCTTTTCTTCTTTTCAAAATAATTTATTAACTGTTATTAAACTAAAGAATGGCCCGTACAAAATATGCCCACCAAAAAAGTGCAGGCTTTATTCGCTTACCGTATAGCTGACAAAGAAATGTTACTATTTCTTGTATTTATATGAAAGCGTAATAAAGAAAGTCTTCTGTTCGAAAAAAGATATGTATTTTAACGTTGAACTTTTTATACCCTTCACCTGTGGTGCACAAGGGTATATATAGCTTTGTCATTCCGTTTGTAATTTCTACAATTTTCATTTCCGACCCCATAAAGTATATATTTTCTGAAAGCTTATGAATAGAGGAGTCGATTAAGCCCTGACCGTCTATCCGTCTGTCCGTGTGTTGGTTGAAATCAACTTTTAGAAGCAACTATATGTTCCTCAGATCTCTATATGGTATCAATCTCTTGGAAATATTCAGGAATGAATCGCTATTGAAATTCAGCACAATCGCCCAATAACTTTCTGAGATATGAGCAAAAAGCCACGACCACCTCGTTTTTTTACACAATTACCATACAAAAAAAGAAGAAATTACAAAAAGAAAAAATATTAAAAATAAAAAAAAAATAATAAAAAAATTAAAAAAAAAATTTTAAAATAATTTAAAAAAAATTTTAAAAATTTTTTAAACATTTTTTTAAAAAAATTAAAGAAAAATATAAAAAAAATAATAACAAAATATAAATAATATATTAAATAAAATAAAATTTTTTTGGCTCAGCTGGGATTCGATGCCACATTTATTCTAACCGTATATACATATGTACGTATTTGATATGAGATGAATGGTGATACAAACAATTGTTATTGCATGACTACACGTTGTGAAGGGTATAGAAGATTCGGCATGGCCGAATATAGCACTGTTACTTGTTATTATATATTTTACTCTTACTTATTGTTGTTCTCTTAGCAGTTAGTATAATTAAATAAAAGCTTAATACCCGCTCAACATTACTGACCCCAACAATATTTTTGCATTGTATTAATTTTAGGATAAATTCTGAATTCTTTTGCATACATCCTGTTGCTTTAAAAAGCAATCTTTATGCAAAAAAAGACCAGCATTGCTGTTACCACCACGACCTGTAAATTGAATTCGACTAATTCTAGTATCATTTTAAATAGCATTTTAGTTGCTCATTTTCTGACTCACTCTTTATCTGTTAAGCCTCAGTTAGCCGAGCGCATCCGTACTGTAATGTATCAGCTGTTCGTTTTTGGCTTATGAGAAACAATGCAAAAGCTTAGCGAAATTTAACGTACTGTAACCGGAACGTACCATTCTGTATAAAATAGAATTTCCTTACATTCTTACGTGACATTTGTAAGCCAGTGCTGGTCTGCTTGTTTGTTTTATGATTTTAGGGTATTTTTGCTTTTTTAATGGTACTTGTTTTATATATTTTCATACGCGAAAGAAAAATAAAACAACTTTTAGTACTTTGCGTGTTAATTTACTTTTCTTCACGAATTTTCTAAATACAGTTTTGTGAACTATTGTGTCTATTTTAAACTTATACTATGTTTTATTCTGATTACTGTTGTTTCTTTTTTCGCTATACGTGTTAGAAACGTAATTACCACTATAATAATTATTTCCGCCTTAAAATTGCAAAACTGGAGACTTTTAAGCGTCTTGCACATATGCTTTGTATATACATTGTGTATAATAAATGTGAAATATGTAAAGATTAAAATTGTATACAAATCTATTAATTAATATTAATTGATCTGTATACATAAACACATATACTAAATAAACTATAATTTGTTTATTATATTTTAATTATAAATGTAAAAAAATAAATAATACATATTAATATATATAAATAAATACACAAAATATTTTCTGATATCCTTAGGTACTTTTTCTTCGTAATAAAAAACCATTTGTTAAATTGTAATACCCATCACTGTTTTATAATCAGCTGTTTCTTTTTACCAAAATAAAAAAAAACAAACAAAATAAGTTTTTAAATTTAAGAAATAAAAGTTTCCGTGGTAATTTTTAATAAAATGGATGATGAGCATCTAATTTTACTTGTTCAGGCAAAGGTTTAAATTAATAAATAATTCTTCTATATCCATGGAAAAAACCACAGGCTTGTTTGAAAAATATTTTTAAATTGCTTGATTTACCTATACTAATGCTGTTTTGTTTATGAATGTCAAAAACATATGTTACGTTTTTAAATGTTCTATAACTGCACAAACGTGCTTACAGTACGTACAATTACAGTACGGTTGCATCAGCGCTCGGCTAACGAAGGCTTTAGAAATAACATATTCACCTCTCTCATTAATATTTTTCATCTTTTGTTATTCTCTTGTTTACATTCAATATGCATTGAAAGTTGACTTTATTTTGAACAGCTGTTAAATGAAGGGAACACAAATTCAGCAGGAAAATCACAATGCCAATTTTCAAAACGAGGTTAATAAAAATTTCATGGAAATAAATATTTTATTTTCTATTCGAGGTAGGATTGATTATTTCGCGATAACAAATTGATATTTATGTTAGTCTAGGTATTAAGGTACTTCCATACCTAATTTTATCTAATCATTCAGGCAGACAGACAGACAAAATTTCTTAAACGTGGTGTTTTGTATTCTAGATCGTTTTATGTTCGTCTATTCATGTGCTGGTGTAAATCGAAATTTCGAAGTCGCCTATTGTAGTAAACCTCGCAGCGTAGTGAAGTGGTAAGAGCGCCAAACTTTAAGCGAAAGGACCCTGGTTCATATCGCGGTAAAGACAAAAAACCATTTTATCGCGATGTTCGAGTTTTCGTTAAAGAGGCTTCAACCTATGTTCAAACAAATTCACCCAAAAAAGAATAGATAGAACAAGCCTTCTGACGTTCCAAATCTCTCCCATAATCAAAGAACGATCAGCATCACATGGACGTTCAGGAAGCGCCACCTACACTACAAGGCAAATAACAAATGCTCACAAATACACAATCATATAGAGTTTCTAGGTAATGGCAGATGACAGACAGCCGGGAAAGATGGCCTACAACAGACTTAGATAAAAAATTGAAAACGACTTAAGATCGAGGCAAAAACAAACGATAAAACAATCTCAAAAGAAATAATGGAGAAACAAATATGTTGCTCATAACCGTATGTGATATAAGTCTTTTGGAAATATTCTGAAATTAATCGCTATTTAAATCAAGCAAAATCGGTCTATAAAATTAAAAATCTTTTAAGCCCTTAGATAATTTTTTATTATTTATATCGACCCCTGTGCGCGTAATTATCGCATGTAACAAAAACAAAATTTTACAGGAAAGCGTTTTTATTACTTTTAAATAAATAAAAACGTAAATAACACTGCTACATACGATAAAATGTACACAGTAAAATCTCCATAACTAAAACAGGTATCGCTATAACATTTTATCAGAAGATGGATTAATTGATGTAAACCCAATTTGCATAAAAAAGTCGATTTCTAAAAAACGTAAAATACGATAATTTCGCGCACAGTGAAAGATATATGGTAAACACCTTTAAGATTATTCACGGAACGCTCTAGTTATAACAAGCCTTTTTTGGAAAAAAAAATTTTTACAACTTGTTAAAATTTTTAAATAAATTCTGGATTATGACATCAGATTTCTAGCCGATGTGTCAAATATTACCGCAAAAAAAAAATAAATTAGTTTTTAACTCACTGATGGCATCTGAAACAGAATGGCTGCTTAATGCCTTCCATTTTTGTGTTAGTCTGATAAACGCCATATAATGATGAGGTTATTTTTGGAATTTTTTCATATCTTAATACAAAAAGGTAAAGGGTTTATAAGATTCCGTTTGACCAAACATACTATTTCTAATTGTAACTACTGATTTCAAAGCCTCTCCATATACCCTTAGCACTTCCTATGAGAATATTTTGTTCAACTATTTTCTTTAATTAAGACAAGAATAATTTCAATGCTTTTGCTTATTTTGCTGTCTTCGATAGGGAAGCGCTTATATAGTGCTAGCCTGCCTTTAAAGCTTTTAAGTTTTTTGTTTACTGGGGAACATCTACTCTGGTAAACAATATGTAGTTGTGGTTAAAAATAATAAACAAAAGAAAATATATTTAATTTTGTACACCACCAATACAACTCAACCTTCTCTTTTTAAAGACTTTAGGTTTTCTGTATCCATATTACGACGGAGCCATTCTTTATCGCTAAAATAAAAATAATAAAAATAAAGGAAAAACAACTGTTAAAACAATAGTAATCGAAAGTATTATCATGTATTTAAAATAATTTTTATAATGAAGTATTATTGGCTGTCAAAGCCAATTGAAACATATTCAAATTTAATTTTTTTAAATATTTAACAAAGTGTTTAAAAAATGGGTGAATTTATATAACATGCTTTTCGAAAAACTTTATACAAATAACTTTCTTTAAGGCAATACAAACTGGCCATTTTTGTTTAAAAATTATTAAGAAATATGTTACCGAACTAATTAGTTTACATTGAAAAACATTTTGTTCAAGCATTAGGCAAATTATAAACTTTTATCTTTTTTTCATTTCAGCCCTCTAAGAAACCAATAACCACTGGGGGTACTATACGTCTACCAAAATCAAAGTTACCCAATATCGATGCCTCTGAGTATAGTTTTGCTAAGTTTGCTGCCACTTATTTCAACTCGAGCGTAACAGGCCAGTACAGTAAGAAACCATTGAAAAAGTCTCTACTCGATCATGATTTACCATTAGATGAGATAGCCGCTCAGGTAAGTGTGCGTGTTTGTGAATAATATCCATACGATTGTTTTAAAATTACCTCGACTACACACTTAATGACACTCAAAAGTACGTTTTATTTTCTTCTTTTTTTAATATCAAGTACTTTGAAGTAAATATTGACGTATTTGATGTTTATTTTATTATTCTTGTCGACTTTAAAATAATCGAAAACTAACTATCTAATAAACAAGTAGTTAGCAGTTTGATAACTCATTTCAATTGCTGATTTCACTAACTACAATGAGATCCACAAAAATACTCTATACCAGTACAGTAGTGAATATACAAATAAAATTAAAACAAGTAAGAGTGCTATATTCGGCCATGCCGAATCTTATATACCCTTCACAACGTGTAGTCATGCAATAACAATAATTTGTATCACCATTCATCTCATATGAAATACGTACGTACATATATAAGACATACATACATATATGAAACATTCAATTGTAAAATAATACATTGAGTTTATGTATGTATGTTAAAAAAAATAAAAAAATATAAATAATATTAAAATACAAAATATAAAAAAAAAATTAAACATTTTTTGGCTCAGCTGGGATTCGATGCCACGTATGTATGTATGTATGTATGTTGTTGTTGTTTTTGTAAAAAAAAAACGAGGTAGTCGTAGTTTTTTGCTCATATCTCAGTTGTTTATGTACCGATGTTTCTGATTTTCAATACCGATCTTCTACCGAATATTTCCAATATTTTAATACTTCACGCGGATCCAGGCGATGTCGGGTGGCTTCAAAAAGTTGATTTCAACATACACATGGACAGACTGACAGATCTTAATTGACTACCCTATTCATAATGTTTCACAAAATATATACTTTATGGGGTCGAAAATGAAAATTGTAGAAATTTCACACGGAATGACAAATCTATATACCCTTTTTCAATGTGTGAGGGGTATAAAAATAGAAACAAAACGTCCAAGGAAATTTTATTGAAAATAATGCTTTAAACACATACATGACAGCAAGCTACGCAGCTACATGACTACAACTGTTGTAATAATGAAAAATATCAAAAAGTCACTTCACTGCTCACGGTAGTCAAAGTAACCTTTTATTAAAATTAACTTTATAGGCAAGTTGTAACAATGACCCTTTGTGTGCCAAACTATTTTAGTATACAAGTCATATGTTATCAGAGATATTATTTAAGCTATGGGTAGTTTTTAGTACAAGTTGCTAGATTTCGTAGAAGCAAAATATTATGAAATTTGAAAATGAGACCAAAAAGTATTGAAAAGTACAATAACTTGGGCAAAAAACTTAACTGAACAGCTGATTGTTACAACAAATTTTAAGCGCAACAACGTATAAAATATCTGCTCACCATTTAAAACAAAGAATATTTAAGACTAATTATTTTTCTTATTTTACATTTGTTTTTGAAACAACAAATAAATTTCTTACAATATTATGGAAGAGTATTTAAAAAATTTTCTGATTTTTTGAAATTTTTTGAGTAATAAATATAGTATGGTACGTTTGGTTACAATGATAAATGAACATAAACTAAAAAAAACCGGCTTCTGTGAGTAAAAAAACCGGTGTATTCGACAATCGAAAAATTTACATTTGGAAAAAACCGCCAGCTGAAAGAGTAAAAAACCGGGATTTCCACCGGTTATAAAACCGAATCGGTCACCCTAATACCTACCATTAACAGAACTTAGCCTCACATTTCGGATGCGGGTAGAGCAAAAGGAAATAAAACATTGTCGGCTATTAACCGATAGATTTTTCTCTGTGATAATAAACAAGTGACAATATAAACCGATGTTTACAACTTACGAAAAACATATTTTCCTAAGTTGGCCATAGCTGCAATGGTGGTCGGTGTTGCCATGTAGCTGTGTTGTCGGTAAGATACCATTTTTTTAACTAATTACGTTTTGAACTAGTCACAAAACTAGCTGTAACGAGACTGCTGCAAAAATAAAGAAACTCACCTTTGCAAAATTGAAAAGTAATTGTTTTTTGCAAACATAAGTCTTATCCTGCAGATAATATAACTAGTATCCCAGCAAAATCTTTTTGGAATTGTGTAATAGGTTGTCATTGCTTCATATATTACATAGTAATGAGGGGTCGTTACCAACATCATTATTTTAAAGTACAGAGTAATGGTAAATACTTTTTATATATTTTTATAAACAGTGAACTTTGAATTAACTTCATAAATATTATAATATGCCCAATATTATAATTTTTATATTTTTTATTGCATGAGTATAAAAATATCAGCTTTATTGGTAACTACTTATTTTATTGCTTTTTGTAAGTTTATTTGTCAGCGAGGGTCATGATTTCTGGGACAACTCAAACAAAAATAAGTAGTTATTCGGTCGAAAAGTAAATAGTTTATGTGTATCTTCAATATTACTTGCTAACTTACTAGGTAAGTAAAGATTTTGCTGGGATGTGGTTAGAAATGTACTAGTGTCTTATTAATTTAGATTAGTAATTTTTTTCATAAATGACACTGTCGATTTTAACTTTAGGTAGTCATAGGACTCCAACTAGTTCATTTGCATAGTTTCATACTTTACACTTAGACGATCGGTTAAATGAAAACAGCAATTGAATAAATGAAAATAGCAAAACAAACAACAAGAAACTAACTTTTGCACATGCTTGAGTTTGATATTTTAAATGTGACACGATACTAGACTTAACTCACTTAAGAGGAACCGAATGAAAAAAACATTTACAAATTTCATTCCAATTACTAAGATTCTCTTCTCCTTCTTTACTTTCTTTGCACCAAAGATCGTTTAATAAGCCGACTATTTAGCTTAAGTCTTTGCCCTACATGAGGTTCTTTATAAATTTTTTTTTTTTCAATCCAACCTATATAATAATTGTTTTACTCTTCTTTTTTTAATTAAAGTCCATATGGATAATTATACTGCGTTTCATGGGAGATATGGCAGAAGCGAAATATAGCGATGAGGACGATAAAATCCAAAAGATTGGCACTATTAAATCCAGTGTCATGCAAAGACTAACGCAGACTTTATCTCGAACTACAGTGCAAAGCAAAGAATTTCAGGAGGCCTTGGCGGCCATGGGGGAGATGGAGCAGCAAAGAAAATTAATACGTAAAACTTTAAAGCGAAAAACAAAATTACCCGATATTTTACGTAAAGCCTTGGATAACCCAGATGAGATAGATTACTACCAACAAGTGTTGAATACTAGAATGAATAATTTGGATAAACTACACTTTGTGATAGGTCATGGCATATTAAAACCAAATTTGAGGTAATTTGAAAATCTTAAAGAAAAGTAAAAATTATTTATTTAATTACTCTTTAAAGAGATGAAATATTGTCACAAATTTGCAAGCAATTAAGCAATAATCCATATCGCACCTCCTTTGCTAAAGGTTGGATTTTGCTTTCGCTTTGTATTGGCTGTTTTCCACCCACTTCACGTTTTGAGCCATATTTAAGATGTTTCCTGCAACATGGTCCAGAGCTGTACGGTGACTATTGTGAAAATCGCTTAAATAGAACTCTTCAAAACGGAGCACGCACACAACCACCCTCCTGGTTAGAATTACAAGCGACACGCAATAAATCAGCCATAACTCTGGAAATTCTTCTGATGGATGGTGGCGTAAAAAAATTACAAATTGATTCCGCCTCCACAGCTAAAGAAGCCGTACAACATTTATCCGAAAATATGGGTTTAATTGATAATTTCGGTTTTTCTTTAGTCATATCGATTTGTGATAAAATCATGTCATTGGGTAGTGGCAGTGAACACATCATGGATGCCATTTCAAATTGTGAACAGCATGCCAAAGAGCAGGGCTACAATGAACGCAAGGCACCGTGGAAAATGTATTTGCGCAAGGAAATGTTAAGCACTTGGTTCGATCCAAGTCACGACCAGTTGGCCACACATTTAATTTATAAACAGGTTTTTTTAGAAAACAAAAGGTTTTCGATCGAAGCGTTTCAAATAAATTCTTTTATTGGCAGATCTGTCGTGGTCTTAATTATGGTGAATATCGTTGTCGTTTGGAGAAAGATGTGGCCATGATTTGTGCTTTGCAGTACTATGCAGAACATGGCAGTGAAATGAAAGACGAGGTGAGTGATTTATGAAAAGTAAACAAAGAAAGAATAGCCTACTTTTAAATGGTTGCCAAGAGGTCCTTACAAAATACAAATATTATATATTTTGTGCTACACTATCGTATTTATTCTTTATTGTTTCTATTTTAAATATCACACTTTTAGATTCTTTGCAAATGCTTACCTGACTATGTGCCCAAGGATTTACTATTATCAGGCGAAAAGGTCTTCAAGTCTTGGGAGTCTCTGATACGTGAGACATACTCTAAAAACGATTATGTAAAACAGCGTACCTCGAGACAAACAGCCAAAGAAGATATTTGCTTGTATGCCCATTTAACCTGGCCTATGATGTTTTCACGATTTTTCGAAGCAGTACGTACAGAAGGACCTAAACTTTTGACTGACCACATCGTTATTGCGGTAAACTCAAACGGTGTTTACTTTGTAGATGAAATGGAACAAGTGTTAGCTGAACTAACATATACGGAAATCGCAAAAACTTATTCTGAAATGGACACCAATTCAAACGTTGCTGTTTTACATGTCAATACGGTACAGAAGGAGAACTTCACCTTTAATTGCTATGAGGCCAAGGATGTGGAAGAACTGATAGAGTTTATGTGTAAAAATATAAAAATGAGATCAAAATACGTTATGGCAATTGAAGACTTTAAGCCAGACGACAGCTTATTGGAGTCAAAAGAATGTTTGTTTCTTCTTAGAGGAGATCTAATACAATTAGATAATTGTATAACGGGTCGTAATGTAATGGAGGCGACTAAGCAGCAATGGTTTCGCGGTATCTGCAACAATGAAAAGGGAGAATTTCCGGCCAAGGCTGTTGTAGTTTTGGCTAGTCTATCGAAACCCTCAGAAAAAATTTTAAAAATCTATAAAGACTTATGTAATGAAGTTCCCACCAAACCTTTAAGATCAAAATACAATACTATACAGAGAAGGAAAATGCATAATCTGGAAAAATTTGCTAAAGAACATTTTAGAACAAATCTCAGGTTAGTTACAACTTAAAAAATATACCTTTATCTGTATGTATTTTATAAAAAATTAACAATTGTTCTTAGTACCTGCAACGGTTCTTCTAGTAACCTTTATACTATACGCTCCGATGTAGATGATTTATGGCGTCATTCTCGTAATTTATTGAAAGCTCCTTTGCTGAAACAATTGCAGCATGCAGAAGAAGAACTCTTTCAATTGGCGATCAGCATGTTTTACAACATTTTAAAAGTAAGTGAATTTAAAATTTTAATACATTTGAAGTTTTTTAAAAAGATTTTAATTGTTTGTATTTATCAGTACATGTGTGATGTACCCAGTGGAAAACAAACAACCAACACAGAGTTGATTTTTAAACCATCTTTGGAATATGAGCCTTTAAGGGATGAATTATATTGTCAATTGATGAAACAATTAACGGATAATAATGCCAACTATAGTGAGGAGAGGGGTTGGGATTTAATGTATTTGGCCACTGGTATAACATACCCAACTGGTGCTGTTATGAAGGAATTGTTAGAGTTCCTAAGAACCAGACCACACCAACTGGCAGCGGAATCACTGAAACGAGTCAAACGTACTATGACCAATGGTCATAGGAAATATCCGCCTTATATTATAGAGGTGGAAGGAATACAACATCGGTTTACGCATATCTATCATAAGGTAAATTCGTTATCTTTTTTAGTGAAAAGAGAAACTCCCGGCGCACATAGGGGCCAAAGGCGGTTATTTTACGTATTAATTTAAAAATAATGTTCAAGTGCTTTGAAAAGTTAGACTACTCGCTGAAAGTGAATAAAATTCCAAATTACTTAGCAAAAATTAAATGCCAAAAAGATAACGGTGATTTTGTAGTGACGCCTTAAATTAAACATTAGAGAGAAAAAATAAAAAAAAATTGGCCAGCAAATACTTATGAAGTTTTCACAATTAAAAAATTATATTTATCTCAAGTAACTGCGAAAAATTTAAATATGCTATCAAGCTCAGGTAAACTTAAGTATATTGAAAAGCTTAAGTTAAATTTGTAATGAAAATTATTTGAGGAAGAGATTTTGTTTTTTATGTCTATATTGGAAACGGAAAAAATAAATTTATTTGAATAATTATTTTTGAAAATATATGCTGCGCATCGGTGTGCTTTACAGACAAATCTAAATACAATACAATTTGTTTGAAACAAACCGAAATAATGCGGCGGCAGCGCTTTGCAATTGGAAAATCCATTTTTGACAAGGCGTTATTTATGGAAGTTGGCTGCAGTACAACTGATGTTGTTTTTCTTTTACTTTTGTAATTGTTAAAAAGTAATAGCATTTTAGCTATTTTCAGGTTAATCTAGCGATTTTATTTATATTTAGTGAGTTTTATTAAAAAACATAAGTGAACATTACTGTTCATTACACAACATTGACGCTCTTGTTTAGGTTTGTCATCTCAGATTAGCTGTTAGAAGTTTTGTACGAATTAGTAGTAGCTGCATGCATTGTGTTTTCCGCCAAGAAAATACGTACCCCTATGCTATACTTCCAAGATTTTTATTTGAACATGCAGTTTGTTCTTAGAGTAATCCACCTTAAATTTAGTGTGTCTTACTTTTGTAGTTCTGCAAGTAAAAAAAAAATAATAACTTTTTTGTATGGGAGTTACCCGTACCCACATCCTATACTACAAAGATTTCTTCAAAACTTTTCGCTTATTTTAAGAGCTTCACACATACTGTCGTATTCATAAAAAATATTTTAGGTTTATTGAAGGTTTTATAAAGGATATTTGACAGATATTGTACAGAAAAGTCAAAGAACACTGGCCCCCAACGCGTAACGTAACCGACGTTTAATATACAAAGGGAACAATAACACCAATATATAACGCTGGTGCTGAATTCGTCAACACCAATTAGATTCCACCTAGGGATTAGAGGTGAAAGTGTGTTTTAGTTAAATTGCTTATATGATATAATTAATGGGTAGAGTTTGACTTTCACGCTGTACAGGACGACAAATTAAATAAGGATCTAATTACTGATGGGAATAACGGACTTAGAAGGTTATGAATGGGTCTTTGACATCACGACTTAAAGATCGAATGATTATAGTGATAGTATCAAGGGCAAAATCGTATCTGTTTGAAGGGAATTAATCGGAGAAGTTATAGCTGTCTTTTGGATGGCATTACTTAAGTAGTGAGGTAAGAATAACTTTTTCTGGCTTTTCTCTATTTTTGAGGAGAGCTATCCCGACTCGGTGGTTAATTACTAATCCGGACGTGCGTATATTATTATTTTTTTGGACAAGTTAGGGTAAAGATGGACTGATGACGACAGGGACTGTGACAGATTATTTTATTGGAGTTTGCCACCACAGCAAAGGATGGGTTGGGAATGGCAGGGTCCTCCATTAACATCGGGACGTCAACTATATGATCTTCGTGGAGATCGAATTGTAACCGGGTATGATTTTCGTGTCATGCGGGCTCGTGTTACAACGGCCACAAGAATCCATCCTTTTCCGACGAGCTAGTTCGTGCTTGAATCAGGCGTACCCGAGTGGCCGAGTTAAGACTAAACTACATCTAAGTCCGCGCATAACACTGGCCTTTAATAAGCCTAAAATATTTTTTATGAATACGCAGAAGAGATTTAGTACAGCGAGGACCATATTGCAGTTGTGAAGAATTGAATTAACCCGAGAAAAGAGGGCTTTTTTTCCCAATGTGCGGCGCTCTATTAACGACGTATACATACATATATAGAGTTTATTTATAGTTTTAAATTAATATATAAAAACTTTTCTTTACGAATAGATATATTTTCCAGATGGTACCGTGGAGGCTTTTGAAATTGAATCATTTACCCGTGGTTTAGATTTATCAAAATCTATTGCGTTACGTTTAAAATTAAAATCCTTGGAAGGCTTTAGTTTGTTTGTCAAAATTGGTGACAAAGTCTTTTCGATACCTGAAAATGACTTTATATTCGATTTTATTACCGAACTTATGCAGTGGATTAAACAAAACATGCCCTCGAGATCTCTGGAAGGTCCACATGAATGCCCCTATCAATTGTATTTCATGAAAAAACTTTGGCTTAACATCTCGCCTGGCAAAGATCCTAATGCTGATTCTATTTTTCACTATCCGCAAGAAGTGCCCAAATATTTGGCGGGTTATTATAATATCACCAAGCAATTAGCCATTGAACTATCGTCGCTTATTTATGTGGTAGAACACGGTGAAAATTTTATGCCATTACAAAAGCCTCACGAAGTTCTAAAACTCATTGTGCCTGATGGTATGTTGCCCATAATGAAATCTCAAGAATGGAAGATTCAAATAGTACATCATATTAAGGACTTGCTATTGCATGGTGTGGATGGTAGAAAAGCTATAGAGAACTTTCTGAAGCTTTTAGCGAAACAGTCAATGTTTGGTTCTACATTCTTTGTGGCCAAACAAACTAATAACGACAGTATGCCCGAGTTTATATATTTGGCTATAAACCGTAAAGGCTTTCATATTTTAGATCCTTTAACAAAAGTAAGCAGGCTGTTTTAACCTAAATTAGTATTTGTATTTTAATATTTTTCATTTCAATTTTAGAACACTCTACAATCGTATACATATAGCGATTTGAGTTTTTGGAGTTCGGGTAATACCTATTTTCATATACGTTTTGGCAATATGATTGGCGCCTCTAAACTGCTGTGCTCCACTACTCAGGGATATAAAATCGATAACTTACTTTCATCCTACATTAAATATTTAAATGCAAATCAATAAACTTTTATTTAAAATCAAAATAATGTAGAAAAAGTTATACGTAATTCAATTCCTTGGCTTTACGGATCAATGCAACCATGCCGGCTAATAACTCTTCACAATTTGGAAGGATTTGTACAGGTGGCAAGACGAATCCATAGCGACCCACGTCACGATATTCAATGGTATAGCCAATCTTAATGTCCAAATTATTAAAAAACCAATCCACAGAAGAGCCAGAAGCAACATCTTAAAATATAATCAATGGAATTATTAAATATGCCTGAAAGTGCACACAGTCTAATGCAAATGCAACATGCAATTTAACTTACACAATACCGTGGCTGTTGAGCCATATCTGTATTCAGTCTTATAAGACAAACCACTAACAGCATCGTGGAATGCCTTACCAATGATTAGGATATCATTATAGTTTTCGGGAAATTCTTCTTTTGTATGGCCATAAGGTGAGAGAAGGTACTGGCCATAAGAGTGAAAAGACAAATATATTCTTATTTTATCCTTAATTGAGGTCACATATTTGGCTAAAGCAAAAGTTTCTGGCTCAGAGAAAGGTTCAGGTCCAGCAAAAGTTTCGCTGCATGGATCGTCAGAAGCACCATTGTTTTCCATCCAATGACTGTCGAAATTTCGGTTGGCATCGGTACCAATGCAATCATTTGATGCAATTGGTTGACGAGTTTTACGCCACAGACGGTCCTACAAAAATAGAAGCAAAAACGTATATTTCAAACAGGATAATAATAAAAGATAATTGTGAAAAAAAAATCAGCTGATGAATTAAGACTAACTTATGGTTAAAGTAAAATTGTTATCATTTTAGAGGAAAGGGAACTGACGCATAACAACTTATGTGACTAATGGTGTTTTCTTTTCTAGCAAACAATGTTGTCCTTTTATTATTAAGCACTTTTCAAAGGTCACCTGCACCCTAATAAAATTCTACCTTTATAATCAGCAGAATAGAACAGAAATTTTCACTTTTTTTACATGACAGCCTATTTTTATGTAAAACTGCATTTCTTGCTTCCATTTTAATAATTTGGTACCAAAAATTATTTTTAACCACTAGAAAAACTTTATTCTCTTTTTTCATATTAGCTGTTAAAGAGTGCAATATACTAACCCTTTGATTCAATTCAGGGTACGACATGTAACATTTTTTCTCATTTTTATGGCAACATTATTACAAAAGAACATGTCACCCGTTTATAATATTGCATATTTTTCAGAAAAGAACACAAAAAAGGCATAGGGCAGAATTAATGCAACATTTACGTCAGAAAAGAAAACACCATAAGTCTATAAATGATATTTTTCCATAACGTTTGCATTGGAAAAGTTAACTGGAACTTATTAACAACATTAAGACTATAGATGCAAAGGCATCATTAAAATGGAAAAGTTATTTCTACCTTTATTAACACCCAAATTAAAAATTTCAAATTCATAAACTAAGCAGATGCAAAACAGTATAATTAAAATGTCCCGAAAACGAACCATTACTAGACCCTATTACAAACTTTTAAAATAACCATAAAAATTAGAAAAAAAAAGGTATCCCTTATTGCCCTTATATCATTTTCATTCCCAGCTTCTATCGAGCGTACCTAATTTAAATTTTTTAGATTTATAAAATCAGAAACTGCAAAGTGCACCCAAAAAAAATAATAAAAGTGTGCTTTTTTAGACACTTTAACTAAAACTGGACAAATATATCTCCAGATAAAAAAATTTGGAAAAGTTGCATCAACTTCGAAAATAAACAAAAGTAAAATAAAACGAGAAAATGTACCTTTTCGTTACCATGTATCATTTTCAGTGTCAACTAGGATCCCAATAAACACACATTCATATCTCTACATTCGAATATTGAGCAGTTTTAAAAATTACGATAAGAATGAGAAAATATAACTTTTAGTACCTTAATATATTTGTCCATGTCAGTGTGGGTTAAGAACGCCCGCTTCAATTATTTCCTTTTATGAGAAATAATAGTTTCTAAGTAGATCTCTAAATTGGAAAAAGTACCATTAAAGTCAACAAAGGTTCCTTTTTTAAGATTGTGTGATATCTCTTTTTAAAAGAGATTATTGCAAGTAAATAAATCTACTCTTATTTGCATTAACCTTCCTTTACCCGCGCGTTGGTCTGTGAGACTGACAAAACGCTTTTACGTAAATACTTTTTGAAGACTAATATGTTAACGACGGAAAATCAATAAAATTACTAAATATTAATTTAATGAATGGCTTTATTTTTTTATTATATCTAAATAAAATAAATAAAAATCGTTTTTTAAGCTTTGTTTCAAAAAACTAGTATTTCATCTAGTTCAAACTTTCGGTCTGTGAGACTGTGCGCGGGTATACATATGTGTTACAAAAATTGGCGCGGGTACAGAAATGTTAACAAACAAAGATGTTCCGAATTATACCAAATTATTTCCTTTATTTTTTAGGCAATCTGCCTTCTGAAAGTGGTTGCAAAGTATATGGAATACATCGATTTCTCTGTTCCAGTTGATGAGAACAGAATTACTTGAGCCCTGAAAAGCTTTAGTTTGTATAAATCTCCAGGTCCAGATGTTATTATTGCTGTGAACCTACAGCAGAATACGGAGATGATAAAATGCTGGCCACTTAGGATTTACAAGGTTTTTGAGTTGATCATATGCAGTGATGCCAGAACTTGATTAGCAAAAATGGCTAAAATTCTGGAAAAAAAATGGCTAGAAACTAGCTAAAAAATTGCTAAATGTTTTAAATAGAAAGTTTTCAATATCTTAATAAAAAAAAAAATAAGAAAAATTTATTTAAAAAGAAAAATAATAAAATCTAAGACCGTTTGTAATACACTCAATATATCTTTGACTAGTTATAAAGTACAAGAATTGTTATAATGGTGTTAAGAGGACCAATTATCATCAGCATCTAGCTCGCTATTATTGTCATTGTCATCTTAATTTTCTTTAGATCCTATCAATTTAAGATAATTATGTGATACTTCATATTGATAACAGCATTTATCAATCGTTTTTAAGCCGTATCTTAAAAAAAAGAATATAGAAAAAATAAAATATTTGTCTTTCGAAATAAACCAAACTCTCTACAATCTTTATAAGTCAATATTGAATATAAATTCATGACATATAACTTGAGTTAGTAGAAAAAGTGCCGAAAATTGCGTTCATCGAATCCGTTCCTGCAGAAGAAGTCGTGGAGGCCATTTGAATGAGGTTTTATTTAAAATTTAATTTTATCGATTGTACTTAACATTAATAAGACTTTTGAATTTCCGTAACAATAAATGTGTTTTTTTAAAAGAAATCTTATCACTCTTATTGGAAAACCCTTTTACATAGCTAATGTATCCTTCTGCTGTTGTAGCTTAGAATTCACTGGATTAAAAGGCTTTGTCTTGATAATATGTAAATCCGGTACCATTTATGTGTTTCAGAGTGAACATTTAAATCATATAATTTTGCATTAATTTCACATTTACAATATTTAAAAAAATTTTTTAACTTCTTTAATCCATTCTTTTAATTTTGGGTGAGATAACCATTCCTTCGTAAACTTCTGGGAAAATTTTGTTTATTTTTCTTAAATTTCTTTTTTATACCCTTCACCTGTGGTGCACAAGGGTATATATAGCTTTGTCATTCCGTTTGTAATTTCTACAATTTTCATTTCCGACCCCATAAAGTATATATTTTCTGAAAGCTTATGAATAGAGGAGTCGATTAAGCCCTGACCGTCTACCCGTGTGTTGGTTGAAATCAACTTTTAGAAGCAACTATATGTTCCTCAGATCTCTGTATGGTATCAATCTCTTGGAAATATCCGAGAATGAATCGCTATTGAAATTCAGCACAATCGCCCTATAACTTTTTGTGATATGAGCAAAAAACCACGACCACCTCGTTTTTTTTCACAATTACAACAACAACATACATACAAACGTGTATACTGGGTAGAGTAAACGTGGCATCGAATACCAGCTGAGCCAAAAAATTTTTTATTTTATTTTATATATTATTTATATTTTTATTATTTTTTTTTAATTTTTTTAAAAAATTTCTTTAAAAATTTTTTTAAATTTTTTTTTTTTTTAATTTTTTTTTTGAATATTTTTTATTATTTTTTTTTGTTTTTAACATATTTTTTTTTAGAAACATACATACGTAAACTCAATTTATAATTTTACAGTGGTATGTTTTTAACATGTGATACAAACAATTGTTATTGCATGAAAACACGTTGTGAAGGGTTTATAAGATTCGGCACGGCCGAATATAGCACTGTTACTTGTTTATGTATTTATTAAATTCACATGCTTGGTTGGTTTTTGTACTGATTGATTGTTTGTTTGTTTATGTAATATTTGAAAGGGGTTCCCATCAATGCAATTTTTAGTAGTTTAAAAAACATTGTTGTATAGAAGCGTTTTTCACTATTTAGGAAACGAAACAACAACAACACTTAAAAGCTAAGAACAAAAAAGGGCTAAAAAAGGCTAAAAAATATCTAGGAATGGCTAAAAAAAATGGCTTATAGCTAAAAGCAGATTTTCCTAGCTAAGCGTGTTCGAAAATAGCTAAATCTAGCCATAAAATAGCTAAATTGGCAACACTGATCACCTAAATCCTGTTCCAGGTGTACCGTTATCTTCGTACCCACGTCACGTTACGCGATGTTCGCCGTTGTTCGTCAATTCTTTCTAACCTTTTGGCCCGAAATTAACATGTGGACAATAAGGCTAAATCCGTTGAGGCGACATTGCACTCGTTAGTGGGTTGTATTGAAAAATCCTTTGATCGTAGTGAATTCACTTTGGCTGCCTTCTGTGATCTAGAGGACGTTTAATAATGTTAGGCCGGATGCGATTATTGCATCTTTGGGCGGACGATGGGTAAATGAAAGGACTACCCGCTTAATCAAAAATCAAGGAACTACTAACTAACAGAGTGATAATCTCGATTTTGGGAACTACTGTGTTCTACATGGTAGCAAATATGGGTACATTACAGAGATGGCGAGAATTTCCTCTGTTGAGATTTGATGGGTACCTGGACACTTGGAAAACTGCACTGTTGACAGAACTTTTTTGAACTTAAGAAAATATCAGGACATTCACTAGTGACCTCTTCTATCCTTAAAGACATGGTCAAACCGAAAACTAACAGATTCGCACAGACGACATGGTCTGCAGAGACTGCTACTTGTTACTTGACAAAATATACGAGGGCGTCCATAGACAACTGATGAACGAGGGCATTTATAAAACTTCCTCGCTTTCCTTTCAATAACTTCTGCTGAATTCTCTACAATAAGGAGGAGGTTAAGACTGTGCAACATCTGCTTTGACATTGCTGAGCTCTGGCGGTCACGATCTGGAGAGTATGTCTCACATTGATGTTAGAAGATTAACCTCGTTTCTTGATCTGCTTGAATTTGAAGTGCGAAAATAGTTATTCTCTGGGTGGTATCACAAAGGGATTAATTATGGACCCAAAAGTCATAATCTTCAGATCATTAGCCTATCTTACCTAACTTAAAAATACTATTTTGCGTAAAAAATCGATTTAATAAAAATGAGGCAGCAGAAGGCATTAGTTTGACGTTGCTAACTTCCATGTATTACAGAAAATTTGCACACACCTCTCACTTGAAGTCCAAAATTATATTTATGCATTAATAACATTCCTTACCTTCTCATGCGAATGCACAAAACCATCAACATTGAACACCGGAATTATATACCAATCATAATTTTCAGCCAAACTTCGTACAGTTTGATTATTTGATGTCAGCAATTGATTGATAAACCAGGTAGCCGTTGCTGAGGTGATCCATTCGCGTGCATGTATATTCGATTCAATAAATATACCAGGATTACCGGCACGGTGGGAAATCTTAATTCCACGTATGGTACGATTTTCATAGGATTTTCCGATTTCAAAGCTTTCGGTGACATCGGGGTAAGCAGCTAAAATACTATCTAACCACTGCTCGATTTCATGCAACTGATAGTAGCGTGTCCAACCGAACTCGGTGCTATCAGCTAAGCCAATAGCATTTTCCTCCTCATCGATTAGGCTAAATAATACATTTGTTTTTACAATTTAATTAGCTGAAATTTCTTATCGTTTTTGTTTTTGTAAGCATTATATAAAATAATTATTTACGATTGTTAACTACTCTTTAATGGTTATCGCTACTTACTCTTGAACATTATTGATCATTAATTCGCTGTGCATGCCATAAACTTTTAGTAGTCGTAGAAAATTGGCAACTTCTTGGGGTTTAACCATGATGTGAACTTGTTTAGTTGCCTCATCGTAATCCTTCCAAATGTTGTACTGTTTTAAAGAGAAGAAAAGTATTACCGTTATATTTTTTTTCTAATTAAAAACCATGTATGTATTTCATTGTTAGAACTTTATTTAAATTATTAACAATAAAGCTATCGGTTCCCAGTTCAGATAGTTTATTTTAAAATATCTTTTACAGAACGAGTTATCGAACAACTTTAAAATCGTAATAATTAATAATAAAATTTTGATTTAATAAAGTTTTTCTGAAAGGTTAATAGTTGAAAGACCCCAAGAACTAAATTTAATATTGTAAAAATAAAAAATAAATGTTTCTGCAAAAGTATTATATAAAATAAAACTAAAACAAATAATTAATTCTTAGTTAAGTTTCGTGCACCTAAACTTGCTCTAAACAAAATATATTCCATTTAATTATACTACGTCCAACTTAAATACAGAAGCCTTTAGTTTAAGCATATCAAAATGTGTGTCGACATGTGTTTTTTTTTTTGTATCAATCACTAATTGTCGTCCGTTCGTTTACTCAATAATTAGATAAATGTTCTTGAATTTTTTTCTGAACCTTAAAAAACACAAATTAAGAGAATTTAGTGACAGTTCTCAATAAAAAATTATATTTCGGACGTAGCATGTCTGTCAGAAAGAAGTAGTAAAGTTGCACTTACACACTAAATAACGAAAAGCATGAGATTTGTATGGCGGGTACCCTCTTTAAAGCATTACTTCTTTAGCACAATATTCGCATTATTGAAAACCTCCCAGCAAAATAACACATTACAAAATAATGAGTTGAAGGCACTAGAAAACAGTTCTTCGCTACTTACAATTTGGCAGCTAAACCCATTATTTTATCACGGCGATGTCATTGGAGACAAGTACATATCACACTCACTTACAGATTGGAACTCTAATAAATACTTTAACGCTCGCTTATAAATAGGGACTTAAATAAGTACTTACTTTAATAGCAATAAATAAGTAATTGACTTTAAAACCCTAAATAATATGCGCTCACAGAACTCGTTCGATTCTTTTAAAGACGAAAATTCGGCTTGATTATTCTGCGATACATTATTTTGGAATTTAAAAATCAGTGAAAATCTATTAGTCATAGTATGCTTATGCACTGTTTTGTCAAAACATTATTACTTATACACTAAGTGTCTTGAATGACTTTTAACATATTTAGCAATAAGAAATTCTATTGTATGAGTATCTATGAAAATGTCTAAAAATAAGTACTTTCATATCACATTATAAATCAAGTCATTACCTAAATACTTCTAGGTAAGACAGACGATATGTAATAGTCATTAAAAAGTATGTTGTGTAGTAAGAGCAAGTCATTACCTAGTTTTTTCTGGGCTATTGTATTATGGATAGAATGTTCCTGATTTTTTCCCTTACAAACCTGCTTCGTATTAAGGAAAAAATGAAGGCACTTGTGAATAATTTATTTGTAAAATTTTTCAATTATTTATTCACTTCCACTACGGCATCAAAGCAAAGCATTTTTGTAAGCGTATTTTCATTTTCAAATTTAATATAAAGGGTGGTTAAATTTTAAGGGCCGATGATGAATGTGAACCACACCTAAACGTCAAGTTTTTTTTATTGCATTTCATTTGACATTTCTCAATTTCAGACTAACTCAATCTGAACCATGGAAAGATACACAATCGAACAACGCGTTAAAGTCCAACAATTGCACCTCTCACGCTCGTCGTTGATAAACATTATGCATAAAGACTTGCATTTACATGCTTACAAGGTGCAATTGACTCAAGAACTTGGCCATTCCAAATGTCGTCAATGGTCAAGAGCTAATGCATGAGATAATTCGGCACATTAACGGCATAGAACTTCAAGGTCGAGTTCGCGGCGTTCATTTGTCCGATATTTTGTTCCATACATAATTGAACCATAGCAATATTGTCATAATAAAAAGAAATTACCATTATTTTCTTAATAATTTGTGTTTTATTCAAAATCCACATCGGCCCTTAAAATTAAACCACCATTTATATTAGTGCTTCGAAAAACTGAACTTGTTTTAATGGGTTCGTTTACAGAATTTTTTAGTAGTATTAAGTTAAATGTGAATCAACAAATAATAATAATTAAAATTTGAAATGTAATTTCTAAAACTTGCATTTGCGATCCTTTCAAATGTATGTATTCTGAATCATTATGGATAGAGGAATTGATTTCGCTAAGTCCTTCTGTTTGTCAGTATGTGTGGTGTGTTGGAATTAACTTTCTAATGTCCGCACGTACACATCACACTCTAGCATGGTATCAATTTATCAGTCATGCTTTCGAAAATTTTGCTTTTAAAAACCAGTTCAGTAAGCACATAACGTGCTGAGATATAAGCAAATAACATGACTACCTCTGTTTTTGGCCCAAAAAAAGTCAAATATTGCAGATCCTTGCAGAAACCTTGGTATGATGGGTCAATTACCGACAAAGATATCGGCGAAAAAGTTTTTGGAAAAAAACTTAGATTAAAAGTTTTGATTATGGAATTCCTAAATGAGTTTTGATCACAGTTACGCCATATAACCATCAGCTGTGGTTGTAAAACTGTTAGTGGTGATAAGTAAAAAAATTGCCATATAAAAATTACTGAGATATTATACTATCTGCAGTGTTCACTTGCGAAGTTTGGTCACAGGTTTTCTACCTGCCCTAACTCAAATAATTGTAACTTAACAGGAGAAGGCAAAAACGTAATGGAAACTGTATTATCAATATTTTATTTTTGTGTCGAAGTGTATTTGTGTGCAATGAATTGGAATCACTGATGAACTTAATTTCATAAAAATACGTGTCAAGGCCTTTCTACCTATGACCATCGATATGTATATTATAAATCCTCATATATAGAGAAGTCGACTTATATAAAACAACAACAAAACTGGGCGTAGGGCTTTAAAAAATTTGTTACGAATACAGAGCTCTCAATTATTTTAAATCAACTTAAAATCGCAATAAAAATTATTTTTGTATTTTATATTATTTTATAAAATTTTTTAAAATTCTTTAATATTTCAAAAATTAGTTGTTGTTTTTTTCTTTATTCACCTTTTCACTTATGTGTTGAATTGCTTCGATAAATGACAATTGCACTTTATTTTTAATATATAATTTGTAAACTTTGTATTCATTGTAACTAATTTTGTCACTTTCGTTCACGGTTGGTTGCTTATTTAAACTCGCAGCGGTAGCACCAAAACCAACGGTGGCCAAAAACCAAATCAGGTGCATTGTATTGGATGGGGTGTCAATTCTAACCGGTTGATAAACAAACTAAACGAAATACATTTAAATGACTTTAATTTATATGTATTTTTTATGTTGTTTACTTATCTAGAAATGAATACCTACTATATACATACTTAAATACATAGTCATAAATTTTCTATAGGGATTTTTTTTAAAGAAATACTGCTTAAATCATGGGTAATACTTATAGATAAGCCAACTGTTTATAATTAGTGCCACTGTGCCAGTCAATGTTTCTTTAAAATTAATATCAATTTGAACGAGTTGTATAACGATCAGTATCTTTCGTATATTAAAAGAATTAAACAAAGTAATTGCTAATAACTATCTAAGAAGAAAAAGACATTTAAATATAGGTCCCTAATAACTTTGACTACTATCAGTAAAAGCAATGCAACCTAATGTAAGTATGTTCACATTAGATAAACATTTGACGAAATCGACGTAATCACTTAATATATTAACTTCTGTTAGACAAGAGAATTAAGGTGTGAGACTGAAAATATCTTAACATATAATTTCAATAAATTGGATCTTAAAATTTTAATTTTTTTAATTGATATTGGTATAAACAACTCGGATTAGAGATTTAATAGTTGTTTTAGTAAATTTTTTCGAACAATTAGACCATCTCTGCTCAAAGTCTTCCATTAGTGCTCTTCAATTCTCTTATCACAAAAGCCTGATATCTTTTCACTGCTCTTTGTTTTGGACAAATGGCCTTTCTTGTAACAAAAATCGGGTTGCTGTTTCTATACCACTCCTGAGCATTCTTACCATACTGACATGACATGACCAAATGGGGTCAAAAATATTCAGTTCTCTTACTCCCCGACCACACGAGCGATTGCTTATATCAATATAAGCAATAACGCCAGCAGAATAACGGCATCAAATTGCCAATGTTCAAACTTAAATCTCTAGGTGGTGATCACGTAAATATCTTAAAACGAACCAGTAAGAGCGCTATGTTCGGCCGAGCCGAATCTTATATACCCTTCACAACGTGTAGTCATGCAATAACAGTAGTTTGTATCACCATTCCCCATATGAAATACGTACATACTTATAAAAAACATACATATATAAAAACATCCCATTACGTATTTATGTTTAAAAAAAAAAAACAAAAAAGAAAATAAAAAAAATATTTAAAAAAAAAAATTAAAAAAAAAAATTTTAAAAAAATTAAAAAAAAAAAAATTTTAAAAAATATTTAAAATATATATAATAAATATAAAACAAAAAAAATAATAAAAAAAAAATTTAAAAAAAAAAATAAAAAATTAAGAAAAAATAATAAAAATATAAATAATGTCTTGTTCTTTATAGCAACAAAATTCTGTTTTTACGAAACATCTGTGTTTCAGTTTAGAAACAAATTATTGTGTTTCTTGATTTGTCTCTTTGGCGATAACCCGGCATAAGAGATAAGACACTGAGCATTTAGAGAGTTAAATTTATAGATTTGAAATTAAACAAGTAAGAGCGCTATATTCGGCCGTGCCGAATCTTATATACCCTTCACAACGTGTAGTCATGCAATAACAGTAGTTTGTGTCACCATTCATCCCATATGAAATACGTACATACATGTAAAAAACATACATATATAAAAAAATCCTATTGTAAAATTATAAATTTATGTACGTATGTTTACAAAAAATAAATAAATAAAAAAAATAAAAAATAAATTTAAAAAAAATTAAAAAAAAAATTAAAAAAAAATAATTAAAATATAAATAATATATTAAATAAAAAATAAAAAATAAAAAATAAAAAAAAAATTAAAAAAAAAATTTAAAAAAAATTTTTTTGGCTCAGCTGGGATTCGATGCCACGTTTTCTCTAACCAGTATACACGTTTGTATGTATGTATGTTGTTGTTGTAATGTTGTTTTTGTGAAAAAAAATCGAGGTGGTCGTGGGTTTTTGCTCATATCTCAGTTGTTTATGAACCAATGTTTCTAATTTTCAATACCGATCTACTCCCGAATATTTCTGATATTTTAATACCTCACCCGACCATGCGATAGCGGGGGGCTTCAAAAAGTTGATTTCAACATACACACGAACAGACGGACAGACTGACAGAGCTTAATCGACTCCCCTATTCATAAGCTTTCAGAAAATATATATCTTATGGGGTCGGAAATGAAAATTGTAGAAATTTCACACGGAATGACAAACCTACATATATATACCCTTTTTCACTGTGTGAAGGGTATAAAAAATAAAAAAAATTTAAAAAAAAATTTAAAAAAAAATTAAAAAAAAATAATAAAAATATAAATAATATATTAAATAACAAAATATAAAAAAAAAATATTAAACATTTTTTTTTTGGCTCAGCTGGGATTCGATGCCACGTTTTCTCTAACCAATATACACGTTTGTATGTATGTATGTTGTTGTTGTAATGTTGTTTTTGTGGAAAAAAAATTGAGGTGGCCGTGGGTTTTTGCTCATATCTCAGTTGTTTATGTACCGAAGTTTCTGATTTTTAATACCGAATATTTCTGATATTTTGATACCACACCCGGGTCC